>CP136063.1:129429247-130029247 GCA_032622095.1 Siphonodentalium dalli
ACACGACAGTAAAAATGGTTGGAATCGGTGACAAGAAAAAAATTGACAAATTTTGCACCCCTCCCCAGTTCAACAAATTGATTTCGGACCTTGGTGAAAATTTCCCCGATTCGTACCCTTTCGTCAGTTAACACGGTTACGTAACCCGAATTCAGCTGCTTGGCTTCTTATAGGAGAAGATCTGGGCACAAACTTTTTCCAAAATTTTTGATTAAGGGCCATAACTCTGGAAAGCAAGTTAGGACATAAACCTAAATGTTTCATTCAGTTGTAACTTGGCAAGGTGCATATACCTACCGAATTTCAATGATTTATCTTTTTAACTTTCTGAGATATAAGGGTTACAAAATATATTAAGAAGTAGAATAAATAATGAAAAATAAAAATAAAAAATTGAATAACAATATACATCCATATTAAAATATGGAAGTATAATAAGGGAATCGCGCGGAATTGATTGGAATGTCTATAGTATAGTTTATTGACATTTCTGTGTTCAGTTGGAACGTTCTGGTGTGACCCCCACCCATGCCTCGAAATTTGGTGACGCGGGTAGAAAATTCGCCATATCTCGGCCAATTTTCGCGATATCGAGATAATTTTTGCGTCATTGTGTTCATATTCGATGCCCCTTTAATATTTAGCAGGGTTTTGGTAAGGTATTGTGGCGATATTCTACTATGTAGGCCAATATGTATGTTGTTCAGTACATACTTTTCGAATATCTCCGGCCTCCATCGTCATAATACCGCAAGTAGGTAATCGTTTTGAAGTACTAGAAATTCCCCATCGAATGACACCAAACACGTGACGATCGGTTGAAGGAATTTAAATTCATAGTGCATTTTCTGTAAACTTGAACAAAAGGAAGGGGTCACAATTTCTACATTTGTCAACCGATTCATAAAATTCACTCACAATGACACTCAGTACATCATATAGATACTTCACAACCATTTTGGTTCAAATCGGCGACAAAAACAAAATTGAAAAATTTTGCCCCTCCCCTAGCCCGGAAAAATTTGAGCGGACCTTTGTCAGCATTTCCTGGTTTGGTCTTCTGTCTATGTTTAAGACGCTCACATAGACCAAATCCAGCTGTTGCGCTTCGTCTAGGAGAAGATCTGGGCACAAGCACTTTCTACACATGGACTTTATTAGTACATTTTTCGATGTGTTATAACTTGGCCATTTCTCAATCGATTTACAAAATTCTTTCACGAGTAGCATCAGTACGTCGTATAGATACACGACAGTAAAAATGGTTGGAATCGGTGACAAGAAAAAAATTGACAAATTTTGCACCCCTCCCCAGTTCAACAAATTGATTTCGGACCTTGGTGAAAATTTCCCCGATTCGTACCCTTTCGTCAGTTAACACGGTTACGTAACCCGAATTCAGCTGCTTGGCTTCTTATAGGAGAAGATCTGGGCACAAACTTTTTCCAAAATTTTTGATTAAGGGCCATAACTCTGGAAAGCAAGTTAGGACATAAACCTAAATGTTTCATTCAGTTGTAACTTGGCAAGGTGCATATACCTACCGAATTTCAATGATTTATCTTTTTAACTTTCTGAGATATAAGGGTTACAAAATATATTAAGAAGTAGAATAAATAATGAAAAATAAAAATAAAAAATTGAATAACAATATACATCCATATTAAAATATGGAAGTATAATAAGGGAATCGCGCGGAATTGATTGGAATGTCTATAGTATAGTTTATTGACATTTCTGTGTTCAGTTGGAACGTTCTGGTGTGACCCCCACCCATGCCTCGAAATTTGGTGACGCGGGTAGAAAATTCGCCATATCTCGGCCAATTTTCGCGATATCGAGATAATTTTTGCGTCATTGTGTTCATATTCGATGCCCCTTTAATATTTAGCAGGGTTTTGGTAAGGTATTGTGGCGATATTCTACTATGTAGGCCAATATGTATGTTGTTCAGTACATACTTTTCGAATATCTCCGGCCTCCATCGTCATAATACCGCAAGTAGGTAATCGTTTTGAAGTACTAGAAATTCCCCATCGAATGACACCAAACACGTGACGATCGGTTGAAGGAATTTAAATTCATAGTGCATTTTCTGTAAACTTGAACAAAAGGAAGGGGTCACAATTTCTACATTTGTCAACCGATTCATAAAATTCACTCACAATGACACTCAGTACATCATATAGATACTTCACAACCATTTTGGTTCAAATCGGCGACAAAAACAAAATTGAAAAATTTTGCCCCTCCCCTAGCCCGGAAAAATTTGAGCGGACCTTTGTCAGCATTTCCTGGTTTGGTCTTCTGTCTATGTTTAAGACGCTCACATAGACCAAATCCAGCTGTTGCGCTTCGTCTAGGAGAAGATCTGGGCACAAGCACTTTCTACACATGGACTTTATTAGTACATTTTTCGATGTGTTATAACTTGGCCATTTCTCAATCGATTTACAAAATTCTTTCACGAGTAGCATCAGTACGTCGTATAGATACACGACAGTAAAAATGGTTGGAATCGGTGACAAGAAAAAAATTGACAAATTTTGCACCCCTCCCCAGTTCAACAAATTGATTTCGGACCTTGGTGAAAATTTCCCCGATTCGTACCCTTTCGTCAGTTAACACGGTTACGTAACCCGAATTCAGCTGCTTGGCTTCTTATAGGAGAAGATCTGGGCACAAACTTTTTCCAAAATTTTTGATTAAGGGCCATAACTCTGGAAAGCAAGTTAGGACATAAACCTAAATGTTTCATTCAGTTGTAACTTGGCAAGGTGCATATACCTACCGAATTTCAATGATTTATCTTTTTAACTTTCTGAGATATAAGGGTTACAAAATATATTAAGAAGTAGAATAAATAATGAAAAATAAAAATAAAAAATTGAATAACAATATACATCCATATTAAAATATGGAAGTATAATAAGGGAATCGCGCGGAATTGATTGGAATGTCTATAGTATAGTTTATTGACATTTCTGTGTTCAGTTGGAACGTTCTGGTGTGACCCCCACCCATGCCTCGAAATTTGGTGACGCGGGTAGAAAATTCGCCATATCTCGGCCAATTTTCGCGATATCGAGATAATTTTTGCGTCATTGTGTTCATATTCGATGCCCCTTTAATATTTAGCAGGGTTTTGGTAAGGTATTGTGGCGATATTCTACTATGTAGGCCAATATGTATGTTGTTCAGTACATACTTTTCGAATATCTCCGGCCTGCATCGTCATAATACCGCAAGTAGGTAATCGTTTTGAAGTACTAGAAATTCCCCATCGAATGACACCAAACACGTGACGATCGGTTGAAGGAATTTAAATTCATAGTGCATTTTCTGTAAACTTGAACAAAAGGAAGGGGTCACAATTTCTACATTTGTCAACCGATTCATAAAATTCACTCACAATGACACTCAGTACATCATATAGATACTTCACAACCATTTTGGTTCAAATCGGCGACAAAAACAAAATTGAAAAATTTTGCCCCTCCCCTAGCCCGGAAAAATTTGAGCGGACCTTTGTCAGCATTTCCTGGTTTGGTCTTCTGTCTATGTTTAAGACGCTCACATAGACCAAATCCAGCTGTTGCGCTTCGTCTAGGAGAAGATCTGGGCACAAGCACTTTCTACACATGGACTTTATTAGTACATTTTTCGATGTGTTATAACTTGGCCATTTCTCAATCGATTTACAAAATTCTTTCACGAGTAGCATCAGTACGTCGTATAGATACACGACAGTAAAAATGGTTGGAATCGGTGACAAGAAAAAAATTGACAAATTTTGCACCCCTCCCCAGTTCAACAAATTGATTTCGGACCTTGGTGAAAATTTCCCCGATTCGTACCCTTTCGTCAGTTAACACGGTTACGTAACCCGAATTCAGCTGCTTGGCTTCTTATAGGAGAAGATCTGGGCACAAACTTTTTCCAAAATTTTTGATTAAGGGCCATAACTCTGGAAAGCAAGTTAGGACATAAACCTAAATGTTTCATTCAGTTGTAACTTGGCAAGGTGCATATACCTACCGAATTTCAATGATTTATCTTTTTAACTTTCTGAGATATAAGGGTTACAAAATATATTAAGAAGTAGAATAAATAATGAAAAATAAAAATAAAAAATTGAATAACAATATACATCCATATTAAAATATGGAAGTATAATAAGGGAATCGCGCGGAATTGATTGGAATGTCTATAGTATAGTTTATTGACATTTCTGTGTTCAGTTGGAACGTTCTGGTGTGACCCCCACCCATGCCTCGAAATTTGGTGACGCGGGTAGAAAATTCGCCATATCTCGGCCAATTTTCGCGATATCGAGATAATTTTTGCGTCATTGTGTTCATATTCGATGCCCCTTTAATATTTAGCAGGGTTTTGGTAAGGTATTGTGGCGATATTCTACTATGTAGGCCAATATGTATGTTGTTCAGTACATACTTTTCGAATATCTCCGGCCTGCATCGTCATAATACCGCAAGTAGGTAATCGTTTTGAAGTACTAGAAATTCCCCATCGAATGACACCAAACACGTGACGATCGGTTGAAGGAATTTAAATTCATAGTGCATTTTCTGTAAACTTGAACAAAAGGAAGGGGTCACAATTTCTACATTTGTCAACCGATTCATAAAATTCACTCACAATGACACTCAGTACATCATATAGATACTTCACAACCATTTTGGTTCAAATCGGCGACAAAAACAAAATTGAAAAATTTTGCCCCTCCCCTAGCCCGGAAAAATTTGAGCGGACCTTTGTCAGCATTTCCTGGTTTGGTCTTCTGTCTATGTTTAAGACGCTCACATAGACCAAATCCAGCTGTTGCGCTTCGTCTAGGAGAAGATCTGGGCACAAGCACTTTCTACACATGGACTTTATTAGTACATTTTTCGATGTGTTATAACTTGGCCATTTCTCAATCGATTTACAAAATTCTTTCACGAGTAGCATCAGTACGTCGTATAGATACACGACAGTAAAAATGGTTGGAATCGGTGACAAGAAAAAAATTGACAAATTTTGCACCCCTCCCCAGTTCAACAAATTGATTTCGGACCTTGGTGAAAATTTCCCCGATTCGTACCCTTTCGTCAGTTAACACGGTTACGTAACCCGAATTCAGCTGCTTGGCTTCTTATAGGAGAAGATCTGGGCACAAACTTTTTCCAAAATTTTTGATTAAGGGCCATAACTCTGGAAAGCAAGTTAGGACATAAACCTAAATGTTTCATTCAGTTGTAACTTGGCAAGGTGCATATACCTACCGAATTTCAATGATTTATCTTTTTAACTTTCTGAGATATAAGGGTTACAAAATATATTAAGAAGTAGAATAAATAATGAAAAATAAAAATAAAAAATTGAATAACAATATACATCCATATTAAAATATGGAAGTATAATAAGGGAATCGCGCGGAATTGATTGGAATGTCTATAGTATAGTTTATTGACATTTCTGTGTTCAGTTGGAACGTTCTGGTGTGACCCCCACCCATGCCTCGAAATTTGGTGACGCGGGTAGAAAATTCGCCATATCTCGGCCAATTTTCGCGATATCGAGATAATTTTTGCGTCATTGTGTTCATATTCGATGCCCCTTTAATATTTAGCAGGGTTTTGGTAAGGTATTGTGGCGATATTCTACTATGTAGGCCAATATGTATGTTGTTCAGTACATACTTTTCGAATATCTCCGGCCTCCATCGTCATAATACCGCAAGTAGGTAATCGTTTTGAAGTACTAGAAATTCCCCATCGAATGACACCAAACACGTGACGATCGGTTGAAGGAATTTAAATTCATAGTGCATTTTCTGTAAACTTGAACAAAAGGAAGGGGTCACAATTTCTACATTTGTCAACCGATTCATAAAATTCACTCACAATGACACTCAGTACATCATATAGATACTTCACAACCATTTTGGTTCAAATCGGCGACAAAAACAAAATTGAAAAATTTTGCCCCTCCCCTAGCCCGGAAAAATTTGAGCGGACCTTTGTCAGCATTTCCTGGTTTGGTCTTCTGTCTATGTTTAAGACGCTCACATAGACCAAATCCAGCTGTTGCGCTTCGTCTAGGAGAAGATCTGGGCACAAGCACTTTCTACACATGGACTTTATTAGTACATTTTTCGATGTGTTATAACTTGGCCATTTCTCAATCGATTTACAAAATTCTTTCACGAGTAGCATCAGTACGTCGTATAGATACACGACAGTAAAAATGGTTGGAATCGGTGACAAGAAAAAAATTGACAAATTTTGCACCCCTCCCCAGTTCAACAAATTGATTTCGGACCTTGGTGAAAATTTCCCCGATTCGTACCCTTTCGTCAGTTAACACGGTTACGTAACCCGAATTCAGCTGCTTGGCTTCTTATAGGAGAAGATCTGGGCACAAACTTTTTCCAAAATTTTTGATTAAGGGCCATAACTCTGGAAAGCAAGTTAGGACATAAACCTAAATGTTTCATTCAGTTGTAACTTGGCAAGGTGCATATACCTACCGAATTTCAATGATTTATCTTTTTAACTTTCTGAGATATAAGGGTTACAAAATATATTAAGAAGTAGAATAAATAATGAAAAATAAAAATAAAAAATTGAATAACAATATACATCCATATTAAAATATGGAAGTATAATAAGGGAATCGCGCGGAATTGATTGGAATGTCTATAGTATAGTTTATTGACATTTCTGTGTTCAGTTGGAACGTTCTGGTGTGACCCCCACCCATGCCTCGAAATTTGGTGACGCGGGTAGAAAATTCGCCATATCTCGGCCAATTTTCGCGATATCGAGATAATTTTTGCGTCATTGTGTTCATATTCGATGCCCCTTTAATATTTAGCAGGGTTTTGGTAAGGTATTGTGGCGATATTCTACTATGTAGGCCAATATGTATGTTGTTCAGTACATACTTTTCGAATATCTCCGGCCTCCATCGTCATAATACCGCAAGTAGGTAATCGTTTTGAAGTACTAGAAATTCCCCATCGAATGACACCAAACACGTGACGATCGGTTGAAGGAATTTAAATTCATAGTGCATTTTCTGTAAACTTGAACAAAAGGAAGGGGTCACAATTTCTACATTTGTCAACCGATTCATAAAATTCACTCACAATGACACTCAGTACATCATATAGATACTTCACAACCATTTTGGTTCAAATCGGCGACAAAAACAAAATTGAAAAATTTTGCCCCTCCCCTAGCCCGGAAAAATTTGAGCGGACCTTTGTCAGCATTTCCTGGTTTGGTCTTCTGTCTATGTTTAAGACGCTCACATAGACCAAATCCAGCTGTTGCGCTTCGTCTAGGAGAAGATCTGGGCACAAGCACTTTCTACACATGGACTTTATTAGTACATTTTTCGATGTGTTATAACTTGGCCATTTCTCAATCGATTTACAAAATTCTTTCACGAGTAGCATCAGTACGTCGTATAGATACACGACAGTAAAAATGGTTGGAATCGGTGACAAGAAAAAAATTGACAAATTTTGCACCCCTCCCCAGTTCAACAAATTGATTTCGGACCTTGGTGAAAATTTCCCCGATTCGTACCCTTTCGTCAGTTAACACGGTTACGTAACCCGAATTCAGCTGCTTGGCTTCTTATAGGAGAAGATCTGGGCACAAACTTTTTCCAAAATTTTTGATTAAGGGCCATAACTCTGGAAAGCAAGTTAGGACATAAACCTAAATGTTTCATTCAGTTGTAACTTGGCAAGGTGCATATACCTACCGAATTTCAATGATTTATCTTTTTAACTTTCTGAGATATAAGGGTTACAAAATATATTAAGAAGTAGAATAAATAATGAAAAATAAAAATAAAAAATTGAATAACAATATACATCCATATTAAAATATGGAAGTATAATAAGGGAATCGCGCGGAATTGATTGGAATGTCTATAGTATAGTTTATTGACATTTCTGTGTTCAGTTGGAACGTTCTGGTGTGACCCCCACCCATGCCTCGAAATTTGGTGACGCGGGTAGAAAATTCGCCATATCTCGGCCAATTTTCGCGATATCGAGATAATTTTTGCGTCATTGTGTTCATATTCGATGCCCCTTTAATATTTAGCAGGGTTTTGGTAAGGTATTGTGGCGATATTCTACTATGTAGGCCAATATGTATGTTGTTCAGTACATACTTTTCGAATATCTCCGGCCTCCATCGTCATAATACCGCAAGTAGGTAATCGTTTTGAAGTACTAGAAATTCCCCATCGAATGACACCAAACACGTGACGATCGGTTGAAGGAATTTAAATTCATAGTGCATTTTCTGTAAACTTGAACAAAAGGAAGGGGTCACAATTTCTACATTTGTCAACCGATTCATAAAATTCACTCACAATGACACTCAGTACATCATATAGATACTTCACAACCATTTTGGTTCAAATCGGCGACAAAAACAAAATTGAAAAATTTTGCCCCTCCCCTAGCCCGGAAAAATTTGAGCGGACCTTTGTCAGCATTTCCTGGTTTGGTCTTCTGTCTATGTTTAAGACGCTCACATAGACCAAATCCAGCTGTTGCGCTTCGTCTAGGAGAAGATCTGGGCACAAGCACTTTCTACACATGGACTTTATTAGTACATTTTTCGATGTGTTATAACTTGGCCATTTCTCAATCGATTTACAAAATTCTTTCACGAGTAGCATCAGTACGTCGTATAGATACACGACAGTAAAAATGGTTGGAATCGGTGACAAGAAAAAAATTGACAAATTTTGCACCCCTCCCCAGTTCAACAAATTGATTTCGGACCTTGGTGAAAATTTCCCCGATTCGTACCCTTTCGTCAGTTAACACGGTTACGTAACCCGAATTCAGCTGCTTGGCTTCTTATAGGAGAAGATCTGGGCACAAACTTTTTCCAAAATTTTTGATTAAGGGCCATAACTCTGGAAAGCAAGTTAGGACATAAACCTAAATGTTTCATTCAGTTGTAACTTGGCAAGGTGCATATACCTACCGAATTTCAATGATTTATCTTTTTAACTTTCTGAGATATAAGGGTTACAAAATATATTAAGAAGTAGAATAAATAATGAAAAATAAAAATAAAAAATTGAATAACAATATACATCCATATTAAAATATGGAAGTATAATAAGGGAATCGCGCGGAATTGATTGGAATGTCTATAGTATAGTTTATTGACATTTCTGTGTTCAGTTGGAACGTTCTGGTGTGACCCCCACCCATGCCTCGAAATTTGGTGACGCGGGTAGAAAATTCGCCATATCTCGGCCAATTTTCGCGATATCGAGATAATTTTTGCGTCATTGTGTTCATATTCGATGCCCCTTTAATATTTAGCAGGGTTTTGGTAAGGTATTGTGGCGATATTCTACTATGTAGGCCAATATGTATGTTGTTCAGTACATACTTTTCGAATATCTTCGGCCTCCATCGTCATAATACCGCAAGTAGGTAATCGTTTTGAAGTACTAGAAATTCCCCATCGAATGACACCAAACACGTGACGATCGGTTGAAGGAATTTAAATTCATAGTGCATTTTCTGTAAACTTGAACAAAAGGAAGGGGTCACAATTTCTACATTTGTCAACCGATTCATAAAATTCACTCACAATGACACTCAGTACATCATATAGATACTTCACAACCATTTTGGTTCAAATCGGCGACAAAAACAAAATTGAAAAATTTTGCCCCTCCCCTAGCCCGGAAAAATTTGAGCGGACCTTTGTCAGCATTTCCTGGTTTGGTCTTCTGTCTATGTTTAAGACGCTCACATAGACCAAATCCAGCTGTTGCGCTTCGTCTAGGAGAAGATCTGGGCACAAGCACTTTCTACACATGGACTTTATTAGTACATTTTTCGATGTGTTATAACTTGGCCATTTCTCAATCGATTTACAAAATTCTTTCACGAGTAGCATCAGTACGTCGTATAGATACACGACAGTAAAAATGGTTGGAATCGGTGACAAGAAAAAAATTGACAAATTTTGCACCCCTCCCCAGTTCAACAAATTGATTTCGGACCTTGGTGAAAATTTCCCCGATTCGTACCCTTTCGTCAGTTAACACGGTTACGTAACCCGAATTCAGCTGCTTGGCTTCTTATAGGAGAAGATCTGGGCACAAACTTTTTCCAAAATTTTTGATTAAGGGCCATAACTCTGGAAAGCAAGTTAGGACATAAACCTAAATGTTTCATTCAGTTGTAACTTGGCAAGGTGCATATACCTACCGAATTTCAATGATTTATCTTTTTAACTTTCTGAGATATAAGGGTTACAAAATATATTAAGAAGTAGAATAAATAATGAAAAATAAAAATAAAAAATTGAATAACAATATACATCCATATTAAAATATGGAAGTATAATAAGGGAATCGCGCGGAATTGATTGGAATGTCTATAGTATAGTTTATTGACATTTCTGTGTTCAGTTGGAACGTTCTGGTGTGACCCCCACCCATGCCTCGAAATTTGGTGACGCGGGTAGAAAATTCGCCATATCTCGGCCAATTTTCGCGATATCGAGATAATTTTTGCGTCATTGTGTTCATATTCGATGCCCCTTTAATATTTAGCAGGGTTTTGGTAAGGTATTGTGGCGATATTCTACTATGTAGGCCAATATGTATGTTGTTCAGTACATACTTTTCGAATATCTCCGGCCTCCATCGTCATAATACCGCA
The DNA here is from genome assembly GCA_032622095.1 of Siphonodentalium dalli. NCBI lineage: Eukaryota > Metazoa > Mollusca > Scaphopoda > Gadilida > Siphonodentaliidae > Siphonodentalium > Siphonodentalium dalli. The sequence goes on from CP136063.1 coordinate 129,439,977, forward strand.
AGTAGGTAATCGATTTGAAGTACTAGAAATTCCCCATCGAATGACACCAAACACGTGACGATCGGTTGAAGGAATTTAAATTCATAGTGCATTTTCTGTAAACTTGAACAAAAGGAAGGGGTCACAATTTCTACATTTGTCAACCGATTCATAAAATTCACTCACAATGACACTCAGTACATCATATAGATACTTCACAACCATTTTGGTTCAAATCGGCGACAAAAACAAAATTGAAAAATTTTGCCCCTCCCCTAGCCCGGAAAAATTTGAGCGGACCTTTGTCAGCATTTCCTGGTTTGGTCTTCTGTCTATGTTTAAGACGCTCACATAGACCAAATCCAGCTGTTGCGCTTCGTCTAGGAGAAGATCTGGGCACAAGCACTTTCTACACATGGACTTTATTAGTACATTTTTCGATGTGTTATAACTTGGCCATTTCTCAATCGATTTACAAAATTCTTTCACGAGTAGCATCAGTACGTCGTATAGATACACGACAGTAAAAATGGTTGGAATCGGTGACAAGAAAAAAATTGACAAATTTTGCACCCCTCCCCAGTTCAACAAATTGATTTCGGACCTTGGTGAAAATTTCCCCGATTCGTACCCTTTCGTCAGTTAACACGGTTACGTAACCCGAATTCAGCTGCTTGGCTTCTTATAGGAGAAGATCTGGGCACAAACTTTTTCCAAAATTTTTGATTAAGGGCCATAACTCTGGAAAGCAAGTTAGGACATAAACCTAAATGTTTCATTCAGTTGTAACTTGGCAAGGTGCATATACCTACCGAATTTCAATGATTTATCTTTTTAACTTTCTGAGATATAAGGGTTACAAAATATATTAAGAAGTAGAATAAATAATGAAAAATAAAAATAAAAAATTGAATAACAATATACATCCATATTAAAATATGGAAGTATAATAAGGGAATCGCGCGGAATTGATTGGAATGTCTATAGTATAGTTTATTGACATTTCTGTGTTCAGTTGGAACGTTCTGGTGTGACCCCCACCCATGCCTCGAAATTTGGTGACGCGGGTAGAAAATTCGCCATATCTCGGCCAATTTTCGCGATATCGAGATAATTTTTGCGTCATTGTGTTCATATTCGATGCCCCTTTAATATTTAGCAGGGTTTTGGTAAGGTATTGTGGCGATATTCTACTATGTAGGCCAATATGTATGTTGTTCAGTACATACTTTTCGAATATCTCCGGCCTCCATCGTCATAATACCGCAAGTAGGTAATCGTTTTGAAGTACTAGAAATTCCCCATCGAATGACACCGAACACGTGCCGATCGGTTGAAGGAATTTAAATTCATAGTGCATTTTCTGTAAACTTGAACAAAAGGAAGGGGTCACAATTTCTACATTTGTCAACCGATTCATAAAATTCACTCACAATGACACTCAGTACATCATATAGATACTTCACAACCATTTTGGTTCAAATCGGCGACAAAAACAAAATTGAAAAATTTTGCCCCTCCCCTAGCCCGGAAAAATTTGAGCGGACCTTTGTCAGCATTTCCTGGTTTGGTCTTCTGTCTATGTTTAAGACGCTCACATAGACCAAATCCAGCTGTTGCGCTTCGTCTAGGAGAAGATCTGGGCACAAGCACTTTCTACACATGGACTTTATTAGTACATTTTTCGATGTGTTATAACTTGGCCATTTCTCAATCGATTTACAAAATTCTTTCACGAGTAGCATCAGTACGTCGTATAGATACACGACAGTAAAAATGGTTGGAATCGGTGACAAGAAAAAAATTGACAAATTTTGCACCCCTCCCCAGTTCAACAAATTGATTTCGGACCTTGGTGAAAATTTCCCCGATTCGTACCCTTTCGTCAGTTAACACGGTTACGTAACCCGAATTCAGCTGCTTGGCTTCTTATAGGAGAAGATCTGGGCACAAACTTTTTCCAAAATTTTTGATTAAGGGCCATAACTCTGGAAAGCAAGTTAGGACATAAACCTAAATGTTTCATTCAGTTGTAACTTGGCAAGGTGCATATACCTACCGAATTTCAATGATTTATCTTTTTAACTTTCTGAGATATAAGGGTTACAAAATATATTAAGAAGTAGAATAAATAATGAAAAATAAAAATAAAAAATTGAATAACAATATACATCCATATTAAAATATGGAAGTATAATAAGGGAATCGCGCGGAATTGATTGGAATGTCTATAGTATAGTTTATTGACATTTCTGTGTTCAGTTGGAACGTTCTGGTGTGACCCCCACCCATGCCTCGAAATTTGGTGACGCGGGTAGAAAATTCGCCATATCTCGGCCAATTTTCGCGATATCGAGATAATTTTTGCGTCATTGTGTTCATATTCGATGCCCCTTTAATATTTAGCAGGGTTTTGGTAAGGTATTGTGGCGATATTCTACTATGTAGGCCAATATGTATGTTGTTCAGTACATACTTTTCGAATATCTCCGGCCTCCATCGTCATAATACCGCAAGTAGGTAATCGTTTTGAAGTACTAGAAATTCCCCATCGAATGACACCAAACACGTGACGATCGGTTGAAGGAATTTAAATTCATAGTGCATTTTCTGTAAACTTGAACAAAAGGAAGGGGTCACAATTTCTACATTTGTCAACCGATTCATAAAATTCACTCACAATGACACTCAGTACATCATATAGATACTTCACAACCATTTTGGTTCAAATCGGCGACAAAAACAAAATTGAAAAATTTTGCCCCTCCCCTAGCCCGGAAAAATTTGAGCGGACCTTTGTCAGCATTTCCTGGTTTGGTCTTCTGTCTATGTTTAAGACGCTCACATAGACCAAATCCAGCTGTTGCGCTTCGTCTAGGAGAAGATCTGGGCACAAGCACTTTCTACACATGGACTTTATTAGTACATTTTTCGATGTGTTATAACTTGGCCATTTCTCAATCGATTTACAAAATTCTTTCACGAGTAGCATCAGTACGTCGTATAGATATACGACAGTAAAAATGGTTGGAATCGGTGACAAGAAAAAAATTGACAAATTTTGCACCCCTCCCCAGTTCAACAAATTGATTTCGGACCTTGGTGAAAATTTCCCCGATTCGTACCCTTTCGTCAGTTAACACGGTTACGTAACCCGAATTCAGCTGCTTGGCTTCTTATAGGAGAAGATCTGGGCACAAACTTTTTCCAAAATTTTTGATTAAGGGCCATAACTCTGGAAAGCAAGTTAGGACATAAACCTAAATGTTTCATTCAGTTGTAACTTGGCAAGGTGCATATACCTACCGAATTTCAATGATTTATCTTTTTAACTTTCTGAGATATAAGGGTTACAAAATATATTAAGAAGTAGAATAAATAATGAAAAATAAAAATAAAAAATTGAATAACAATATACATCCATATTAAAATATGGAAGTATAATAAGGGAATCGCGCGGAATTGATTGGAATGTCTATAGTATAGTTTATTGACATTTCTGTGTTCAGTTGGAACGTTCTGGTGTGACCCCCACCCATGCCTCGAAATTTGGTGACGCGGGTAGAAAATTCGCCATATCTCGGCCAATTTTCGCGATATCGAGATAATTTTTGCGTCATTGTGTTCATATTCGATGCCCCTTTAATATTTAGCAGGGTTTTGGTAAGGTATTGTGGCGATATTCTACTATGTAGGCCAATATGTATGTTGTTCAGTACATACTTTTCGAATATCTCCGGCCTCCATCGTCATAATACCGCAAGTAGGTAATCGTTTTGAAGTACTAGAAATTCCCCATCGAATGACACCAAACACGTGACGATCGGTTGAAGGAATTTAAATTCATAGTGCATTTTCTGTAAACTTGAACAAAAGGAAGGGGTCACAATTTCTACATTTGTCAACCGATTCATAAAATTCACTCACAATGACACTCAGTACATCATATAGATACTTCACAACCATTTTGGTTCAAATCGGCGACAAAAACAAAATTGAAAAATTTTGCCCCTCCCCTAGCCCGGAAAAATTTGAGCGGACCTTTGTCAGCATTTCCTGGTTTGGTCTTCTGTCTATGTTTAAGACGCTCACATAGACCAAATCCAGCTGTTGCGCTTCGTCTAGGAGAAGATCTGGGCACAAGCACTTTCTACACATGGACTTTATTAGTACATTTTTCGATGTGTTATAACTTGGCCATTTCTCAATCGATTTACAAAATTCTTTCACGAGTAGCATCAGTACGTCGTATAGATACACGACAGTAAAAATGGTTGGAATCGGTGACAAGAAAAAAATTGACAAATTTTGCACCCCTCCCCAGTTCAACAAATTGATTTCGGACCTTGGTGAAAATTTCCCCGATTCGTACCCTTTCGTCAGTTAACACGGTTACGTAACCCGAATTCAGCTGCTTGGCTTCTTATAGGAGAAGATCTGGGCACAAACTTTTTCCAAATTTTTTGATTAAGGGCCATAACTCTGGAAAGCAAGTTAGGACATAAACCTAAATGTTTCATTCAGTTGTAACTTGGCAAGGTGCATATACCTACCGAATTTCAATGATTTATCTTTTTAACTTTCTGAGATATAAGGGTTACAAAATATATTAAGAAGTAGAATAAATAATGAAAAATAAAAATAAAAAATTGAATAACAATATACATCCATATTAAAATATGGAAGTATAATAAGGGAATCGCGCGGAATTGATTGGAATGTCTATAGTATAGTTTATTGACATTTCTGTGTTCAGTTGGAACGTTCTGGTGTGACCCCCACCCATGCCTCGAAATTTGGTGACGCGGGTAGAAAATTCGCCATATCTCGGCCAATTTTCGCGATATCGAGATAATTTTTGCGTCATTGTGTTCATATTCGATGCCCCTTTAATATTTAGCAGGGTTTTGGTAAGGTATTGTGGCGATATTCTACTATGTAGGCCAATATGTATGTTGTTCAGTACATACTTTTCGAATATCTCCGGCCTCCATCGTCATAATACCGCAAGTAGGTAATCGTTTTGAAGTACTAGAAATTCCCCATCGAATGACACCAAACACGTGACGATCGGTTGAAGGAATTTAAATTCATAGTGCATTTTCTGTAAACTTGAACAAAAGGAAGGGGTCACAATTTCTACATTTGTCAACCGATTCATAAAATTCACTCACAATGACACTCAGTACATCATATAGATACTTCACAACCATTTTGGTTCAAATCGGCGACAAAAACAAAATTGAAAAATTTTGCCCCTCCCCTAGCCCGGAAAAATTTGAGCGGACCTTTGTCAGCATTTCCTGGTTTGGTCTTCTGTCTATGTTTAAGACGCTCACATAGACCAAATCCAGCTGTTGCGCTTCGTCTAGGAGAAGATCTGGGCACAAGCACTTTCTACACATGGACTTTATTAGTACATTTTTCGATGTGTTATAACTTGGCCATTTCTCAATCGATTTACAAAATTCTTTCACGAGTAGCATCAGTACGTCGTATAGATACACGACAGTAAAAATGGTTGGAATCGGTGACAAGAAAAAAATTGACAAATTTTGCACCCCTCCCCAGTTCAACAAATTGATTTCGGACCTTGGTGAAAATTTCCCCGATTCGTACCCTTTCGTCAGTTAACACGGTTACGTAACCCGAATTCAGCTGCTTGGCTTCTTATAGGAGAAGATCTGGGCACAAACTTTTTCCAAAATTTTTGATTAAGGGCCATAACTCTGGAAAGCAAGTTAGGACATAAACCTAAATGTTTCATTCAGTTGTAACTTGGCAAGGTGCATATACCTACCGAATTTCAATGATTTATCTTTTTAACTTTCTGAGATATAAGGGTTACAAAATATATTAAGAAGTAGAATAAATAATGAAAAATAAAAATAAAAAATTGAATAACAATATACATCCATATTAAAATATGGAAGTATAATAAGGGAATCGCGCGGAATTGATTGGAATGTCTATAGTATAGTTTATTGACATTTCTGTGTTCAGTTGGAACGTTCTGGTGTGACCCCCACCCATGCCTCGAAATTTGGTGACGCGGGTAGAAAATTCGCCATATCTCGGCCAATTTTCGCGATATCGAGATAATTTTTGCGTCATTGTGTTCATATTCGATGCCCCTTTAATATTTAGCAGGGTTTTGGTAAGGTATTGTGGCGATATTCTACTATGTAGGCCAATATGTATGTTGTTCAGTACATACTTTTCGAATATCTCCGGCCTCCATCGTCATAATACCACAAGTAGGTAATCGTTTTGAAGTACTAGAAATTCCCCATCGAATGACACCAAACACGTGACGATCGGTTGAAGGAATTTAAATTCATAGTGCATTTTCTGTAAACTTGAACAAAAGGAAGGGGTCACAATTTCTACATTTGTCAACCGATTCATAAAATTCACTCACAATGACACTCAGTACATCATATAGATACTTCACAACCATTTTGGTTCAAATCGGCGACAAAAACAAAATTGAAAAATTTTGCCCCTCCCCTAGCCCGGAAAAATTTGAGCGGACCTTTGTCAGCATTTCCTGGTTTGGTCTTCTGTCTATGTTTAAGACGCTCACATAGACCAAATCCAGCTGTTGCGCTTCGTCTAGGAGAAGATCTGGGCACAAGCACTTTCTACACATGGACTTTATTAGTACATTTTTCGATGTGTTATAACTTGGCCATTTCTCAATCGATTTACAAAATTCTTTCACGAGTAGCATCAGTACGTCGTATAGATACACGACAGTAAAAATGGTTGGAATCGGTGACAAGAAAAAAATTGACAAATTTTGCACCCCTCCCCAGTTCAACAAATTGATTTCGGACCTTGGTGAAAATTTCCCCGATTCGTACCCTTTCGTCAGTTAACACGGTTACGTAACCCGAATTCAGCTGCTTGGCTTCTTATAGGAGAAGATCTGGGCACAAACTTTTTCCAAATTTTTTGATTAAGGGCCATAACTCTGGAAAGCAAGTTAGGACATAAACCTAAATGTTTCATTCAGTTGTAACTTGGCAAGGTGCATATACCTACCGAATTTCAATGATTTATCTTTTTAACTTTCTGAGATATAAGGGTTACAAAATATATTAAGAAGTAGAATAAATAATGAAAAATAAAAATAAAAAATTGAATAACAATATACATCCATATTAAAATATGGAAGTATAATAAGGGAATCGCGCGGAATTGATTGGAATGTCTATAGTATAGTTTATTGACATTTCTGTGTTCAGTTGGAACGTTCTGGTGTGACCCCCACCCATGCCTCGAAATTTGGTGACGCGGGTAGAAAATTCGCCATATCTCGGCCAATTTTCGCGATATCGAGATAATTTTTGCGTCATTGTGTTCATATTCGATGCCCCTTTAATATTTAGCAGGGTTTTGGTAAGGTATTGTGGCGATATTCTACTATGTAGGCCAATATGTATGTTGTTCAGTACATACTTTTCGAATATCTCCGGCCTCCATCGTCATAATACCGCAAGTAGGTAATCGTTTTGAAGTACTAGAAATTCCCCATCGAATGACACCAAACACGTGACGATCGGTTGAAGGAATTTAAATTCATAGTGCATTTTCTGTAAACTTGAACAAAAGGAAGGGGTCACAATTTCTACATTTGTCAACCGATTCATAAAATTCACTCACAATGACACTCAGTACATCATATAGATACTTCACAACCATTTTGGTTCAAATCGGCGACAAAAACAAAATTGAAAAATTTTGCCCCTCCCCTAGCCCGGAAAAATTTGAGCGGACCTTTGTCAGCATTTCCTGGTTTGGTCTTCTGTCTATGTTTAAGACGCTCACATAGACCAAATCCAGCTGTTGCGCTTCGTCTAGGAGAAGATCTGGGCACAAGCACTTTCTACACATGGACTTTATTAGTACATTTTTCGATGTGTTATAACTTGGCCATTTCTCAATCGATTTACAAAATTCTTTCACGAGTAGCATCAGTACGTCGTATAGATACACGACAGTAAAAATGGTTGGAATCGGTGACAAGAAAAAAATTGACAAATTTTGCACCCCTCCCCAGTTCAACAAATTGATTTCGGACCTTGGTGAAAATTTCCCCGATTCGTACCCTTTCGTCAGTTAACACGGTTACGTAACCCGAATTCAGCTGCTTGGCTTCTTATAGGAGAAGATCTGGGCACAAACTTTTTCCAAAATTTTTGATTAAGGGCCATAACTCTGGAAAGCAAGTTAGGACATAAACCTAAATGTTTCATTCAGTTGTAACTTGGCAAGGTGCATATACCTACCGAATTTCAATGATTTATCTTTTTAACTTTCTGAGATATAAGGGTTACAAAATATATTAAGAAGTAGAATAAATAATGAAAAATAAAAATAAAAAATTGAATAACAATATACATCCATATTAAAATATGGAAGTATAATAAGGGAATCGCGCGGAATTGATTGGAATGTCTATAGTATAGTTTATTGACATTTCTGTGTTCAGTTGGAACGTTCTGGTGTGACCCCCACCCATGCCTCGAAATTTGGTGACGCGGGTAGAAAATTCGCCATATCTCGGCCAATTTTCGCGATATCGAGATAATTTTTGCGTCATTGTGTTCATATTCGATGCCCCTTTAATATTTAGCAGGGTTTTGGTAAGGTATTGTGGCGATATTCTACTATGTAGGCCAATATGTATGTTGTTCAGTACATACTTTTCGAATATCTCCGGCCTGCATCGTCATAATACCGCAAGTAGGTAATTGTTTTGAAGTACTAGAAATTCCCCATCGAATGACACCAAAGACGTGACGATCGGTTGAAGGAATTTAAATTCATAGTGCATTTTCTGTAAACTTGAACAAAAGGAAGGGGTCACAATTTCTACATTTGTCAACCGATTCATAAAATTCACTCACAATGACACTCAGTACATCATATAGATACTTCACAACCATTTTGGTTCAAATCGGCGACAAAAACAAAATTGAAAAATTTTGCCCCTCCCCTAGCCCGGAAAAATTTGAGCGGACCTTTGTCAGCATTTCCTGGTTTGGTCTTCTGTCTATGTTTAAGACGCTCACATAGACCAAATCCAGCTGTTGCGCTTCGTCTAGGAGAAGATCTGGGCACAAGCACTTTCTACACATGGACTTTATTAGTACATTTTTCGATGTGTTATAACTTGGCCATTTCTCAATCGATTTACAAAATTCTTTCACGAGTAGCATCAGTACGTCGTATAGATACACGACAGTAAAAATAGTTGGAATCGGTGACAAGAAAAAAATTGACAAATTTTGCACCCCTCCCCAGTTCAACAAATTGATTTCGGACCTTGGTGAAAATTTCCCCGATTCGTACCCTTTCGTCAGTTAACACGGTTACGTAACCCGAATTCAGCTGCTTGGCTTCTTATAGGAGAAGATCTGGGCACAAACTTTTTCCAAAATTTTTGATTAAGGGCCATAACTCTGGAAAGCAAGTTAGGACATAAACCTAAATGTTTCATTCAGTTGTAACTTGGCAAGGTGCATATACCTACCGAATTTCAATGATTTATCTTTTTAACTTTCTGAGATATAAGGGTTACAAAATATATTAAGAAGTAGAATAAATAATGAAAAATAAAAATAAAAAATTGAATAACAATATACATCCATATTAAAATATGGAAGTATAATAAGGGAATCGCGCGGAATTGATTGGAATGTCTATAGTATAGTTTATTGACATTTCTGTGTTCAGTTGGAACGTTCTGGTGTGACCCCCACCCATGCCTCGAAATTTGGTGACGCGGGTAGAAAATTCGCCATATCTCGGCCAATTTTCGCGATATCGAGATAATTTTTGCGTCATTGTGTTCATATTCGATGCCCCTTTAATATTTAGCAGGGTTTTGGTAAGGTATTGTGGCGATATTCTACTATGTAGGCCAATATGTATGTTGTTCAGTACATACTTTTCGAATATCTCCGGCCTCCATCGTCATAATACCGCAAGTAGGTAATCGTTTTGAAGTACTAGAAATTCCCCATCGAATGACACCAAACACGTGACGATCGGTTGAAGGAATTTAAATTCATAGTGCATTTTCTGTAAACTTGAACAAAAGGAAGGGGTCACAATTTCTACATTTGTCAACCGATTCATAAAATTCACTCACAATGACACTCAGTACATCATATAGATACTTCACAACCATTTTGGTTCAAATCGGCGACAAAAACAAAATTGAAAAATTTTGCCCCTCCCCTAGCCCGGAAAAATTTGAGCGGACCTTTGTCAGCATTTCCTGGTTTGGTCTTCTGTCTATGTTTAAGACGCTCACATAGACCAAATCCAGCTGTTGCGCTTCGTCTAGGAGAAGATCTGGGCACAAGCACTTTCTACACATGGACTTTATTAGTACATTTTTCGATGTGTTATAACTTGGCCATTTCTCAATCGATTTACAAAATTCTTTCACGAGTAGCATCAGTACGTCGTATAGATACACGACAGTAAAAATGGTTGGAATCGGTGACAAGAAAAAAATTGACAAATTTTGCACCCCTCCCCAGTTCAACAAATTGATTTCGGACCTTGGTGAAAATTTCCCCGATTCGTACCCTTTCGTCAGTTAACACGGTTACGTAACCCGAATTCAGCTGCTTGGCTTCTTATAGGAGAAGATCTGGGCACAAACTTTTTCCAAAATTTTTGATTAAGGGCCATAACTCTGGAAAGCAAGTTAGGACATAAACCTAAATGTTTCATTCAGTTGTAACTTGGCAAGGTGCATATACCTACCGAATTTCAATGATTTATCTTTTTAACTTTCTGAGATATAAGGGTTACAAAATATATTAAGAAGTAGAATAAATAATGAAAAATAAAAATAAAAAATTGAATAACAATATACATCCATATTAAAATATGGAAGTATAATAAGGGAATCGCGCGGAATTGATTGGAATGTCTATAGTATAGTTTATTGACATTTCTGTGTTCAGTTGGAACGTTCTGGTGTGACCCCCACCCATGCCTCGAAATTTGGTGACGCGGGTAGAAAATTCGCCATATCTCGGCCAATTTTCGCGATATCGAGATAATTTTTGCGTCATTGTGTTCATATTCGATGCCCCTTTAATATTTAGCGGGGTTTTGGTAAGGTATTGTGGCGATATTCTACTATGTAGGCCAATATGTATGTTGTTCAGTACATACTTTTCGAATATCTCCGGCCTCCATCGTCATAATACCGCAAGTAGGTAATCGTTTTGAAGTACTAGAAATTCCCCATCGAATGACACCAAACACGTGACGATCGGTTGAAGGAATTTAAATTCATAGTGCATTTTCTGTAAACTTGAACAAAAGGAAGGGGTCACAATTTCTACATTTGTCAACCGATTCATAAAATTCACTCACAATGACACTCAGTACATCATATAGATACTTCACAACCATTTTGGTTCAAATCGGCGACAAAAACAAAATTGAAAAATTTTGCCCCTCCCCTAGCCCGGAAAAATTTGAGCGGACCTTTGTCAGCATTTCCTGGTTTGGTCTTCTGTCTATGTTTAAGACGCTCACATAGACCAAATCCAGCTGTTGCGCTTCGTCTAGGAGAAGATCTGGGCACAAGCACTTTCTACACATGGACTTTATTAGTACATTTTTCGATGTGTTATAACTTGGCCATTTCTCAATCGATTTACAAAATTCTTTCACGAGTAGCATCAGTACGTCGTATAGATACATGACAGTAAAAATGGTTGGAATCGGTGACAAGAAAAAAATTGACAAATTTTGCACCCCTCCCCAGTTCAACAAATTGATTTCGGACCTTGGTGAAAATTTCCCCGATTCGTACCCTTTCGTCAGTTAACACGGTTACGTAACCCGAATTCAGCTGCTTGGCTTCTTATAGGAGAAGATCTGGGCACAAACTTTTTCCAAAATTTTTGATTAAGGGCCATAACTCTGGAAAGCAAGTTAGGACATAAACCTAAATGTTTCATTCAGTTGTAACTTGGCAAGGTGCATATACCTACCGAATTTCAATGATTTATCTTTTTAACTTTCTGAGATATAAGGGTTACAAAATATATTAAGAAGTAGAATAAATAATGAAAAATAAAAATAAAAAATTGAATAACAATATACATCCATATTAAAATATGGAAGTATAATAAGGGAATCGCGCGGAATTGATTGGAATGTCTATAGTATAGTTTATTGACATTTCTGTGTTCAGTTGGAACGTTCTGGTGTGACCCCCACCCATGCCTCGAAATTTGGTGACGCGGGTAGAAAATTCGCCATATCTCGGCCAATTTTCGCGATATCGAGATAATTTTTGCGTCATTGTGTTCATATTCGATGCCCCTTTAATATTTAGCAGGGTTTTGGTAAGGTATTGTGGCGATATTCTACTATGTAGGCCAATATGTATGTTGTTCAGTACATACTTTTCGAATATCTCCGGCCTCCATCGTCATAATACCGCAAGTAGGTAATCGTTTTGAAGTACTAGAAATTCCCCATCGAATGACACCAAACACGTGACGATCGGTTGAAGGAATTTAAATTCATAGTGCATTTTCTGTAAACTTGAACAAAAGGAAGGGGTCACAATTTCTACATTTGTCAACCGATTCATAAAATTCACTCACAATGACACTCAGTACATCATATAGATACTTCACAACCATTTTGGTTCAAATCGGCGACAAAAACAAAATTGAAAAATTTTGCCCCTCCCCTAGCCCGGAAAAATTTGAGCGGACCTTTGTCAGCATTTCCTGGTTTGGTCTTCTGTCTATGTTTAAGACGCTCACATAGACCAAATCCAGCTGTTGCGCTTCGTCTAGGAGAAGATCTGGGCACAAGCACTTTCTACACATGGACTTTATTAGTACATTTTTCGATGTGTTATAACTTGGCCATTTCTCAATCGATTTACAAAATTCTTTCACGAGTAGCATCAGTACGTCGTATAGATACACGACAGTAAAAATGGTTGGAATCGGTGACAAGAAAAAAATTGACAAATTTTGCACCCCTCCCCAGTTCAACAAATTGATTTCGGACCTTGGTGAAAATTTCCCCGATTCGTACCCTTTCGTCAGTTAACACGGTTACGTAACCCGAATTCAGCTGCTTGGCTTCTTATAGGAGAAGATCTGGGCACAAACTTTTTCCAAAATTTTTGATTAAGGGCCATAACTCTGGAAAGCAAGTTAGGACATAAACCTAAATGTTTCATTCAGTTGTAACTTGGCAAGGTGCATATACCTACCGAATTTCAATGATTTATCTTTTTAACTTTCTGAGATATAAGGGTTACAAAATATATTAAGAAGTAGAATAAATAATGAAAAATAAAAATAAAAAATTGAATAACAATATACATCCATATTAAAATATGGAAGTATAATAAGGGAATCGCGCGGAATTGATTGGAATGTCTATAGTATAGTTTATTGACATTTCTGTGTTCAGTTGGAACGTTCTGGTGTGACCCCCACCCATGCCTCGAAATTTGGTGACGCGGGTAGAAAATTCGCCATATCTCGGCCAATTTTCGCGATATCGAGATAATTTTTGCGTCATTGTGTTCATATTCGATGCCCCTTTAATATTTAGCAGGGTTTTGGTAAGGTATTGTGGCGATATTCTACTATGTAGGCCAATATGTATGTTGTTCAGTACATACTTTTCGAATATCTCCGGCCTCCATCGTCATAATACCGCAAGTAGGTAATCGTTTTGAAGTACTAGAAATTCCCCATCGAATGACACCAAACACGTGACGATCGGTTGAAGGAATTTAAATTCATAGTGCATTTTCTGTAAACTTGAACAAAAGGAAGGGGTCACAATTTCTACATTTGTCAACCGATTCATAAAATTCACTCACAATGACACTCAGTACATCATATAGATACTTCACAACCATTTTGGTTCAAATCGGCGACAAAAACAAAATTGAAAAATTTTGCCCCTCCCCTAGCCCGGAAAAATTTGAGCGGACCTTTGTCAGCATTTCCTGGTTTGGTCTTCTGTCTATGTTTAAGACGCTCACATAGACCAAATCCAGCTGTTGCGCTTCGTCTAGGAGAAGATCTGGGCACAAGCACTTTCTACACATGGACTTTATTAGTACATTTTTCGATGTGTTATAACTTGGCCATTTCTCAATCGATTTACAAAATTCTTTCACGAGTAGCATCAGTACGTCGTATAGATACACGACAGTAAAAATGGTTGGAATCGGTGACAAGAAAAAAATTGACAAATTTTGCACCCCTCCCCAGTTCAACAAATTGATTTCGGACCTTGGTGAAAATTTCCCCGATTCGTACCCTTTCGTCAGTTAACACGGTTACGTAACCCGAATTTAGCTGCTTGGCTTCTTATAGGAGAAGATCTGGGCACAAACTTTTTCCAAAATTTTTGATTAAGGGCCATAACTCTGGAAAGCAAGTTAGGACATAAACCTAAATGTTTCATTCAGTTGTAACTTGGCAAGGTGCATATACCTACCGAATTTCAATGATTTATCTTTTTAACTTTCTGAGATATAAGGGTTACAAAATATATTAAGAAGTAGAATAAATAATGAAAAATAAAAATAAAAAATTGAATAACAATATACATCCATATTAAAATATGGAAGTATAATAAGGGAATCGCGCGGAATTGATTGGAATGTCTATAGTATAGTTTATTGACATTTCTGTGTTCAGTTGGAACGTTCTGGTGTGACCCCCACCCATGCCTCGAAATTTGGTGACGCGGGTAGAAAATTCGCCATATCTCGGCCAATTTTCGCGATATCGAGATAATTTTTGCGTCATTGTGTTCATATTCGATGCCCCTTTAATATTTAGCAGGGTTTTGGTAAGGTATTGTGGCGATATTCTACTATGTAGGCCAATATGTATGTTGTTCAGTACATACTTTTCGAATATCTCCGGCCTCCATCGTCATAATACCGCAAGTAGGTAATCGTTTTGAAGTACTAGAAATTCCCCATCGAATGACACCAAACACGTGACGATCGGTTGAAGGAATTTAAATTCATAGTGCATTTTCTGTAAACTTGAACAAAAGGAAGGGGTCACAATTTCTACATTTGTCAACCGATTCATAAAATTCACTCACAATGACACTCAGTACATCATATAGATACTTCACAACCATTTTGGTTCAAATCGGCGACAAAAACAAAATTGAAAAATTTTGCCCCTCCCCTAGCCCGGAAAAATTTGAGCGGACCTTTGTCAGCATTTCCTGGTTTGGTCTTCTGTCTATGTTTAAGACGCTCACATAGACCAAATCCAGCTGTTGCGCTTCGTCTAGGAGAAGATCTGGGCACAAGCACTTTCTACACATGGACTTTATTAGTACATTTTTCGATGTGTTATAACTTGGCCATTTCTCAATCGATTTACAAAATTCTTTCACGAGTAGCATCAGTACGTCGTATAGATACACGACAGTAAAAATGGTTGGAATCGGTGACAAGAAAAAAATTGACAAATTTTGCACCCCTCCCCAGTTCAACAAATTGATTTCGGACCTTGGTGAAAATTTCCCCGATTCGTACCCTTTCGTCAGTTAACACGGTTACGTAACCCGAATTCAGCTGCTTGGCTTCTTATAGGAGAAGATCTGGGCACAAACTTTTTCCAAAATTTTTGATTAAGGGCCATAACTCTGGAAAGCAAGTTAGGACATAAACCTAAATGTTTCATTCAGTTGTAACTTGGCAAGGTGCATATACCTACCGAATTTCAATGATTTATCTTTTTAACTTTCTGAGATATAAGGGTTACAAAATATATTAAGAAGTAGAATAAATAATGAAAAATAAAAATAAAAAATTGAATAACAATATACATCCATATTAAAATATGGAAGTATAATAAGGGAATCGCGCGGAATTGATTGGAATGTCTATAGTATAGTTTATTGACATTTCTGTGTTCAGTTGGAACGTTCTGGTGTGACCCCCACCCATGCCTCGAAATTTGGTGACGCGGGTAGAAAATTCGCCATATCTCGGCCAATTTTCGCGATATCGAGATAATTTTTGCGTCATTGTGTTCATATTCGATGCCCCTTTAATATTTAGCAGGGTTTTGGTAAGGTATTGTGGCGATATTCTACTATGTAGGCCAATATGTATGTTGTTCAGTACATACTTTTCGAATATCTCCGGCCTCCATCGTCATAATACCGCAAGTAGGTAATCGTTTTGAAGTACTAGAAATTCCCCATCGAATGACACCAAACACGTGACGATCGGTTGAAGGAATTTAAATTCATAGTGCATTTTCTGTAAACTTGAACAAAAGGAAGGGGTCACAATTTCTACATTTGTCAACCGATTCATAAAATTCACTCACAATGACACTCAGTACATCATATAGATACTTCACAACCATTTTGGTTCAAATCGGCGACAAAAACAAAATTGAAAAATTTTGCCCCTCCCCTAGCCCGGAAAAATTTGAGCGGACCTTTGTCAGCATTTCCTGGTTTGGTCTTCTGTCTATGTTTAAGACGCTCACATAGACCAAATCCAGCTGTTGCGCTTCGTCTAGGAGAAGATCTGGGCACAAGCACTTTCTACACATGGACTTTATTAGTACATTTTTCGATGTGTTATAACTTGGCCATTTCTCAATCGATTTACAAAATTCTTTCACGAGTAGCATCAGTACGTCGTATAGATACACGACAGTAAAAATGGTTGGAATCGGTGACAAGAAAAAAATTGACAAATTTTGCACCCCTCCCCAGTTCAACAAATTGATTTCGGACCTTGGTGAAAATTTCCCCGATTCGTACCCTTTCGTCAGTTAACACGGTTACGTAACCCGAATTCAGCTGCTTGGCTTCTTATAGGAGAAGATCTGGGCACAAACTTTTTCCAAAATTTTTGATTAAGGGCCATAACTCTGGAAAGCAAGTTAGGACATAAACCTAAATGTTTCATTCAGTTGTAACTTGGCAAGGTGCATATACCTACCGAATTTCAATGATTTATCTTTTTAACTTTCTGAGATATAAGGGTTACAAAATATATTAAGAAGTAGAATAAATAATGAAAAATAAAAATAAAAAATTGAATAACAATATACATCCATATTAAAATATGGAAGTATAATAAGGGAATCGCGCGGAATTGATTGGAATGTCTATAGTATAGTTTATTGACATTTCTGTGTTCAGTTGGAACGTTCTGGTGTGACCCCCACCCATGCCTCGAAATTTGGTGACGCGGGTAGAAAATTCGCCATATCTCGGCCAATTTTCGCGATATCGAGATAATTTTTGCGTCATTGTGTTCATATTCGATGCCCCTTTAATATTTAGCAGGGTTTTGGTAAGGTATTGTGGCGATATTCTACTATGTAGGCCAATATGTATGTTGTTCAGTACATACTTTTCGAATATCTCCGGCCTCCATCGTCATAATACCGCAAGTAGGTAATCGTTTTGAAGTACTAGAAATTCCCCATCGAATGACACCAAACACGTGACGATCGGTTGAAGGAATTTAAATTCATAGTGCATTTTCTGTAAACTTGAACAAAAGGAAGGGGTCACAATTTCTACATTTGTCAACCGATTCATAAAATTCACTCACAATGACACTCAGTACATCATATAGATACTTCACAACCATTTTGGTTCAAATCGGCGACAAAAACAAAATTGAAAAATTTTGCCCCTCCCCTAGCCCGGAAAAATTTGAGCGGACCTTTGTCAGCATTTCCTGGTTTGGTCTTCTGTCTATGTTTAAGACGCTCACATAGACCAAATCCAGCTGTTGCGCTTCGTCTAGGAGAAGATCTGGGCACAAGCACTTTCTACACATGGACTTTATTAGTACATTTTTCGATGTGTTATAACTTGGCCATTTCTCAATCGATTTACAAAATTCTTTCACGAGTAGCATCAGTACGTCGTATAGATACACGACAGTAAAAATGGTTGGAATCGGTGACAAGAAAAAAATTGACAAATTTTGCACCCCTCCCCAGTTCAACAAATTGATTTCGGACCTTGGTGAAAATTTCCCCGATTCGTACCCTTTCGTCAGTTAACACGGTTACGTAACCCGAATTCAGCTGCTTGGCTTCTTATAGGAGAAGATCTGGGCACAAACTTTTTCCAAATTTTTTGATTAAGGGCCATAACTCTGGAAAGCAAGTTAGGACATAAACCTAAATGTTTCATTCAGTTGTAACTTGGCAAGGTGCATATACCTACCGAATTTCAATGATTTATCTTTTTAACTTTCTGAGATATAAGGGTTACAAAATATATTAAGAAGTAGAATAAATAATGAAAAATAAAAATAAAAAATTGAATAACAATATACATCCATATTAAAATATGGAAGTATAATAAGGGAATCGCGCGGAATTGATTGGAATGTCTATAGTATAGTTTATTGACATTTCTGTGTTCAGTTGGAACGTTCTGGTGTGACCCCCACCCATGCCTCGAAATTTGGTGACGCGGGTAGAAAATTCGCCATATCTCGGCCAATTTTCGCGATATCGAGATAATTTTTGCGTCATTGTGTTCATATTCGATGCCCCTTTAATATTTAGCAGGGTTTTGGTAAGGTATTGTGGCGATATTCTACTATGTAGGCCAATATGTATGTTGTTCAGTACATACTTTTCGAATATCTCCGGCCTCCATCGTCATAATACCGCAAGTAGGTAATCGTTTTGAAGTACTAGAAATTCCCCATCGAATGACACCAAACACGTGACGATCGGTTGAAGGAATTTAAATTCATAGTGCATTTTCTGTAAACTTGAACAAAAGGAAGGGGTCACAATTTCTACATTTGTCAACCGATTCATAAAATTCACTCACAATGACACTCAGTACATCATATAGATACTTCACAACCATTTTGGTTCAAATCGGCGACAAAAACAAAATTGAAAAATTTTGCCCCTCCCCTAGCCCGGAAAAATTTGAGCGGACCTTTGTCAGCATTTCCTGGTTTGGTCTTCTGTCTATGTTTAAGACGCTCACATAGACCAAATCCAGCTGTTGCGCTTCGTCTAGGAGAAGATCTGGGCACAAGCACTTTCTACACATGGACTTTATTAGTACATTTTTCGATGTGTTATAACTTGGCCATTTCTCAATCGATTTACAAAATTCTTTCACGAGTAGCATCAGTACGTCGTATAGATACACGACAGTAAAAATGGTTGGAATCGGTGACAAGAAAAAAATTGACAAATTTTGCACCCCTCCCCAGTTCAACAAATTGATTTCGGACCTTGGTGAAAATTTCCCCGATTCGTACCCTTTCGTCAGTTAACACGGTTACGTAACCCGAATTCAGCTGCTTGGCTTCTTATAGGAGAAGATCTGGGCACAAACTTTTTCCAAAATTTTTGATTAAGGGCCATAACTCTGGAAAGCAAGTTAGGACATAAACCTAAATGTTTCATTCAGTTGTAACTTGGCAAGGTGCATATACCTACCGAATTTCAATGATTTATCTTTTTAACTTTCTGAGATATAAGGGTTACAAAATATATTAAGAAGTAGAATAAATAATGAAAAATAAAAATAAAAAATTGAATAACAATATACATCCATATTAAAATATGGAAGTATAATAAGGGAATCGCGCGGAATTGATTGGAATGTCTATAGTATAGTTTATTGACATTTCTGTGTTCAGTTGGAACGTTCTGGTGTGACCCCCACCCATGCCTCGAAATTTGGTGACGCGGGTAGAAAATTCGCCATATCTCGGCCAATTTTCGCGATATCGAGATAATTTTTGCGTCATTGTGTTCATATTCGATGCCCCTTTAATATTTAGCAGGGTTTTGGTAAGGTATTGTGGCGATATTCTACTATGTAGGCCAATATGTATGTTGTTCAGTACATACTTTTCGAATATCTCCGGCCTCCATCGTCATAATACCGCAAGTAGGTAATCGTTTTGAAGTACTAGAAATTCCCCATCGAATGACACCAAACACGTGACGATCGGTTGAAGGAATTTAAATTCATAGTGCATTTTCTGTAAACTTGAACAAAAGGAAGGGGTCACAATTTCTACATTTGTCAACCGATTCATAAAATTCACTCACAATGACACTCAGTACATCATATAGATACTTCACAACCATTTTGGTTCAAATCGGCGACAAAAACAAAATTGAAAAATTTTGCCCCTCCCCTAGCCCGGAAAAATTTGAGCGGACCTTTGTCAGCATTTCCTGGTTTGGTCTTCTGTCTATGTTTAAGACGCTCACATAGACCAAATCCAGCTGTTGCGCTTCGTCTAGGAGAAGATCTGGGCACAAGCACTTTCTACACATGGACTTTATTAGTACATTTTTCGATGTGTTATAACTTGGCCATTTCTCAATCGATTTACAAAATTCTTTCACGAGTAGCATCAGTACGTCGTATAGATACACGACAGTAAAAATGGTTGGAATCGGTGACAAGAAAAAAATTGACAAATTTTGCACCCCTCCCCAGTTCAACAAATTGATTTCGGACCTTGGTGAAAATTTCCCCGATTCGTACCCTTTCGTCAGTTAACACGGTTACGTAACCCGAATTCAGCTGCTTGGCTTCTTATAGGAGAAGATCTGGGCACAAACTTTTTCCAAAATTTTTGATTAAGGGCCATAACTCTGGAAAGCAAGTTAGGACATAAACCTAAATGTTTCATTCAGTTGTAACTTGGCAAGGTGCATATACCTACCGAATTTCAATGATTTATCTTTTTAACTTTCTGAGATATAAGGGTTACAAAATATATTAAGAAGTAGAATAAATAATGAAAAATAAAAATAAAAAATTGAATAACAATATACATCCATATTAAAATATGGAAGTATAATAAGGGAATCGCGCGGAATTGATTGGAATGTCTATAGTATAGTTTATTGACATTTCTGTGTTCAGTTGGAACGTTCTGGTGTTGACCCCCACCCATGCCTCGAAATTTGGTGACGCGGGTAGAAAATTCGCCATATCTCGGCCAATTTTCGCGATATCGAGATAATTTTTGCGTCATTGTGTTCATATTCGATGCCCCTTTAATATTTAGCAGGGTTTTGGTAAGGTATTGTGGCGATATTCTACTATGTAGGCCAATATGTATGTTGTTCAGTACATACTTTTCGAATATCTCCGGCCTCCATCGTCATAATACCGCAAGTAGGTAATCGTTTTGAAGTACTAGAAATTCCCCATCGAATGACACCAAACACGTGACGATCGGTTGAAGGAATTTAAATTCATAGTGCATTTTCTGTAAACTTGAACAAAAGGAAGGGGTCACAATTTCTACATTTGTCAACCGATTCATAAAATTCACTCACAATGACACTCAGTACATCATATAGATACTTCACAACCATTTTGGTTCAAATCGGCGACAAAAACAAAATTGAAAAATTTTGCCCCTCCCCTAGCCCGGAAAAATTTGAGCGGACCTTTGTCAGCATTTCCTGGTTTGGTCTTCTGTCTATGTTTAAGACGCTCACATAGACCAAATCCAGCTGTTGCGCTTCGTCTAGGAGAAGATCTGGGCACAAGCACTTTCTACACATGGACTTTATTAGTACATTTTTCGATGTGTTATAACTTGGCCATTTCTCAATCGATTTACAAAATTCTTTCACGAGTAGCATCAGTACGTCGTATAGATACACGACAGTAAAAATGGTTGGAATCGGTGACAAGAAAAAAATTGACAAATTTTGCACCCCTCCCCAGTTCAACAAATTGATTTCGGACCTTGGTGAAAATTTCCCCGATTCGTACCCTTTCGTCAGTTAACACGGTTACGTAACCCGAATTCAGCTGCTTGGCTTCTTATAGGAGAAGATCTGGGCACAAACTTTTTCCAAAATTTTTGATTAAGGGCCATAACTCTGGAAAGCAAGTTAGGACATAAACCTAAATGTTTCATTCAGTTGTAACTTGGCAAGGTGCATATACCTACCGAATTTCAATGATTTTTCTTTTTAACTTTCTGAGATATAAGGGTACAAAATTATTAAGAAGTAGAATAAATAATGAAAAATAAAAATAAAAAATTGAATAACAATATACATCCATATTAAAATATGGAAGTATAATAAGGGAATCGCGCGGAATTGATTGGAATGTCTATAGTATAGTTTATTGACATTTCTGTGTTCAGTTGGAACGTTCTGGTGTGACCCCCACCCATGCCTCGAAATTTGGTGACGCGGGGTAGGAAAATTCGCCATATCTCGGCCAATTTTCGCGATATCGAGATAATTTTTGCGTCATTGTGTTCATATTCGATGCCCCTTTAATATTTAGCAGGGTTTTTGGTAAGGTATTGTGGCGATATTCTACTATGTAGGCCAATATGTATGTTGTTCAGTACATACTTTTCGAATATCTCCGGCCTCCATCGTCATAATACCGCAAGTAGGTAATCGTTTTGAAGTACTAGAAATTCCCCATCGAATGACACCAAACACGTGACGATCGGTTGAAGGAATTTAAATTCATAGTGCATTTTCTGTAAACTTGAACAAAAGGAAGGGGTCACAATTTCTACATTTGTCAACCGATTCATAAAATTCACTCACAATGACACTCAGTACATCATATAGATACTTCACAACCATTTTGGTTCAAATCGGCGACAAAAACAAAATTGAAAAATTTTGCCCCTCCCCTAGCCCGGAAAAATTTGAGCGGACCTTTGTCAGCATTTCCTGGTTTGGTCTTCTGTCTATGTTTAAGACGCTCACATAGACCAAATCCAGCTGTTGCGCTTCGTCTAGGAGAAGATCTGGGCACAAGCACTTTCTACACATGGACTTTATTAGTACATTTTTCGATGTGTTATAACTTGGCCATTTCTCAATCGATTTACAAAATTCTTTCACGAGTAGCATCAGTACGTCGTATAGATACACGACAGTAAAAATGGTTGGAATCGGTGACAAGAAAAAAATTGACAAATTTTGCACCCCTCCCCAGTTCAACAAATTGATTTCGGACCTTGGTGAAAATTTCCCCGATTCGTACCCCTTTCGTCAGTTAACACGGTTACGTAACCCGAATTCAGCTGCTTGGCTTCTTATAGGAGAAGATCTGGGCACAAACTTTTTCCAAAATTTTTGATTAAGGGCCATAACTCTGGAAAGCAAGTTAGGACATAAACCTAAATGTTTCATTCAGTTGTAACTTGGCAAGGTGCATATACCTACCGAATTTCAATGATTTATCTTTTTAACTTTCTGAGATATAAGGGTTACAAAATATATTAAGAAGTAGAATAAATAATGAAAAATAAAAAATAAAAAATTGAATAACAATATACATCCATATTAAAATATGGAAGTATAATAAGGGAATCGCGCGGAATTGATTGGAATGTCTATAGTATAGTTTATTTGACATTTCTGTGTTCAGTTGGAACGTTCTGGTGTGACCCCCACCCATGCCTCGAAATTTGGTGACGCGGGTAGAAAATTCGCCATATCTCGGCCAATATTTCGCGATATCGAGATAATTTTTGCGTCATTGTGTTCATATTCGATGCCCCTTTAATATTTAGCAGGGTTTTGGTAAGGTATTGTGGCGATATTCTACTATGTAGGCCAATATGTATGTTGTTCAGTACATACTTTTTCGAATATCTCCGGCCTCCATCGTCATAATACCGCAAGTAGGTAATCGTTTTGAAGTACTAGAAATTCCCCATCGAATGACACCAAACACGTGACGATCGGTTGAAGGAATTTAAATTCATAGTGCATTTTCTGTAAACTTGAACAAAAGGAAGGGGTCACAATTTCTACATTTGTCAACCGATTCATAAAATTCACTCACAATGACACTCAGTACATCATATAGATACTTCACAACCATTTTGGTTCAAATCGGCGACAAAAACAAATTGAAAAATTTTGCCCCTCCCCTAGCCCGGAAAAATTTGAGCGGACCTTTGTCAGCATTTCCTGGTTTGGTCTTCTGTCTATGTTTAAGACGCTCACATAGACCAAATCCAGCTGTTGCGCTTCGTCTAGGAGAAGATCTGGGCACAAGCACTTTCTACACATGGACTTTATTAGTACATTTTTCGATGTGTTATAACTTGGCCATTTCTCAATCGATTTACAAAATTCTTTCACGAGTAGCATCAGTACGTCGTATAGATACACGACAGTAAAAATGGTTGGAATCGGTGACAAGAAAAAAATTGACCAAATTTTGCACCCCTCCCCAGTTCAACAAAAATTGATTTCGGACCTTGGTGAAAATTTCCCCGATTCGTACCCTTTCGTCAGTTAACACGGTTACGTAACCCGAATTCAGCTGCTTGGCTTCTTATAGGAGAAGATCTGGGCACAAACTTTTTCCAAAATTTTTGATTAAGGGCCATAACTCTGGAAAGCAAGTTAGGACATAAACCTAAATGTTTCATTCAGTTGTAACTTGGCAAGGTGCATATACCTACCGAATTTCAATGATTTATCTTTTTAACTTTCTGAGATATAAGGGTTACAAAATATATTAAGAAGTAGAATAATTAATGAAAAATAAAAATAAAAAATTGAATAACAATATACATCCATATTAAAATATGGAAGTATAATAAGGGAATCGCGCGGAATTGATTGGAATGTCTATAGTATAGTTTATTGACATTTCTGTGTTCAGTTGGAACGTTCTGGTGTGACCCCCCACCCATGCCTCGAAATTTGGTTGACGCGGGTAGAAAATTCGCCATATCTCGGCCAATTTTCGCGATATCGAGATAATTTTTG
Organism: Siphonodentalium dalli; assembly: GCA_032622095.1. Classification (NCBI taxonomy): domain Eukaryota; kingdom Metazoa; phylum Mollusca; class Scaphopoda; order Gadilida; family Siphonodentaliidae; genus Siphonodentalium; species Siphonodentalium dalli. Next base: position 129,464,780 of record CP136063.1, read on the forward strand.
CGTCATTGTGTTCATATTCGATGCCCCTTTAATATTTAGCAGGGTTTTGGTAAGGTATTGTGGCGATATTCTACTATGTAGGCCAATATGTATGTTGTTCAGTACATACTTTTCGAATATCTCCGGCCTCCATCGTCATAATACCGCAAGTAGGTAATCGTTTTGAAGTACTAGAAAATTCCCCATCGAATGACACCAAACACGTGACGATCGGTTGAAGGAATTTAAATTCATAGTGCATTTTCTGTAAACTTGAACAAAAGGAAGGGGTCACAATTTCTACATTTGTCAACCGATTCATAAAATTCACTCACAATGACACTCAGTACATCATATAGATACTTCACATCCATTTTGGTTCAAATCGGCGACAAAAAACAAAATTGAAAAATTTTGCCCCCTCCCCTAGCCCGGAAAAATTTGAGCGGACCTTTGTCAGCATTTCCTGGTTTGGTCTTCTGTCTATGTTTAAGACGCTCACATAGACCAAATCCAGCTGTTGCGCTTCGTCTAGGAGAAGATCTGGGCACAAGCACTTTCTACACATGGACTTTATTAGTACATTTTTCGATGTGTTATAACTTGGCCATTTCTCAATCGATTTACAAAATTCTTTCACGAGTAGCATCAGTACGTCGTATAGATTACACGACAGTAAAAATGGTTGGAATCGGTGACAAGAAAAAAATTGACAAATTTTGCACCCCTCCCCAGTTCAACAAATTGATTTCGGACCTTGGTGAAAATTTCCCCGATTCGTACCCTTTCGTCAGTTAACACGGTTACGTAACCCGAATTCAGCTGCTTGGCTTCTTATAGGAGAAGATCTGGGCACAAACTTTTTCCCAAAATTTTTGATTAAGGGCCATAACTCTGGAAAGCAAGTTAGGACATAAACCTAAATGTTTCATTCAGTTGTAACTTGGCAAGGTGCATATACCTACCGAATTTCATTGATTTATCTTTTTAACTTTCTGAGATATAAGGGTTACAAAATATATTAAGAAGTAGAATAAATAATGAAAAAATAAAAATAAAAAATTGAATAACAATATACATCCATATTAAAATATGGAAGTATAATAAGGGAATCGCGCGGAATTGATTGGAATGTCTATAGTATAGTTTATTGACATTTCTGTGTTCAGTTGGAACGTTCTGTGTGACCCCCACCCATGCCTCGAAATTTGGTGACGCGGGTAGAAAAATCGCCATATCTCGGCCAATTTTCGCGATATCGAGATAATTTTTGCGTCATTGTGTTCATATTCGATGCCCCTTTAATATTTAGCAGGGTTTTGGTAAGGTATTGTGGCGATATTCTACTATGTAGGCCAATATGTATGTTGTTCAGTACATACTTTTCGAATATATCTCCGGCCTCCATCGTCATAATACCGCAAGTAGGTAATCGTTTTGATAGTACTAGAAATTCCCCATCGAATGACACCAAACACGTGACGATCGGTTGAAGGAATTTAAATTCATAGTGCATTTTCTGTAAACTTGAACAAAAGGAAGGGGTCACAATTTCTACATTTGTCAACCGATTCATAAAATTCACTCACAATGACACTCAGTACATCATATAGATACTTCACAACCATTTTGGTTCAAATCGGCGACAAAAACAAAATTGAAAAAATTTTGCCCCTCCCCTAGCCCGGAAAAATTTGAGCTGGACCTTTGTCAGCATTTCCTGGTTTGGTCTTCTGTCTATGTTTAAGACGCTCACATAGACCAAATCCAGCTGTTGCGCTTCGTCTAGGAGAAGATCTGGGCACAAGCACTTTCTACACATGGACTTTATTAGTACATTTTTCGATGTGTTATAACTTGGCCATTTCTCAATCGATTTACCAAATTCTTTCACGAGTAGCATCAGTACGTCGTATAGATACACGACAGTAAAAATGGTTGGAATCGGTGACAAGAAAAAAAATTGACAAATTTTGCACCCCTCCCCAGTTCAACAAAATTGATTTCGGACCTTGGGTGAAAATTTCCCCGATTCGTACCCTTTCGTCAGTTAACACGGTTACGTAACCCGAATTCAGCTGCTTGGCTTCTTATAGGAGAAGATCTGGGCACAAACTTTTTCCCAAAAATTTTTGATTAAGGGCCATAACTCTGGAAAGCAAGTTAGGACATAAACCTAAATGTTTCATTCAGTTGTAACTTGGCAAGTGCATATACCTACCGAATTTCAATGATTTATCTTTTTAACTTTCTGAGATATAAGGGTTACAAATATATTAAGAAGTAGAATAAATAATGAAAAATAAAAATAAAAAATTGAATAACAATATACATCCATATTAAAATATGGAAGTATAATAAGGGAATCGCGCGGAATTGATTGGAATGTCTATAGTATCGTTTATTGACATTTCTGTGTTCAGTTGGAACGTTTCTGGTGTGACCCCCACCCATGCTCGAAATTTGGTGACGCGGGTAGAAAATTCGCCATATCTCGGCCAATTTTCGCGGATATCGAGAGATCTAATTTATGCGTCATTGTGTTCATATTCGATGCCCCTTTAATATTTAGCAGGTTTTGGTAAGGTATTGTGGCGATATTCTACTATGTAGGCCAATATGTATGTTGTTCAGTACATACTTTTCGAATATCTCCGGCCATCCATCGTCCATAATACCGCAAGTAGGTAATCGTTTTCGAAGTACTAGAAATTCCCCATCGAATGACACCAAACACGTGACGATCGGTATGAAGGAATTTAAATTCATAGTGCATTTTCTGTAAACTTGAACAAAAGGAAGGGGTCACAATTCTACATTTGTCAAGCCGATTCATAAAATTCACTCACAATGACACTCAGTACATCATATAGATACTTCACAACCATTTTGGTTCAAATCGGCGACAAAAAACAAAAATGAAAAATTTTGCCCCTCCCCTAGCCCGGAAAAATTTGAGCGGACCTTAGTCAGCATTTCCAGGTTTGGTCTTCTGTCTATGTTATAGACGCTCACATAGACCAAATCCAGCTGTTGCGCTTCGTCTAGGAGAAGATCTGGGCACAAGCACTTTCTACACATGGACTTTATTAGATACTATTTTTCGATGTGTTATAACTTGGCCATTTCTCAATCGATTTACAAAATTCTTTCACGAGTAGCATCAGTACGTCCGTATAGATACACGACAGTAAAAATGGTTGGAATCGGTGACAAGAAAAAAATTGACAAATTTTGCACCCCTCCCCAGTTCAACAAATTGATTTCGGACCTTGGTGAAAATTTCCCCGATTCGTACCCTTTCGTCAGTTAAACACGGTTACGTAACCCGAATTCAGCTGCTTGGCTTCTTATAGGAGAAGATCTGGGCACAAACTTTTTCCAAAATTTTTTGATTAAGGGCCATTAACTCTGGAAAGCAAGTTAAGGACATAAACCTAAATGTTTCATTCAGTTGTAACTTGGCAAGGTGCATATACCTACCGAATTTCAATGATTTATCTTTTTAACTTTCTGAGATATAAGGGTTACAAAATATATAAGAAGTAGAATAAATAATGAATAATAAAAATAAAAAATTGAATAACAATATACATTCCATATTAAAGATATGGAAGTATAATAAGGGAATCGCGCGGAATTGATTGGAATGTCTATAGTATAGTTTATTGACATTTCTGTGTATCAGTTGGAACGTTCTGGTGTGACCCCCACCCCATGCCTCGAAATTTTGGTGACGCGGGTAGAAAATTCGCCATATCTCGGCCAATTTTCGCGATATCGAGATAATTTTTGCGTCATTGTGTTCATATTCGATGCCCTCTTTAAATATTTAGCAGGGTTTTGGTAAGGTATTGTGGCGATATTCTACTATGTAGGCCAATATGTATGTTGTTCAGTACATACTTTTCGAATATCTCGGCCTCCAACGTCATAATACCGCAAGTAGGTAATCGTTTGAAGTACTAGAATTCCCCATCGAATGACACCAAACACGTGACCGATCGGTGAAGGAATTTAAATTCATAGTGCATTTTTCTGTAAACTTGAACAAAAGGAAGGGGTCACAATTTCTACATTTGTCAACCGATACATAAATTCACTCACAATGACACTCAGTACATCATATAGATACTTCACAACCATTTTGGTTCAAATCTGGCGACAAAAACAAAATTGAAAAATTTTGCCCCTCCCCTAGCCCGGAAAAATTTGAGCGGACCTTTGTCAGCATTTCCTGGTTTGGTCTTCTGTCTATGTTTAAGACGCTCACTATAGACCAAATCCAGCTGTTGCGCTCGTCTAGGAGAAGATCTGGGCACAAGCACTTTCTACACATGGACTTTATTAGTACAATTTTTCGATGTGTTATAACTTGGCCATTTCTCAATCGATTTACAAAATTCTTTCACGGAGTAGCATCAGTACGTCGTATAGATACACGACAGTAAAAATGGTTGGAATCGGTGACAAGAAAAAAATTGACAAATTTTGCACCCCTCCCCAGTTCAACAAATTGATTTCGGACCTTGGTGAAAATTTCCCCGATTCGTACCCTTTCGTCAGTTAACACGGTTACGTAACCCGAATTCAGCTTGCTTGGCTTCTTATAGGAGAAGATCTGGGCACAAACTTTTTCCAAAATTTTTGATTAAGGGGCCATAACTCTGGAAAGCAAGTTAGGGACATAAACCTAAATGTTTCATTCAGTTGTTAACTTGGCAAGGTGCATATACCTACGAATTTCAATGATTTATCTTTTTAACTTTCTGAGATATAAGGGTTACAAAATATATTAAGAAGTAGAATAAATAATGAAAAATAAAAATAAAAATTGAATAACAATATACATCCATATTGAAAATATGGAAGTATAATTAAGGGAATCGCGCGGAATTGATTGGAAGTTCAGTTGGAACGTTCTGGTGTGACCCCCACCCATGCCTCGAAATTTGGTGACGCGGGTAGAAAATTCGCCATATCTCGGCCAATTTTCGCGATATCGAGATAATTTTTGCGTCATTGTGTTCATATTCGATGCCCCTTTAATATTTAGCAGGGTTTTGGTAAGGTATTGTGGCGATATTCTACTATGTAGGCCAATATGTATGTTGTTCAGTACATACTTTTCGAATATCTCCGGCCTCCATCGTCATAATACCGCAAGTAGGTAATCGTTTTGAAGTACTAGAAATTCCCCATCGAATGACACCAAACACGTGACGATCGGTTGAAGGAATTTAAATTCATAGTGCATTTTCTGTAAACTTGAACAAAAGGAAGGGGTCACAATTTCTACATTTGTCAACCGATTCATAAAATTCACTCACAATGACACTCAGTACATCATATAGATACTTCACAACCATTTTGGTTCAAATCGGCGACAAAAACAAAATTGAAAAATTTTGCCCCTCCCCTAGCCCGGAAAAATTTGAGCGGACCTTTGTCAGCATTTCCTGGTTTGGTCTTCTGTCTATGTTTAAGACGCTCACATAGACCAAATCCAGCTGTTGCGCTTCGTCTAGGAGAAGATCTGGGCACAAGCACTTTCTACACATGGACTTTATTAGTACATTTTTCGATGTGTTATAACTTGGCCATTTCTCAATCGATTTACAAAATTCTTTCACGAGTAGCATCAGTACGTCGTATAGATACACGACAGTAAAAATGGTTGGAATCGGTGACAAGAAAAAAATTGACAAATTTTGCACCCCTCCCCAGTTCAACAAATTGATTTCGGACCTTGGTGAAAATTTCCCCGATTCGTACCCTTTCGTCAGTTAACACGGTTACGTAACCCGAATTCAGCTGCTTGGCTTCTTATAGGAGAAGATCTGGGCACAAACTTTTTCCAAAATTTTTGATTAAGGGCCATAACTCTGGAAAGCAAGTTAGGACATAAACCTAAATGTTTCATTCAGTTGTAACTTGGCAAGGTGCATATACCTACCAAATTTCAATGATTTATCTTTTTAACTTTCTGAGATATAAGGGTTACAAAATATATTAAGAAGTAGAATAAATAATGAAAAATAAAAATAAAAAATTGAATAACAATATACATCCATATTAAAATATGGAAGTATAATAAGGGAATCGCGCGGAATTGATTGGAATGTCTATAGTATAGTTTATTGACATTTCTGTGTTCAGTTGGAACGTTCTGGTGTGACCCCCACCCATGCCTCGAAATTTGGTGACGCGGGTAGAAAATTCGCCATATCTCGGCCAATTTTCGCGATATCGAGATAATTTTTGCGTCATTGTGTTCATATTCGATGCCCCTTTAATATTTAGCAGGGTTTTGGTAAGGTATTGTGGCGATATTCTACTATGTAGGCCAATATGTATGTTGTTCAGTACATACTTTTCGAATATCTCCGGCCTCCATCGTCATAATACCGCAAGTAGGTAATCGTTTTGAAGTACTAGAAATTCCCCATCGAATGACACCAAACACGTGACGATCGGTTGAAGGAGTTTAAATTCATAGTGCATTTTCTGTAAACTTGAACAAAAGGAAGGGGTCACAATTTCTACATTTGTCAACCGATTCATAAAATTCACTCACAATGACACTCAGTACATCATATAGATACTTCACAACCATTTTGGTTCAAATCGGCGACAAAAACAAAATTGAAAAATTTTGCCCCTCCCCTAGCCCGGAAAAATTTGAGCTGACCTTTGTCAGCATTTCCTGGTTTGGTCTTCTGTCTATGTTTAAGACGCTCACATAGACCAAATCCAGCTGTTGCGCTTCGTCTAGGAGAAGATCTGGGCACAAGCACTTTCTACACATGGACTTTATTAGTACATTTTTCGATGTGTTATAACTTGGCCATTTCTCAATCGATTTACAAAATTCTTTCACGAGTAGCATCAGTACGTCGTATAGATACACGACAGTAAAAATGGTTGGAATCGGTGACAAGAAAAAAATTGACAAATTTTGCACCCCTCCCCAGTTCAACAAATTGATTTCGGACCTTGGTGAAAATTTCCCCGATTCGTACCCTTTCGTCAGTTAACACGGTTACGTAACCCGAATTCAGCTGCTTGGCTTCTTATAGGAGAAGATCTGGGCACAAACTTTTTCCAAAATTTTTGATTAAGGGCCATAACTCTGGAAAGCAAGTTAGGACATAAACCTAAATGTTTCATTCAGTTGTAACTTGGCAAGGTGCATATACCTACCAAATTTCAATGATTTATCTTTTTAACTTTCTGAGATATAAGGGTTACAAAATATATTAAGAAGTAGAATAAATAATGAAAAATAAAAATAAAAAATTGAATAACAATATACATCCATATTAAAATATGGAAGTATAATAAGGGAATCGCGCGGAATTGATTGGAATGTCTATAGTATAGTTTATTGACATTTCTGTGTTCAGTTGGAACGTTCTGGTGTGACCCCCACCCATGCCTCGAAATTTGGTGACGCGGGTAGAAAATTCGCCATATCTCGGCCAATTTTCGCGATATCGAGATAATTTTTGCGTCATTGTGTTCATATTCGATGCCCCTTTAATATTTAGCAGGGTTTTGGTAAGGTATTGTGGCGATATTCTACTATGTAGGCCAATATGTATGTTGTTCAGTACATACTTTTCGAATATCTCCGGCCTCCATCGTCATAATACCGCAAGTAGGTAATCGTTTTGAAGTACTAGAAATTCCCCATCGAATGACACCAAACACGTGACGATCGGTTGAAGGAATTTAAATTCATAGTGCATTTTCTGTAAACTTGAACAAAAGGAAGGGGTCACAATTTCTACATTTGTCAACCGATTCATAAAATTCACTCACAATGACACTCAGTACATCATATAGATACTTCACAACCATTTTGGTTCAAATCGGCGACAAAAACAAAATTGAAAAATTTTGCCCCTCCCCTAGCCCGGAAAAATTTGAGCTGACCTTTGTCAGCATTTCCTGGTTTGGTCTTCTGTCTATGTTTAAGACGCTCACATAGACCAAATCCAGCTGTTGCGCTTCGTCTAGGAGAAGATCTGGGCACAAGCACTTTCTACACATGGACTTTATTAGTACATTTTTCGATGTGTTATAACTTGGCCATTTCTCAATCGATTTACAAAATTCTTTCACGAGTAGCATCAGTACGTCGTATAGATACACGACAGTAAAAATGGTTGGAATCGGTGACAAGAAAAAAATTGACAAATTTTGCACCCCTCCCCAGTTCAACAAATTGATTTCGGACCTTGGTGAAAATTTCCCCGATTCGTACCCTTTCGTCAGTTAACACGGTTACGTAACCCGAATTCAGCTGCTTGGCTTCTTATAGGAGAAGATCTGGGCACAAACTTTTTCCAAAATTTTTGATTAAGGGCCATAACTCTGGAAAGCAAGTTAGGACATAAACCTAAATGTTTCATTCAGTTGTAACTTGGCAAGGTGCATATACCTACCAAATTTCAATGATTTATCTTTTTAACTTTCTGAGATATAAGGGTTACAAAATATATTAAGAAGTAGAATAAATAATGAAAAATAAAAATAAAAAATTGAATAACAATATACATCCATATTAAAATATGGAAGTATAATAAGGGAATCGCGCGGAATTGATTGGAATGTCTATAGTATAGTTTATTGACATTTCTGTGTTCAGTTGGAACGTTCTGGTGTGACCCCCACCCATGCCTCGAAATTTGGTGACGCGGGTAGAAAATTCGCCATATCTCGGCCAATTTTCGCGATATCGAGATAATTTTTGCGTCATTGTGTTCATATTCGATGCCCCTTTAATATTTAGCAGGGTTTTGGTAAGGTATTGTGGCGATATTCTACTATGTAGGCCAATATGTATGTTGTTCAGTACATACTTTTCGAATATCTCCGGCCTCCATCGTCATAATACCGCAAGTAGGTAATCGTTTTGAAGTACTAGAAATTCCCCATCGAATGACACCAAACACGTGACGATCGGTTGAAGGAATTTAAATTCATAGTGCATTTTCTGTAAACTTGAACAAAAGGAAGGGGTCACAATTTCTACATTTGTCAACCGATTCATAAAATTCACTCACAATGACACTCAGTACATCATATAGATACTTCACAACCATTTTGGTTCAAATCGGCGACAAAAACAAAATTGAAAAATTTTGCCCCTCCCCTAGCCCGGAAAAATTTGAGCGGACCTTTGTCAGCATTTCCTGGTTTGGTCTTCTGTCTATGTTTAAGACGCTCACATAGACCAAATCCAGCTGTTGCGCTTCGTCTAGGAGAAGATCTGGGCACAAGCACTTTCTACACATGGACTTTATTAGTACATTTTTCGATGTGTTATAACTTGGCCATTTCTCAATCGATTTACAAAATTCTTTCACGAGTAGCATCAGTACGTCGTATAGATACACGACAGTAAAAATGGTTGGAATCGGTGACAAGAAAAAAATTGACAAATTTTGCACCCCTCCCCAGTTCAACAAATTGATTTCGGACCTTGGTGAAAATTTCCCCGATTCGTACCCTTTCGTCAGTTAACACGGTTACGTAACCCGAATTCAGCTGCTTGGCTTCTTATAGGAGAAGATCTGGGCACAAACTTTTTCCAAAATTTTTGATTAAGGGCCATAACTCTGGAAAGCAAGTTAGGACATAAACCTAAATGTTTCATTCAGTTGTAACTTGGCAAGGTGCATATACCTACCAAATTTCAATGATTTATCTTTTTAACTTTCTGAGATATAAGGGTTACAAAATATATTAAGAAGTAGAATAAATAATGAAAAATAAAAATAAAAAATTGAATAACAATATACATCCATATTAAAATATGGAAGTATAATAAGGGAATCGCGCGGAATTGATTGGAATGTCTATAGTATAGTTTATTGACATTTCTGTGTTCAGTTGGAACGTTCTGGTGTGACCCCCACCCATGCCTCGAAATTTGGTGACGCGGGTAGAAAATTCGCCATATCTCGGCCAATTTTCGCGATATCGAGATAATTTTTGCGTCATTGTGTTCATATTCGATGCCCCTTTAATATTTAGCAGGGTTTTGGTAAGGTATTGTGGCGATATTCTACTATGTAGGCCAATATGTATGTTGTTCAGTACATACTTTTCGAATATCTCCGGCCTCCATCGTCATAATACCGCAAGTAGGTAATCGTTTTGAAGTACTAGAAATTCCCCATCGAATGACACCAAACACGTGACGATCGGTTGAAGGAATTTAAATTCATAGTGCATTTTCTGTAAACTTGAACAAAAGGAAGGGGTCACAATTTCTACATTTGTCAACCGATTCATAAAATTCACTCACAATGACACTCAGTACATCATATAGATACTTCACAACCATTTTGGTTCAAATCGGCGACAAAAACAAAATTGAAAAATTTTGCCCCTCCCCTAGCCCGGAAAAATTTGAGCGGACCTTTGTCAGCATTTCCTGGTTTGGTCTTCTGTCTATGTTTAAGACGCTCACATAGACCAAATCCAGCTGTTGCGCTTCGTCTAGGAGAAGATCTGGGCACAAGCACTTTCTACACATGGACTTTATTAGTACATTTTTCGATGTGTTATAACTTGGCCATTTCTCAATCGATTTACAAAATTCTTTCACGAGTAGCATCAGTACGTCGTATAGATACACGACAGTAAAAATGGTTGGAATCGGTGACAAGAAAAAAATTGACAAATTTTGCACCCCTCCCCAGTTCAACAAATTGATTTCGGACCTTGGTGAAAATTTCCCCGATTCGTACCCTTTCGTCAGTTAACACGGTTACGTAACCCGAATTCAGCTGCTTGGCTTCTTATAGGAGAAGATCTGGGCACAAACTTTTTCCAAAATTTTTGATTAAGGGCCATAACTCTGGAAAGCAAGTTAGGACATAAACCTAAATGTTTCATTCAGTTGTAACTTGGCAAGGTGCATATACCTACCAAATTTCAATGATTTATCTTTTTAACTTTCTGAGATATAAGGGTTACAAAATATATTAAGAAGTAGAATAAATAATGAAAAATAAAAATAAAAAATTGAATAACAATATACATCCATATTAAAATATGGAAGTATAATAAGGGAATCGCGCGGAATTGATTGGAATGTCTATAGTATAGTTTATTGACATTTCTGTGTTCAGTTGGAACGTTCTGGTGTGACCCCCACCCATGCCTCGAAATTTGGTGACGCGGGTAGAAAATTCGCCATATCTCGGCCAATTTTCGCGATATCGAGATAATTTTTGCGTCATTGTGTTCATATTCGATGCCCCTTTAATATTTAGCAGGGTTTTGGTAAGGTATTGTGGCGATATTCTACTATGTAGGCCAATATGTATGTTGTTCAGTACATACTTTTCGAATATCTCCGGCCTCCATCGTCATAATACCGCAAGTAGGTAATCGTTTTGAAGTACTAGAAATTCCCCATCGAATGACACTAAACACGTGACGATCGGTTGAAGGAATTTAAATTCATAGTGCATTTTCTGTAAACTTGAACAAAAGGAAGGGGTCACAATTTCTACATTTGTCAACCGATTCATAAAATTCACTCACAATGACACTCAGTACATCATATAGATACTTCACAACCATTTTGGTTCAAATCGGCGACAAAAACAAAATTGAAAAATTTTGCCCCTCCCCTAGCCCGGAAAAATTTGAGCGGACCTTTGTCAGCATTTCCTGGTTTGGTCTTCTGTCTATGTTTAAGACGCTCACATAGACCAAATCCAGCTGTTGCGCTTCGTCTAGGAGAAGATCTGGGCACAAGCACTTTCTACACATGGACTTTATTAGTACATTTTTCGATGTGTTATAACTTGGCCATTTCTCAATCGATTTACAAAATTCTTTCACGAGTAGCATCAGTACGTCGTATAGATACACGACAGTAAAAATGGTTGGAATCGGTGACAAGAAAAAAATTGACAAATTTTGCACCCCTCCCCAGTTCAACAAATTGATTTCGGACCTTGGTGAAAATTTCCCCGATTCGTACCCTTTCGTCAGTTAACACGGTTACGTACCCCGAATTCAGCTGCTTGGCTTCTTATAGGAGAAGATCTGGGCACAAACTTTTTCCAAAATTTTTGATTAAGGGCCATAACTCTGGAAAGCAAGTTAGGACATAAACCTAAATGTTTCATTCAGTTGTAACTTGGCAAGGTGCATATACCTACCAAATTTCAATGATTTATCTTTTTAACTTTCTGAGATATAAGGGTTACAAAATATATTAAGAAGTAGAATAAATAATGAAAAATAAAAATAAAAAATTGAATAACAATATACATCCATATTAAAATATGGAAGTATAATAAGGGAATCGCGCGGAATTGATTGGAATGTCTATAGTATAGTTTATTGACATTTCTGTGTTCAGTTGGAACGTTCTGGTGTGACCCCCACCCATGCCTCGAAATTTGGTGACGCGGGTAGAAAATTCGCCATATCTCGGCCAATTTTCGCGATATCGAGATAATTTTTGCGTCATTGTGTTCATATTCGATGCCCCTTTAATATTTAGCAGGGTTTTGGTAAGGTATTGTGGCGATATTCTACTATGTAGGCCAATATGTATGTTGTTCAGTACATACTTTTCGAATATCTCCGGCCTCCATCGTCATAATACCGCAAGTAGGTAATCGTTTTGAAGTACTAGAAATTCCCCATCGAATGACACCAAACACGTGACGATCGGTTGAAGGAATTTAAATTCATAGTGCATTTTCTGTAAACTTGAACAAAAGGAAGGGGTCACAATTTCTACATTTGTCAACCGATTCATAAAATTCACTCACAATGACACTCAGTACATCATATAGATACTTCACAACCATTTTGGTTCAAATCGGCGACAAAAACAAAATTGAAAAATTTTGCCCCTCCCCTAGCCCGGAAAAATTTGAGCGGACCTTTGTCAGCATTTCCTGGTTTGGTCTTCTGTCTATGTTTAAGACGCTCACATAGACCAAATCCAGCTGTTGCGCTTCGTCTAGGAGAAGATCTGGGCACAAGCACTTTCTACACATGGACTTTATTAGTACATTTTTCGATGTGTTATAACTTGGCCATTTCTCAATCGATTTACAAAATTCTTTCACGAGTAGCATCAGTACGTCGTATAGATACACGACAGTAAAAATGGTTGGAATCGGTGACAAGAAAAAAATTGACAAATTTTGCACCCCTCCCCAGTTCAACAAATTGATTTCGGACCTTGGTGAAAATTTCCCCGATTCGTACCCTTTCGTCAGTTAACACGGTTACGTAACCCGAATTCAGCTGCTTGGCTTCTTATAGGAGAAGATCTGGGCACAAACTTTTTCCAAAATTTTTGATTAAGGGCCATAACTCTGGAAAGCAAGTTAGGACATAAACCTAAATGTTTCATTCAGTTGTAACTTGGCAAGGTGCATATACCTACCAAATTTCAATGATTTATCTTTTTAACTTTCTGAGATATAAGGGTTACAAAATATATTAAGAAGTAGAATAAATAATGAAAAATAAAAATAAAAAATTGAATAACAATATACATCCATATTAAAATATGGAAGTATAATAAGGGAATCGCGCGGAATTGATTGGAATGTCTATAGTATAGTTTATTGACATTTCTGTGTTCAGTTGGAACGTTCTGGTGTGACCCCCACCCATGCCTCGAAATTTGGTGACGCGGGTAGAAAATTCGCCATATCTCGGCCAATTTTCGCGATATCGAGATAATTTTTGCGTCATTGTGTTCATATTCGATGCCCCTTTAATATTTAGCAGGGTTTTGGTAAGGTATTGTGGCGATATTCTACTATGTAGGCCAATATGTATGTTGTTCAGTACATACTTTTCGAATATCTCCGGCCTCCATCGTCATAATACCGCAAGTAGGTAATCGTTTTGAAGTACTAGAAATTCCCCATCGAATGACACCAAACACGTGACGATCGGTTGAAGGAATTTAAATTCATAGTGCATTTTCTGTAAACTTGAACAAAAGGAAGGGGTCACAATTTCTACATTTGTCAACCGATTCATAAAATTCACTCACAATGACACTCAGTACATCATATAGATACTTCACAACCATTTTGGTTCAAATCGGCGACAAAAACAAAATTGAAAAATTTTGCCCCTCCCCTAGCCCGGAAAAATTTGAGCGGACCTTTGTCAGCATTTCCTGGTTTGGTCTTCTGTCTATGTTTAAGACGCTCACATAGACCAAATCCAGCTGTTGCGCTTCGTCTAGGAGAAGATCTGGGCACAAGCACTTTCTACACATGGACTTTATTAGTACATTTTTCGATGTGTTATAACTTGGCCATTTCTCAATCGATTTACAAAATTCTTTCACGAGTAGCATCAGTACGTCGTATAGATACACGACAGTAAAAATGGTTGGAATCGGTGACAAGAAAAAAATTGACAAATTTTGCACCCCTCCCCAGTTCAACAAATTGATTTCGGACCTTGGTGAAAATTTCCCCGATTCGTACCCTTTCGTCAGTTAACACGGTTACGTAACCCGAATTCAGCTGCTTGGCTTCTTATAGGAGAAGATCTGGGCACAAACTTTTTCCAAAATTTTTGATTAAGGGCCATAACTCTGGAAAGCAAGTTAGGACATAAACCTAAATGTTTCATTCAGTTGTAACTTGGCAAGGTGCATATACCTACCAAATTTCAATGATTTATCTTTTTAACTTTCTGAGATATAAGGGTTACAAAATATATTAAGAAGTAGAATAAATAATGAAAAATAAAAATAAAAAATTGAATAACAATATACATCCATATTAAAATATGGAAGTATAATAAGGGAATCGCGCGGAATTGATTGGAATGTCTATAGTATAGTTTATTGACATTTCTGTGTTCAGTTGGAACGTTCTGGTGTGACCCCCACCCATGCCTCGAAATTTGGTGACGCGGGTAGAAAATTCGCCATATCTCGGCCAATTTTCGCGATATCGAGATAATTTTTGCGTCATTGTGTTCATATTCGATGCCCCTTTAATATTTAGCAGGGTTTTGGTAAGGTATTGTGGCGATATTCTACTATGTAGGCCAATATGTATGTTGTTCAGTACATACTTTTCGAATATCTCCGGCCTCCATCGTCATAATACCGCAAGTAGGTAATCGTTTTGAAGTACTAGAAATTCCCCATCGAATGACACCAAACACGTGACGATCGGTTGAAGGAATTTAAATTCATAGTGCATTTTCTGTAAACTTGAACAAAAGGAAGGGGTCACAATTTCTACATTTGTCAACCGATTCATAAAATTCACTCACAATGACACTCAGTACATCATATAGATACTTCACAACCATTTTGGTTCAAATCGGCGACAAAAACAAAATTGAAAAATTTTGCCCCTCCCCTAGCCCGGAAAAATTTGAGCGGACCTTTGTCAGCATTTCCTGGTTTGGTCTTCTGTCTATGTTTAAGACGCTCACATAGACCAAATCCAGCTGTTGCGCTTCGTCTAGGAGAAGATCTGGGCACAAGCACTTTCTACACATGGACTTTATTAGTACATTTTTCGATGTGTTATAACTTGGCCATTTCTCAATCGATTTACAAAATTCTTTCACGAGTAGCATCAGTACGTCGTATAGATACACGACAGTAAAAATGGTTGGAATCGGTGACAAGAAAAAAATTGACAAATTTTGCACCCCTCCCCAGTTCAACAAATTGATTTCGGACCTTGGTGAAAATTTCCCCGATTCGTACCCTTTCGTCAGTTAACACGGTTACGTAACCCGAATTCAGCTGCTTGGCTTCTTATAGGAGAAGATCTGGGCACAAACTTTTTCCAAAATTTTTGATTAAGGGCCATAACTCTGGAAAGCAAGTTAGGACATAAACCTAAATGTTTCATTCAGTTGTAACTTGGCAAGGTGCATATACCTACCAAATTTCAATGATTTATCTTTTTAACTTTCTGAGATATAAGGGTTACAAAATATATTAAGAAGTAGAATAAATAATGAAAAATAAAAATAAAAAATTGAATAACAATATACATCCATATTAAAATATGGAAGTATAATAAGGGAATCGCGCGGAATTGATTGGAATGTCTATAGTATAGTTTATTGACATTTCTGTGTTCAGTTGGAACGTTCTGGTGTGACCCCCACCCATGCCTCGAAATTTGGTGACGCGGGTAGAAAATTCGCCATATCTCGGCCAATTTTCGCGATATCGAGATAATTTTTGCGTCATTGTGTTCATATTCGATGCCCCTTTAATATTTAGCAGGGTTTTGGTAAGGTATTGTGGCGATATTCTACTATGTAGGCCAATATGTATGTTGTTCAGTACATACTTTTCGAATATCTCCGGCCTCCATCGTCATAATACCGCAAGTAGGTAATCGTTTTGAAGTACTAGAAATTCCCCATCGAATGACACCAAACACGTGACGATCGGTTGAAGGAATTTAAATTCATAGTGCATTTTCTGTAAACTTGAACAAAAGGAAGGGGTCACAATTTCTACATTTGTCAACCGATTCATAAAATTCACTCACAATGACACTCAGTACATCATATAGATACTTCACAACCATTTTGGTTCAAATCGGCGACAAAAACAAAATTGAAAAATTTTGCCCCTCCCCTAGCCCGGAAAAATTTGAGCGGACCTTTGTCAGCATTTCCTGGTTTGGTCTTCTGTCTATGTTTAAGACGCTCACATAGACCAAATCCAGCTGTTGCGCTTCGTCTAGGAGAAGATCTGGGCACAAGCACTTTCTACACATGGACTTTATTAGTACATTTTTCGATGTGTTATAACTTGGCCATTTCTCAATCGATTTACAAAATTCTTTCACGAGTAGCATCAGTACGTCGTATAGATACACGACAGTAAAAATGGTTGGAATCGGTGACAAGAAAAAAATTGACAAATTTTGCACCCCTCCCCAGTTCAACAAATTGATTTCGGACCTTGGTGAAAATTTCCCCGATTCGTACCCTTTCGTCAGTTAACACGGTTACGTAACCCGAATTCAGCTGCTTGGCTTCTTATAGGAGAAGATCTGGGCACAAACTTTTTCCAAAATTTTTGATTAAGGGCCATAACTCTGGAAAGCAAGTTAGGACATAAACCTAAATGTTTCATTCAGTTGTAACTTGGCAAGGTGCATATACCTACCAAATTTCAATGATTTATCTTTTTAACTTTCTGAGATATAAGGGTTACAAAATATATTAAGAAGTAGAATAAATAATGAAAAATAAAAATAAAAAATTGAATAACAATATACATCCATATTAAAATATGGAAGTATAATAAGGGAATCGCGCGGAATTGATTGGAATATCTATAGTATAGTTTATTGACATTTCTGTGTTCAGTTGGAACGTTCTGGTGTGACCCCCACCCATGCCTCGAAATTTGGTGACGCGGGTAGAAAATTCGCCATATCTCGGCCAATTTTCGCGATATCGAGATAATTTTTGCGTCATTGTGTTCATATTCGATGCCCCTTTAATATTTAGCAGGGTTTTGGTAAGGTATTGTGGCGATATTCTACTATGTAGGCCAATATGTATGTTGTTCAGTACATACTTTTCGAATATCTCCGGCCTCCATCGTCATAATACCGCAAGTAGGTAATCGTTTTGAAGTACTAGAAATTCCCCATCGAATGACACCAAACACGTGACGATCGGTTGAAGGAATTTAAATTCATAGTGCATTTTCTGTAAACTTGAACAAAAGGAAGGGGTCACAATTTCTACATTTGTCAACCGATTCATAAAATTCACTCACAATGACACTCAGTACATCATATAGATACTTCACAACCATTTTGGTTCAAATCGGCGACAAAAACAAAATTGAAAAATTTTGCCCCTCCCCTAGCCCGGAAAAATTTGAGCGGACCTTTGTCAGCATTTCCTGGTTTGGTCTTCTGTCTATGTTTAAGACGCTCACATAGACCAAATCCAGCTGTTGCGCTTCGTCTAGGAGAAGATCTGGGCACAAGCACTTTCTACACATGGACTTTATTAGTACATTTTTCGATGTGTTATAACTTGGCCATTTCTCAATCGATTTACAAAATTCTTTCACGAGTAGCATCAGTACGTCGTATAGATACACGACAGTAAAAATGGTTGGAATCGGTAACAAGAAAAAAATTGACAAATTTTGCACCCCTCCCCAGTTCAACAAATTGATTTCGGACCTTGGTGAAAATTTCCCCGATTCGTACCCTTTCGTCAGTTAACACGGTTACGTAACCCGAATTCAGCTGCTTGGCTTCTTATAGGAGAAGATCTGGGCACAAACTTTTTCCAAAATTTTTGATTAAGGGCCATAACTCTGGAAAGCAAGTTAGGACATAAACCTAAATGTTTCATTCAGTTGTAACTTGGCAAGGTGCATATACCTACCAAATTTCAATGATTTATCTTTTTAACTTTCTGAGATATAAGGGTTACAAAATATATTAAGAAGTAGAATAAATAATGAAAAATAAAAATAAAAAATTGAATAACAATATACATCCATATTAAAATATGGAAGTATAATAAGGGAATCGCGCGGAATTGATTGGAATATCTATAGTATAGTTTATTGACATTTCTGTGTTCAGTTGGAACGTTCTGGTGTGACCCCCACCCATGCCTCGAAATTTGGTGACGCGGGTAGAAAATTCGCCATATCTCGGCCAATTTTCGCGATATCGAGATAATTTTTGCGTCATTGTGTTCATATTCGATGCCCCTTTAATATTTAGCAGGGTTTTGGTAAGGTATTGTGGCGATATTCTACTATGTAGGCCAATATGTATGTTGTTCAGTACATACTTTTCGAATATCTCCGGCCTCCATCGTCATAATACCGCAAGTAGGTAATCGTTTTGAAGTACTAGAAATTCCCCATCGAATGACACCAAACACGTGACGATCGGTTGAAGGAATTTAAATTCATAGTGCATTTTCTGTAAACTTGAACAAAAGGAAGGGGTCACAATTTCTACATTTGTCAACCGATTCATAAAATTCACTCACAATGACACTCAGTACATCATATAGATACTTCACAACCATTTTGGTTCAAATCGGCGACAAAAACAAAATTGAAAAATTTTGCCCCTCCCCTAGCCCGGAAAAATTTGAGCGGACCTTTGTCAGCATTTCCTGGTTTGGTCTTCTGTCTATGTTTAAGACGCTCACATAGACCAAATCCAGCTGTTGCGCTTCGTCTAGGAGAAGATCTGGGCACAAGCACTTTCTACACATGGACTTTATTAGTACATTTTTCGATGTGTTATAACTTGGCCATTTCTCAATCGATTTACAAAATTCTTTCACGAGTAGCATCAGTACGTCGTATAGATACACGACAGTAAAAATGGTTGGAATCGGTGACAAGAAAAAAATTGACAAATTTTGCACCCCTCCCCAGTTCAACAAATTGATTTCGGACCTTGGTGAAAATTTCCCCGATTCGTACCCTTTCGTCAGTTAACACGGTTACGTAACCCGAATTCAGCTGCTTGGCTTCTTATAGGAGAAGATCTGGGCACAAACTTTTTCCAAAATTTTTGATTAAGGGCCATAACTCTGGAAAGCAAGTTAGGACATAAACCTAAATGTTTCATTCAGTTGTAACTTGGCAAGGTGCATATACCTACCAAATTTCAATGATTTATCTTTTTAACTTTCTGAGATATAAGGGTTACAAAATATATTAAGAAGTAGAATAAATAATGAAAAATAAAAATAAAAAATTGAATAACAATATACATCCATATTAAAATATGGAAGTATAATAAGGGAATCGCGCGGAATTGATTGGAATATCTATAGTATAGTTTATTGACATTTCTGTATTCAGTTGGAACGTTCTGGTGTGACCCCCACCCATGCCTCGAAATTTGGTGACGCGGGTAGAAAATTCGCCATATCTCGGCCAATTTTCGCGATATCGAGATAATTTTTGCGTCATTGTGTTCATATTCGATGCCCCTTTAATATTTAGCAGGGTTTTGGTAAGGTATTGTGGCGATATTCTACTATGTAGGCCAATATGTATGTTGTTCAGTACATACTTTTCGAATATCTCCGGCCTCCATCGTCATAATACCGCAAGTAGGTAATCGTTTTGAAGTACTAGAAATTCCCCATCGAATGACACCAAACACGTGACGATCGGTTGAAGGAATTTAAATTCATAGTGCATTTTCTGTAAACTTGAACAAAAGGAAGGGGTCACAATTTCTACATTTGTCAACCGATTCATAAAATTCACTCACAATGACACTCAGTACATCATATAGATACTTCACAACCATTTTGGTTCAAATCGGCGACAAAAACAAAATTGAAAAATTTTGCCCCTCCCCTAGCCCGGAAAAATTTGAGCGGACCTTTGTCAGCATTTCCTGGTTTGGTCTTCTGTCTATGTTTAAGACGCTCACATAGACCAAATCCAGCTGTTGCGCTTCGTCTAGGAGAAGATCTGGGCACAAGCACTTTCTACACATGGACTTTATTAGTACATTTTTCGATGTGTTATAACTTGGCCATTTCTCAATCGATTTACAAAATTCTTTCACGAGTAGCATCAGTACGTCGTATAGATACACGACAGTAAAAATGGTTGGAATCGGTGACAAGAAAAAAATTGACAAATTTTGCACCCCTCCCCAGTTCAACAAATTGATTTCGGACCTTGGTGAAAATTTCCCCGATTCGTACCCTTTCGTCAGTTAACACGGTTACGTAACCCGAATTCAGCTGCTTGGCTTCTTATAGGAGAAGATCTGGGCACAAACTTTTTCCAAAATTTTTGATTAAGGGCCATAACTCTGGAAAGCAAGTTAGGACATAAACCTAAATGTTTCATTCAGTTGTAACTTGGCAAGGTGCATATACCTACCAAATTTCAATGATTTATCTTTTTAACTTTCTGAGATATAAGGGTTACAAAATATATTAAGAAGTAGAATAAATAATGAAAAATAAAAATAAAAAATTGAATAACAATATACATCCATATTAAAATATGGAAGTATAATAAGGGAATCGCGCGGAATTGATTGGAATATCTATAGTATAGTTTATTGACATTTCTGTGTTCAGTTGGAACGTTCTGGTGTGACCCCCACCCATGCCTCGAAATTTGGTGACGCGGGTAGAAAATTCGCCATATCTCGGCCAATTTTCGCGATATCGAGATAATTTTTGCGTCATTGTGTTCATATTCGATGCCCCTTTAATATTTAGCAGGGTTTTGGTAAGGTATTGTGGCGATATTCTACTATGTAGGCCAATATGTATGTTGTTCAGTACATACTTTTCGAATATCTCCGGCCTCCATCGTCATAATACCGCAAGTAGGTAATCGTTTTGAAGTACTAGAAATTCCCCATCGAATGACACCAAACACGTGACGATCGGTTGAAGGAATTTAAATTCATAGTGCATTTTCTGTAAACTTGAACAAAAGGAAGGGGTCACAATTTCTACATTTGTCAACCGATTCATAAAATTCACTCACAATGACACTCAGTACATCATATAGATACTTCACAACCATTTTGGTTCAAATCGGCGACAAAAACAAAATTGAAAAATTTTGCCCCTCCCCTAGCCCGGAAAAATTTGAGCGGACCTTTGTCAGCATTTCCTGGTTTGGTCTTCTGTCTATGTTTAAGACGCTCACATAGACCAAATCCAGCTGTTGCGCTTCGTCTAGGAGAAGATCTGGGCACAAGCACTTTCTACACATGGACTTTATTAGTACATTTTTCGATGTGTTATAACTTGGCCATTTCTCAATCGATTTACAAAATTCTTTCACGAGTAGCATCAGTACGTCGTATAGATACACGACAGTAAAAATGGTTGGAATCGGTGACAAGAAAAAAATTGACAAATTTTGCACCCCTCCCCAGTTCAACAAATTGATTTCGGACCTTGGTGAAAATTTCCCCGATTCGTACCCTTTCGTCAGTTAACACGGTTACGTAACCCGAATTCAGCTGCTTGGCTTCTTATAGGAGAAGATCTGGGCACAAACTTTTTCCAAAATTTTTGATTAAGGGCCATAACTCTGGAAAGCAAGTTAGGACATAAACCTAAATGTTTCATTCAGTTGTAACTTGGCAAGGTGCATATACCTACCAAATTTCAATGATTTATCTTTTTAACTTTCTGAGATATAAGGGTTACAAAATATATTAAGAAGTAGAATAAATAATGAAAAATAAAAATAAAAAATTGAATAACAATATACATCCATATTAAAATATGGAAGTATAATAAGGGAATCGCGCGGAATTGATTGGAATATCTATAGTATAGTTTATTGACATTTCTGTGTTCAGTTGGAACGTTCTGGTGTGACCCCCACCCATGCCTCGAAATTTGGTGACGCGGGTAGAAAATTCGCCATATCTCGGCCAATTTTCGCGATATCGAGATAATTTTTGCGTCATTGTGTTCATATTCGATGCCCCTTTAATATTTAGCAGGGTTTTGGTAAGGTATTGTGGCGATATTCTACTATGTAGGCCAATATGTATGTTGTTCAGTACATACTTTTCGAATATCTCCGGCCTCCATCGTCATAATACCGCAAGTAGGTAATCGTTTTGAAGTACTAGAAATTCCCCATCGAATGACACCAAACACGTGACGATCGGTTGAAGGAATTTAAATTCATAGTGCATTTTCTGTAAACTTGAACAAAAGGAAGGGGTCACAATTTCTACATTTGTCAACCGATTCATAAAATTCACTCACAATGACACTCAGTACATCATATAGATACTTCACAACCATTTTGGTTCAAATCGGCGACAAAAACAAAATTGAAAAATTTTGCCCCTCCCCTAGCCCGGAAAAATTTGAGCGGACCTTTGTCAGCATTTCCTGGTTTGGTCTTCTGTCTATGTTTAAGACGCTCACATAGACCAAATCCAGCTGTTGCGCTTCGTCTAGGAGAAGATCTGGGCACAAGCACTTTCTACACATGGACTTTATTAGTACATTTTTCGATGTGTTATAACTTGGCCATTTCTCAATCGATTTACAAAATTCTTTCACGAGTAGCATCAGTACGTCGTATAGATACACGACAGTAAAAATGGTTGGAATCGGTGACAAGAAAAAAATTGACAAATTTTGCACCCCTCCCCAGTTCAACAAATTGATTTCGGACCTTGGTGAAAATTTCCCCGATTCGTACCCTTTCGTCAGTTAACACGGTTACGTAACCCGAATTCAGCTGCTTGGCTTCTTATAGGAGAAGATCTGGGCACAAACTTTTTCCAAAATTTTTGATTAAGGGCCATAACTCTGGAAAGCAAGTTAGGACATAAACCTAAATGTTTCATTCAGTTGTAACTTGGCAAGGTGCATATACCTACCAAATTTCAATGATTTATCTTTTTAACTTTCTGAGATATAAGGGTTACAAAATATATTAAGAAGTAGAATAAATAATGAAAAATAAAAATAAAAAATTGAATAACAATATACATCCATATTAAAATATGGAAGTATAATAAGGGAATCGCGCGGAATTGATTGGAATATCTATAGTATAGTTTATTGACATTTCTGTGTTCAGTTGGAACGTTCTGGTGTGACCCCCACCCATGCCTCGAAATTTGGTGACGCGGGTAGAAAATTCGCCATATCTCGGCCAATTTTCGCGATATCGAGATAATTTTTGCGTCATTGTGTTCATATTCGATGCCCCTTTAATATTTAGCAGGGTTTTGGTAAGGTATTGTGGCGATATTCTACTATGTAGGCCAATATGTATGTTGTTCAGTACATACTTTTCGAATATCTCCGGCCTCCATCGTCATAATACCGCAAGTAGGTAATCGTTTTGAAGTACTAGAAATTCCCCATCGAATGACACCAAACACGTGACGATCGGTTGAAGGAATTTAAATTCATAGTGCATTTTCTGTAAACTTGAACAAAAGGAAGGGGTCACAATTTCTACATTTGTCAACCGATTCATAAAATTCACTCACAATGACACTCAGTACATCATATAGATACTTCACAACCATTTTGGTTCAAATCGGCGACAAAAACAAAATTGAAAAATTTTGCCCCTCCCCTAGCCCGGAAAAATTTGAGCGGACCTTTGTCAGCATTTCCTGGTTTGGTCTTCTGTCTATGTTTAAGACGCTCACATAGACCAAATCCAGCTGTTGCGCTTCGTCTAGGAGAAGATCTGGGCACAAGCACTTTCTACACATGGACTTTATTAGTACATTTTTCGATGTGTTATAACTTGGCCATTTCTCAATCGATTTACAAAATTCTTTCACGAGTAGCATCAGTACGTCGTATAGATACACGACAGTAAAAATGGTTGGAATCGGTGACAAGAAAAAAATTGACAAATTTTGCACCCCTCCCCAGTTCAACAAATTGATTTCGGACCTTGGTGAAAATTTCCCCGATTCGTACCCTTTCGTCAGTTAACACGGTTACGTAACCCGAATTCAGCTGCTTGGCTTCTTATAGGAGAAGATCTGGGCACAAACTTTTTCCAAAATTTTTGATTAAGGGCCATAACTCTAGAAAGCAAGTTAGGACATAAACCTAAATGTTTCATTCAGTTGTAACTTGGCAAGGTGCATATACCTACCAAATTTCAATGATTTATCTTTTTAACTTTCTGAGATATAAGGGTTACAAAATATATTAAGAAGTAGAATAAATAATGAAAAATAAAAATAAAAAATTGAATAACAATATACATCCATATTAAAATATGGAAGTATAATAAGGGAATCGCGCGGAATTGATTGGAATATCTATAGTATAGTTTATTGACATTTCTGTGTTCAGTTGGAACGTTCTGGTGTGACCCCCACCCATGCCTCGAAATTTGGTGACGCGGGTAGAAAATTCGCCATATCTCGGCCAATTTTCGCGATATCGAGATAATTTTTGCGTCATTGTGTTCATATTCGATGCCCCTTTAATATTTAGCAGGGTTTTGGTAAGGTATTGTGGCGATATTCTACTATGTAGGCCAATATGTATGTTGTTCAGTACATACTTTTCGAATATCTCCGGCCTCCATCGTCATAATACCGCAAGTAGGTAATCGTTTTGAAGTACTAGAAATTCCCCATCGAATGACACCAAACACGTGACGATCGGTTGAAGGAATTTAAATTCATAGTGCATTTTCTGTAAACTTGAACAAAAGGAAGGGGTCACAATTTCTACATTTGTCAACCGATTCATAAAATTCACTCACAATGACACTCAGTACATCATATAGATACTTCACAACCATTTTGGTTCAAATCGGCGACAAAAACAAAATTGAAAAATTTTGCCCCTCCCCTAGCCCGGAAAAATTTGAGCGGACCTTTGTCAGCATTTCCTGGTTTGGTCTTCTGTCTATGTTTAAGACGCTCACATAGACCAAATCCAGCTGTTGCGCTTCGTCTAGGAGAAGATCTGGGCACAAGCACTTTCTACACATGGACTTTATTAGTACATTTTTCGATGTGTTATAACTTGGCCATTTCTCAATCGATTTACAAAATTCTTTCACGAGTAGCATCAGTACGTCGTATAGATACACGACAGTAAAAATGGTTGGAATCGGTGACAAGAAAAAAATTGACAAATTTTGCACCCCTCCCCAGTTCAACAAATTGATTTCGGACCTTGGTGAAAATTTCCCCGATTCGTACCCTTTCGTCAGTTAACACGGTTACGTAACCCGAATTCAGCTGCTTGGCTTCTTATAGGAGAAGATCTGGGCACAAACTTTTTCCAAAATTTTTGATTAAGGGCCATAACTCTGGAAAGCAAGTTAGGACATAAACCTAAATGTTTCATTCAGTTGTAACTTGGCAAGGTGCATATACCTACCAAATTTCAATGATTTATCTTTTTAACTTTCTGAGATATAAGGGTTACAAAATATATTAAGAAGTAGAATAAATAATGAAAAATAAAAATAAAAAATTGAATAACAATATACATCCATATTAAAATATGGAAGTATAATAAGGGAATCGCGCGGAATTGATTGGAATATCTATAGTATAGTTTATTGACATTTCTGTATTCAGTTGGAACGTTCTGGTGTGACCCCCACCCATGCCTCGAAATTTGGTGACGCGGGTAGAAAATTCGCCATATCTCGGCCAATTTTCGCGATATCGAGATAATTTTTGCGTCATTGTGTTCATATTCGATGCCCCTTTAATATTTAGCAGGGTTTTGGTAAGGTATTGTGGCGATATTCTACTATGTAGGCCAATATGTATGTTGTTCAGTACATACTTTTCGAATATCTCCGGCCTCCATCGTCATAATACCGCAAGTAGGTAATCGTTTTGAAGTACTAGAAATTCCCCATCGAATGACACCAAACACGTGACGATCGGTTGAAGGAATTTAAATTCATAGTGCATTTTCTGTAAACTTGAACAAAAGGAAGGGGTCACAATTTCTACATTTGTCAACCGATTCATAAAATTCACTCACAATGACACTCAGTACATCATATAGATACTTCACAACCATTTTGGTTCAAATCGGCGACAAAAACAAAATTGAAAAATTTTGCCCCTCCCCTAGCCCGGAAAAATTTGAGCGGACCTTTGTCAGCATTTCCTGGTTTGGTCTTCTGTCTATGTTTAAGACGCTCACATAGACCAAATCCAGCTGTTGCGCTTCGTCTAGGAGAAGATCTGGGCACAAGCACTTTCTACACATGGACTTTATTAGTACATTTTTCGATGTGTTATAACTTGGCCATTTCTCAATCGATTTACAAAATTCTTTCACGAGTAGCATCAGTACGTCGTATAGATACACGACAGTAAAAATGGTTGGAATCGGTGACAAGAAAAAAATTGACAAATTTTGCACCCCTCCCCAGTTCAACAAATTGATTTCGGACCTTGGTGAAAATTTCCCCGATTCGTACCCTTTCGTCAGTTAACACGGTTACGTAACCCGAATTCAGCTGCTTGGCTTCTTATAGGAGAAGATCTGGGCACAAACTTTTTCCAAAATTTTTGATTAAGGGCCATAACTCTGGAAAGCAAGTTAGGACATAAACCTAAATGTTTCATTCAGTTGTAACTTGGCAAGGTGCATATACCTACCAAATTTCAATGATTTATCTTTTTAACTTTCTGAGATATAAGGGTTACAAAATATATTAAGAAGTAGAATAAATAATGAAAAATAAAAATAAAAAATTGAATAACAATATACATCCATATTAAAATATGGAAGTATAATAAGGGAATCGCGCGGAATTGATTGGAATATCTATAGTATAGTTTATTGACATTTCTGTGTTCAGTTGGAACGTTCTGGTGTGACCCCCACCCATGCCTCGAAATTTGGTGACGCGGGTAGAAAATTCGCCATATCTCGGCCAATTTTCGCGATATCGAGATAATTTTTGCGTCATTGTGTTCATATTCGATGCCCCTTTAATATTTAGCAGGGTTTTGGTAAGGTATTGTGGCGATATTCTACTATGTAGGCCAATATGTATGTTGTTCAGTACATACTTTTCGAATATCTCCGGCCTCCATCGTCATAATACCGCAAGTAGGTAATCGTTTTGAAGTACTAGAAATTCCCCATCGAATGACACCAAACACGTGACGATCGGTTGAAGGAATTTAAATTCATAGTGCATTTTCTGTAAACTTGAACAAAAGGAAGGGGTCACAATTTCTACATTTGTCAACCGATTCATAAAATTCACTCACAATGACACTCAGTACATCATATAGATACTTCACAACCATTTTGGTTCAAATCGGCGACAAAAACAAAATTGAAAAATTTTGCCCCTCCCCTAGCCCGGAAAAATTTGAGCGGACCTTTGTCAGCATTTCCTGGTTTGGTCTTCTGTCTATGTTTAAGACGCTCACATAGACCAAATCCAGCTGTTGCGCTTCGTCTAGGAGAAGATCTGGGCACAAGCACTTTCTACACATGGACTTTATTAGTACATTTTTCGATGTGTTATAACTTGGCCATTTCTCAATCGATTTACAAAATTCTTTCA
This sequence comes from Siphonodentalium dalli, assembly GCA_032622095.1. NCBI lineage: Eukaryota > Metazoa > Mollusca > Scaphopoda > Gadilida > Siphonodentaliidae > Siphonodentalium > Siphonodentalium dalli. Next base: position 129,492,837 of record CP136063.1, read on the forward strand.
CGAGTAGCATCAGTACGTCGTATAGATACACGACAGTAAAAATGGTTGGAATCGGTGACAAGAAAAAAATTGACAAATTTTGCACCCCTCCCCAGTTCAACAAATTGATTTCGGACCTTGGTGAAAATTTCCCCGATTCGTACCCTTTCGTCAGTTAACACGGTTACGTAACCCGAATTCAGCTGCTTGGCTTCTTATAGGAGAAGATCTGGGCACAAACTTTTTCCAAAATTTTTGATTAAGGGCCATAACTCTGGAAAGCAAGTTAGGACATAAACCTAAATGTTTCATTCAGTTGTAACTTGGCAAGGTGCATATACCTACCAAATTTCAATGATTTATCTTTTTAACTTTCTGAGATATAAGGGTTACAAAATATATTAAGAAGTAGAATAAATAATGAAAAATAAAAATAAAAAATTGAATAACAATATACATCCATATTAAAATATGGAAGTATAATAAGGGAATCGCGCGGAATTGATTGGAATATCTATAGTATAGTTTATTGACATTTCTGTGTTCAGTTGGAACGTTCTGGTGTGACCCCCACCCATGCCTCGAAATTTGGTGACGCGGGTAGAAAATTCGCCATATCTCGGCCAATTTTCGCGATATCGAGATAATTTTTGCGTCATTGTGTTCATATTCGATGCCCCTTTAATATTTAGCAGGGTTTTGGTAAGGTATTGTGGCGATATTCTACTATGTAGGCCAATATGTATGTTGTTCAGTACATACTTTTCGAATATCTCCGGCCTCCATCGTCATAATACCGCAAGTAGGTAATCGTTTTGAAGTACTAGAAATTCCCCATCGAATGACACCAAACACGTGACGATCGGTTGAAGGAATTTAAATTCATAGTGCATTTTCTGTAAACTTGAACAAAAGGAAGGGGTCACAATTTCTACATTTGTCAACCGATTCATAAAATTCACTCACAATGACACTCAGTACATCATATAGATACTTCACAACCATTTTGGTTCAAATCGGCGACAAAAACAAAATTGAAAAATTTTGCCCCTCCCCTAGCCCGGAAAAATTTGAGCGGACCTTTGTCAGCATTTCCTGGTTTGGTCTTCTGTCTATGTTTAAGACGCTCACATAGACCAAATCCAGCTGTTGCGCTTCGTCTAGGAGAAGATCTGGGCACAAGCACTTTCTACACATGGACTTTATTAGTACATTTTTCGATGTGTTATAACTTGGCCATTTCTCAATCGATTTACAAAATTCTTTCACGAGTAGCATCAGTACGTCGTATAGATACACGACAGTAAAAATGGTTGGAATCGGTGACAAGAAAAAAATTGACAAATTTTGCACCCCTCCCCAGTTCAACAAATTGATTTCGGACCTTGGTGAAAATTTCCCCGATTCGTACCCTTTCGTCAGTTAACACGGTTACGTAACCCGAATTCAGCTGCTTGGCTTCTTATAGGAGAAGATCTGGGCACAAACTTTTTCCAAAATTTTTGATTAAGGGCCATAACTCTGGAAAGCAAGTTAGGACATAAACCTAAATGTTTCATTCAGTTGTAACTTGGCAAGGTGCATATACCTACCAAATTTCAATGATTTATCTTTTTAACTTTCTGAGATATAAGGGTTACAAAATATATTAAGAAGTAGAATAAATAATGAAAAATAAAAATAAAAAATTGAATAACAATATACATCCATATTAAAATATGGAAGTATAATAAGGGAATCGCGCGGAATTGATTGGAATATCTATAGTATAGTTTATTGACATTTCTGTGTTCAGTTGGAACGTTCTGGTGTGACCCCCACCCATGCCTCGAAATTTGGTGACGCGGGTAGAAAATTCGCCATATCTCGGCCAATTTTCGCGATATCGAGATAATTTTTGCGTCATTGTGTTCATATTCGATGCCCCTTTAATATTTAGCAGGGTTTTGGTAAGGTATTGTGGCGATATTCTACTATGTAGGCCAATATGTATGTTGTTCAGTACATACTTTTCGAATATCTCCGGCCTCCATCGTCATAATACCGCAAGTAGGTAATCGTTTTGAAGTACTAGAAATTCCCCATCGAATGACACCAAACACGTGACGATCGGTTGAAGGAATTTAAATTCATAGTGCATTTTCTGTAAACTTGAACAAAAGGAAGGGGTCACAATTTCTACATTTGTCAACCGATTCATAAAATTCACTCACAATGACACTCAGTACATCATATAGATACTTCACAACCATTTTGGTTCAAATCGGCGACAAAAACAAAATTGAAAAATTTTGCCCCTCCCCTAGCCCGGAAAAATTTGAGCGGACCTTTGTCAGCATTTCCTGGTTTGGTCTTCTGTCTATGTTTAAGACGCTCACATAGACCAAATCCAGCTGTTGCGCTTCGTCTAGGAGAAGATCTGGGCACAAGCACTTTCTACACATGGACTTTATTAGTACATTTTTCGATGTGTTATAACTTGGCCATTTCTCAATCGATTTACAAAATTCTTTCACGAGTAGCATCAGTACGTCGTATAGATACACGACAGTAAAAATGGTTGGAATCGGTGACAAGAAAAAAATTGACAAATTTTGCACCCCTCCCCAGTTCAACAAATTGATTTCGGACCTTGGTGAAAATTTCCCCGATTCGTACCCTTTCGTCAGTTAACACGGTTACGTAACCCGAATTCAGCTGCTTGGCTTCTTATAGGAGAAGATCTGGGCACAAACTTTTTCCAAAATTTTTGATTAAGGGCCATAACTCTAGAAAGCAAGTTAGGACATAAACCTAAATGTTTCATTCAGTTGTAACTTGGCAAGGTGCATATACCTACCAAATTTCAATGATTTATCTTTTTAACTTTCTGAGATATAAGGGTTACAAAATATATTAAGAAGTAGAATAAATAATGAAAAATAAAAATAAAAAATTGAATAACAATATACATCCATATTAAAATATGGAAGTATAATAAGGGAATCGCGCGGAATTGATTGGAATATCTATAGTATAGTTTATTGACATTTCTGTGTTCAGTTGGAACGTTCTGGTGTGACCCCCACCCATGCCTCGAAATTTGGTGACGCGGGTAGAAAATTCGCCATATCTCGGCCAATTTTCGCGATATCGAGATAATTTTTGCGTCATTGTGTTCATATTCGATGCCCCTTTAATATTTAGCAGGGTTTTGGTAAGGTATTGTGGCGATATTCTACTATGTAGGCCAATATGTATGTTGTTCAGTACATACTTTTCGAATATCTCCGGCCTCCATCGTCATAATACCGCAAGTAGGTAATCGTTTTGAAGTACTAGAAATTCCCCATCGAATGACACCAAACACGTGACGATCGGTTGAAGGAATTTAAATTCATAGTGCATTTTCTGTAAACTTGAACAAAAGGAAGGGGTCACAATTTCTACATTTGTCAACCGATTCATAAAATTCACTCACAATGACACTCAGTACATCATATAGATACTTCACAACCATTTTGGTTCAAATCGGCGACAAAAACAAAATTGAAAAATTTTGCCCCTCCCCTAGCCCGGAAAAATTTGAGCGGACCTTTGTCAGCATTTCCTGGTTTGGTCTTCTGTCTATGTTTAAGACGCTCACATAGACCAAATCCAGCTGTTACGCTTCGTCTAGGAGAAGATCTGGGCACAAGCACTTTCTACACATGGACTTTATTAGTACATTTTTCGATGTGTTATAACTTGGCCATTTCTCAATCGATTTACAAAATTCTTTCACGAGTAGCATCAGTACGTCGTATAGATACACGACAGTAAAAATGGTTGGAATCGGTGACAAGAAAAAAATTGACAAATTTTGCACCCCTCCCCAGTTCAACAAATTGATTTCGGACCTTGGTGAAAATTTCCCCGATTCGTACCCTTTCGTCAGTTAACACGGTTACGTAACCCGAATTCAGCTGCTTGGCTTCTTATAGGAGAAGATCTGGGCACAAACTTTTTCCAAAATTTTTGATTAAGGGCCATAACTCTGGAAAGCAAGTTAGGACATAAACCTAAATGTTTCATTCAGTTGTAACTTGGCAAGGTGCATATACCTACCAAATTTCAATGATTTATCTTTTTAACTTTCTGAGATATAAGGGTTACAAAATATATTAAGAAGTAGAATAAATAATGAAAAATAAAAATAAAAAATTGAATAACAATATACATCCATATTAAAATATGGAAGTATAATAAGGGAATCGCGCGGAATTGATTGGAATATCTATAGTATAGTTTATTGACATTTCTGTGTTCAGTTGGAACGTTCTGGTGTGACCCCCACCCATGCCTCGAAATTTGGTGACGCGGGTAGAAAATTCGCCATATCTCGGCCAATTTTCGCGATATCGAGATAATTTTTGCGTCATTGTGTTCATATTCGATGCCCCTTTAATATTTAGCAGGGTTTTGGTAAGGTATTGTGGCGATATTCTACTATGTAGGCCAATATGTATGTTGTTCAGTACATACTTTTCGAATATCTCCGGCCTCCATCGTCATAATACCGCAAGTAGGTAATCGTTTTGAAGTACTAGAAATTCCCCATCGAATGACACCAAACACGTGACGATCGGTTGAAGGAATTTAAATTCATAGTGCATTTTCTGTAAACTTGAACAAAAGGAAGGGGTCACAATTTCTACATTTGTCAACCGATTCATAAAATTCACTCACAATGACACTCAGTACATCATATAGATACTTCACAACCATTTTGGTTCAAATCGGCGACAAAAACAAAATTGAAAAATTTTGCCCCTCCCCTAGCCCGGACAAATTTGAGCGGACCTTTGTCAGCATTTCCTGGTTTGGTCTTCTGTCTATGTTTAAGACGCTCACATAGACCAAATCCAGCTGTTGCGCTTCGTCTAGGAGAAGATCTGGGCACAAGCACTTTCTACACATGGACTTTATTAGTACATTTTTCGATGTGTTATAACTTGGCCATTTCTCAATCGATTTACAAAATTCTTTCACGAGTAGCATCAGTACGTCGTATAGATACACGACAGTAAAAATGGTTGGAATCGGTGACAAGAAAAAAATTGACAAATTTTGCACCCCTCCCCAGTTCAACAAATTGATTTCGGACCTTGGTGAAAATTTCCCCGATTCGTACCCTTTCGTCAGTTAACACGGTTACGTAACCCGAATTCAGCTGCTTGGCTTCTTATAGGAGAAGATCTGGGCACAAACTTTTTCCAAAATTTTTGATTAAGGGCCATAACTCTGGAAAGCAAGTTAGGACATAAACCTAAATGTTTCATTCAGTTGTAACTTGGCAAGGTGCATATACCTACCAAATTTCAATGATTTATCTTTTTAACTTTCTGAGATATAAGGGTTACAAAATATATTAAGAAGTAGAATAAATAATGAAAAATAAAAATAAAAAATTGAATAACAATATACATCCATATTAAAATATGGAAGTATAATAAGGGAATCGCGCGGAATTGATTGGAATATCTATAGTATAGTTTATTGACATTTCTGTGTTCAGTTGGAACGTTCTGGTGTGACCCCCACCCATGCCTCGAAATTTGGTGACGCGGGTAGAAAATTCGCCATATCTCGGCCAATTTTCGCGATATCGAGATAATTTTTGCGTCATTGTGTTCATATTCGATGCCCCTTTAATATTTAGCAGGGTTTTGGTAAGGTATTGTGGCGATATTCTACTATGTAGGCCAATATGTATGTTGTTCAGTACATACTTTTCGAATATCTCCGGCCTCCATCGTCATAATACCGCAAGTAGGTAATCGTTTTGAAGTACTAGAAATTCCCCATCGAATGACACCAAACACGTGACGATCGGTTGAAGGAATTTAAATTCATAGTGCATTTTCTGTAAACTTGAACAAAAGGAAGGGGTCACAATTTCTACATTTGTCAACCGATTCATAAAATTCACTCACAATGACACTCAGTACATCATATAGATACTTCACAACCATTTTGGTTCAAATCGGCGACAAAAACAAAATTGAAAAATTTTGCCCCTCCCCTAGCCCGGAAAAATTTGAGCGGACCTTTGTCAGCATTTCCTGGTTTGGTCTTCTGTCTATGTTTAAGACGCTCACATAGACCAAATCCAGCTGTTGCGCTTCGTCTAGGAGAAGATCTGGGCACAAGCACTTTCTACACATGGACTTTATTAGTACATTTTTCGATGTGTTATAACTTGGCCATTTCTCAATCGATTTACAAAATTCTTTCACGAGTAGCATCAGTACGTCGTATAGATACACGACAGTAAAAATGGTTGGAATCGGTGACAAGAAAAAAATTGACAAATTTTGCACCCCTCCCCAGTTCAACAAATTGATTTCGGACCTTGGTGAAAATTTCCCCGATTCGTACCCTTTCGTCAGTTAACACGGTTACGTAACCCGAATTCAGCTGCTTGGCTTCTTATAGGAGAAGATCTGGGCACAAACTTTTTCCAAAATTTTTGATTAAGGGCCATAACTCTGGAAAGCAAGTTAGGACATAAACCTAAATGTTTCATTCAGTTGTAACTTGGCAAGGTGCATATACCTACCAAATTTCAATGATTTATCTTTTTAACTTTCTGAGATATAAGGGTTACAAAATATATTAAGAAGTAGAATAAATAATGAAAAATAAAAATAAAAAATTGAATAACAATATACATCCATATTAAAATATGGAAGTATAATAAGGGAATCGCGCGGAATTGATTGGAATATCTATAGTATAGTTTATTGACATTTCTGTGTTCAGTTGGAACGTTCTGGTGTGACCCCCACCCATGCCTCGAAATGTGGTGACGCGGGTAGAAAATTCGCCATATCTCGGCCAATTTTCGCGATATCGAGATAATTTTTGCGTCATTGTGTTCATATTCGATGCCCCTTTAATATTTAGCAGGGTTTTGGTAAGGTATTGTGGCGATATTCTACTATGTAGGCCAATATGTATGTTGTTCAGTACATACTTTTCGAATATCTCCGGCCTCCATCGTCATAATACCGCAAGTAGGTAATCGTTTTGAAGTACTAGAAATTCCCCATCGAATGACACCAAACACGTGACGATCGGTTGAAGGAATTTAAATTCATAGTGCATTTTCTGTAAACTTGAACAAAAGGAAGGGGTCACAATTTCTACATTTGTCAACCGATTCATAAAATTCACTCACAATGACACTCAGTACATCATATAGATACTTCACAACCATTTTGGTTCAAATCGGCGACAAAAACAAAATTGAAAAATTTTGCCCCTCCCCTAGCCCGGAAAAATTTGAGCGGACCTTTGTCAGCATTTCCTGGTTTGGTCTTCTGTCTATGTTTAAGACGCTCACATAGACCAAATCCAGCTGTTGCGCTTCGTCTAGGAGAAGATCTGGGCACAAGCACTTTCTACACATGGACTTTATTAGTACATTTTTCGATGTGTTATAACTTGGCCATTTCTCAATCGATTTACAAAATTCTTTCACGAGTAGCATCAGTACGTCGTATAGATACACGACAGTAAAAATGGTTGGAATCGGTGACAAGAAAAAATTTGACAAATTTTGCACCCCTCCCCAGTTCAACAAATTGATTTCGGACCTTGGTGAAAATTTCCCCGATTCGTACCCTTTCGTCAGTTAACACGGTTACGTAACCCGAATTCAGCTGCTTGGCTTCTTATAGGAGAAGATCTGGGCACAAACTTTTTCCAAAATTTTTGATTAAGGGCCATAACTCTGGAAAGCAAGTTAGGACATAAACCTAAATGTTTCATTCAGTTGTAACTTGGCAAGGTGCATATACCTACCAAATTTCAATGATTTATCTTTTTAACTTTCTGAGATATAAGGGTTACAAAATATATTAAGAAGTAGAATAAATAATGAAAAATAAAAATAAAAAATTGAATAACAATATACATCCATATTAAAATATGGAAGTATAATAAGGGAATCGCGCGGAATTGATTGGAATATCTATAGTATAGTTTATTGACATTTCTGTGTTCAGTTGGAACGTTCTGGTGTGACCCCCACCCATGCCTCGAAATTTGGTGACGCGGGTAGAAAATTCGCCATATCTCGGCCAATTTTCGCGATATCGAGATAATTTTTGCGTCATTGTGTTCATATTCGATGCCCCTTTAATATTTAGCAGGGTTTTGGTAAGGTATTGTGGCGATATTCTACTATGTAGGCCAATATGTATGTTGTTCAGTACATACTTTTCGAATATCTCCGGCCTCCATCGTCATAATACCGCAAGTAGGTAATCGTTTTGAAGTACTAGAAATTCCCCATCGAATGACACCAAACACGTGACGATCGGTTGAAGGAATTTAAATTCATAGTGCATTTTCTGTAAACTTGAACAAAAGGAAGGGGTCACAATTTCTACATTTGTCAACCGATTCATAAAATTCACTCACAATGACACTCAGTACATCATATAGATACTTCACAACCATTTTGGTTCAAATCGGCGACAAAAACAAAATTGAAAAATTTTGCCCCTCCCCTAGCCCGGAAAAATTTGAGCGGACCTTTGTCAGCATTTCCTGGTTTGGTCTTCTGTCTATGTTTAAGACGCTCACATAGACCAAATCCAGCTGTTGCGCTTCGTCTAGGAGAAGATCTGGGCACAAGCACTTTCTACACATGGACTTTATTAGTACATTTTTCGATGTGTTATAACTTGGCCATTTCTCAATCGATTTACAAAATTCTTTCACGAGTAGCATCAGTACGTCGTATAGATACACGACAGTAAAAATTGTTGGAATCGGTGACAAGAAAAAAATTGACAAATTTTGCACCCCTCCCCAGTTCAACAAATTGATTTCGGACCTTGGTGAAAATTTCCCCGATTCGTACCCTTTCGTCAGTTAACACGGTTACGTAACCCGAATTCAGCTGCTTGGCTTCTTATAGGAGAAGATCTGGGCACAAACTTTTTCCAAAATTTTTGATTAAGGGCCATAACTCTGGAAAGCAAGTTAGGACATAAACCTAAATGTTTCATTCAGTTGTAACTTGGCAAGGTGCATATACCTACCAAATTTCAATGATTTATCTTTTTAACTTTCTGAGATATAAGGGTTACAAAATATATTAAGAAGTAGAATAAATAATGAAAAATAAAAATAAAAAATTGAATAACAATATACATCCATATTAAAATATGGAAGTATAATAAGGGAATCGCGCGGAATTGATTGGAATATCTATAGTATAGTTTATTGACATTTCTGTGTTCAGTTGGAACGTTCTGGTGTGACCCCCACCCATGCCTCGAAATTTGGTGACGCGGGTAGAAAATTCGCCATATCTCGGCCAATTTTCGCGATATCGAGATAATTTTTGCGTCATTGTGTTCATATTCGATGCCCCTTTAATATTTAGCAGGGTTTTGGTAAGGTATTGTGGCGATATTCTACTATGTAGGCCAATATGTATGTTGTTCAGTACATACTTTTCGAATATCTCCGGCCTCCATCGTCATAATACCGCAAGTAGGTAATCGTTTTGAAGTACTAGAAATTCCCCATCGAATGACACCAAACACGTGACGATCGGTTGAAGGAATTTAAATTCATAGTGCATTTTCTGTAAACTTGAACAAAAGGAAGGGGTCACAATTTCTACATTTGTCAACCGATTCATAAAATTCACTCACAATGACACTCAGTACATCATATAGATACTTCACAACCATTTTGGTTCAAATCGGCGACAAAAACAAAATTGAAAAATTTTGCCCCTCCCCTAGCCCGGAAAAATTTGAGCGGACCTTTGTCAGCATTTCCTGGTTTGGTCTTCTGTCTATGTTTAAGACGCTCACATAGACCAAATCCAGCTGTTGCGCTTCGTCTAGGAGAAGATCTGGGCACAAGCACTTTCTACACATGGACTTTATTAGTACATTTTTCGATGTGTTATAACTTGGCCATTTCTCAATCGATTTACAAAATTCTTTCACGAGTAGCATCAGTACGTCGTATAGATACACGACAGTAAAAATGGTTGGAATCGGTGACAAGAAAAAAATTGACAAATTTTGCACCCCTCCCCAGTTCAACAAATTGATTTCGGACCTTGGTGAAAATTTCCCCGATTCGTACCCTTTCGTCAGTTAACACGGTTACGTAACCCGAATTCAGCTGCTTGGCTTCTTATAGGAGAAGATCTGGGCACAAACTTTTTCCAATTTTTTTTATTAAGGGCCATAACTCTGGAAAGCAAGTTAGGACATAAACCTAAATGTTTCATTCAGTTGTAACTTGGCAAGGTGCATATACCTACCAAATTTCAATGATTTATCTTTTTAACTTTCTGAGATATAAGGGTTACAAAATATATTAAGAAGTAGAATAAATAATGAAAAATAAAAATAAAAAATTGAATAACAATATACATCCATATTAAAATATGGAAGTATAATAAGGGAATCGCGCGGAATTGATTGGAATATCTATAGTATAGTTTATTGACATTTCTGTGTTCAGTTGGAACGTTCTGGTGTGACCCCCACCCATGCCTCGAAATTTGGTGACGCGGGTAGAAAATTCGCCATATCTCGGCCAATTTTCGCGATATCGAGATAATTTTTGCGTCATTGTGTTCATATTCGATGCCCCTTTAATATTTAGCAGGGTTTTGGTAAGGTATTGTGGCGATATTCTACTATGTAGGCCAATATGTATGTTGTTCAGTACATACTTTTCGAATATCTCCGGCCTCCATCGTCATAATACCGCAAGTAGGTAATCGTTTTGAAGTACTAGAAATTCCCCATCGAATGACACCAAACACGTGACGATCGGTTGAAGGAATTTAAATTCATAGTGCATTTTCTGTAAACTTGAACAAAAGGAAGGGGTCACAATTTCTACATTTGTCAACCGATTCATAAAATTCACTCACAATGACACTCAGTACATCATATAGATACTTCACAACCATTTTGGTTCAAATCGGCGACAAAAACAAAATTGAAAAATTTTGCCCCTCCCCTAGCCCGGAAAAATTTGAGCGGACCTTTGTCAGCATTTCCTGGTTTGGTCTTCTGTCTATGTTTAAGACGCTCACATAGACCAAATCCAGCTGTTGCGCTTCGTCTAGGAGAAGATCTGGGCACAAGCACTTTCTACACATGGACTTTATTAGTACATTTTTCGATGTGTTATAACTTGGCCATTTCTCAATCGATTTACAAAATTCTTTCACGAGTAGCATCAGTACGTCGTATAGATACACGACAGTAAAAATGGTTGGAATCGGTGACAAGAAAAAAATTGACAAATTTTGCACCCCTCCCCAGTTCAACAAATTGATTTCGGACCTTGGTGAAAATTTCCCCGATTCGTACCCTTTCGTCAGTTAACACGGTTACGTAACCCGAATTCAGCTGCTTGGCTTCTTATAGGAGAAGATCTGGGCACAAACTTTTTCCAAAATTTTTGATTAAGGGCCATAACTCTGGAAAGCAAGTTAGGACATAAACCTAAATGTTTCATTCAGTTGTAACTTGGCAAGGTGCATATACCTACCAAATTTCAATGATTTATCTTTTTAACTTTCTGAGATATAAGGGTTACAAAATATATTAAGAAGTAGAATAAATAATGAAAAATAAAAATAAAAAATTGAATAACAATATACATCCATATTAAAATATGGAAGTATAATAAGGGAATCGCGCGGAATTGATTGGAATATCTATAGTATAGTTTATTGACATTTCTGTGTTCAGTTGGAACGTTCTGGTGTGACCCCCACCCATGCCTCGAAATTTGGTGACGCGGGTAGAAAATTCGCCATATCTCGGCCAATTTTCGCGATATCGAGATAATTTTTGCGTCATTGTGTTCATATTCCATGCCCCTTTAATATTTAGCAGGGTTTTGGTAAGGTATTGTGGCGATATTCTACTATGTAGGCCAATATGTATGTTGTTCAGTACATACTTTTCGAATATCTCCGGCCTCCATCGTCATAATACCGCAAGTAGGTAATCGTTTTGAAGTACTAGAAATTCCCCATCGAATGACACCAAACACGTGACGATCGGTTGAAGGAATTTAAATTCATAGTGCATTTTCTGTAAACTTGAACAAAAGGAAGGGGTCACAATTTCTACATTTGTCAACCGATTCATAAAATTCACTCACAATGACACTCAGTACATCATATAGATACTTCACAACCATTTTGGTTCAAATCGGCGACAAAAACAAAATTGAAAAATTTTGCCCCTCCCCTAGCCCGGAAAAATTTGAGCGGACCTTTGTCAGCATTTCCTGGTTTGGTCTTCTGTCTATGTTTAAGACGCTCACATAGACCAAATCCAGCTGTTGCGCTTCGTCTAGGAGAAGATCTGGGCACAAGCACTTTCTACACATGGACTTTATTAGTACATTTTTCGATGTGTTATAACTTGGCCATTTCTCAATCGATTTACAAAATTCTTTCACGAGTAGCATCAGTACGTCGTATAGATACACGACAGTAAAAATGGTTGGAATCGGTGACAAGAAAAAATTTGACAAATTTTGCACCCCTCCCCAGTTCAACAAATTGATTTCGGACCTTGGTGAAAATTTCCCCGATTCGTACCCTTTCGTCAGTTAACACGGTTACGTAACCCGAATTCAGCTGCTTGGCTTCTTATAGGAGAAGATCTGGGCACAAACTTTTTCCAAAATTTTTGATTAAGGGCCATAACTCTGGAAAGCAAGTTAGGACATAAACCTAAATGTTTCATTCAGTTGTAACTTGGCAAGGTGCATATACCTACCAAATTTCAATGATTTATCTTTTTAACTTTCTGAGATATAAGGGTTACAAAATATATTAAGAAGTAGAATAAATAATGAAAAATAAAAATAAAAAATTGAATAACAATATACATCCATATTAAAATATGGAAGTATAATAAGGGAATCGCGCGGAATTGATTGGAATATCTATAGTATAGTTTATTGACATTTCTGTGTTCAGTTGGAACGTTCTGGTGTGACCCCCACCCATGCCTCGAAATTTGGTGACGCGGGTAGAAAATTCGCCATATCTCGGCCAATTTTCGCGATATCGAGATAATTTTTGCGTCATTGTGTTCATATTCGATGCCCCTTTAATATTTAGCAGGGTTTTGGTAAGGTATTGTGGCGATATTCTACTATGTAGGCCAATATGTATGTTGTTCAGTACATACTTTTCGAATATCTCCGGCCTCCATCGTCATAATACCGCAAGTAGGTAATCGTTTTGAAGTACTAGAAATTCCCCATCGAATGACACCAAACACGTGACGATCGGTTGAAGGAATTTAAATTCATAGTGCATTTTCTGTAAACTTGAACAAAAGGAAGGGGTCACAATTTCTACATTTGTCAACCGATTCATAAAATTCACTCACAATGACACTCAGTACATCATATAGATACTTCACAACCATTTTGGTTCAAATCGGCGACAAAAACAAAATTGAAAAATTTTGCCCCTCCCCTAGCCCGGAAAAATTTGAGCGGACCTTTGTCAGCATTTCCTGGTTTGGTCTTCTGTCTATGTTTAAGACGCTCACATAGACCAAATCCAGCTGTTGCGCTTCGTCTAGGAGAAGATCTGGGCACAAGCACTTTCTACACATGGACTTTATTAGTACATTTTTCGATGTGTTATAACTTGGCCATTTCTCAATCGATTTACAAAATTCTTTCACGAGTAGCATCAGTACGTCGTATAGATACACGACAGTAAAAATGGTTGGAATCGGTGACAAGAAAAAAATTGACAAATTTTGCACCCCTCCCCAGTTCAACAAATTGATTTCGGACCTTGGTGAAAATTTCCCCGATTCGTACCCTTTCGTCAGTTAACACGGTTACGTAACCCGAATTCAGCTGCTTGGCTTCTTATAGGAGAAGATCTGGGCACAAACTTTTTCCAAAATTTTTGATTAAGGGCCATAACTCTGGAAAGCAAGTTAGGACATAAACCTAAATGTTTCATTCAGTTGTAACTTGGCAAGGTGCATATACCTACCAAATTTCAATGATTTATCTTTTTAACTTTCTGAGATATAAGGGTTACAAAATATATTAAGAAGTAGAATAAATAATGAAAAATAAAAATAAAAAATTGAATAACAATATACATCCATATTAAAATATGGAAGTATAATAAGGGAATCGCGCGGAATTGATTGGAATATCTATAGTATAGTTTATTGACATTTCTGTGTTCAGTTGGAACGTTCTGGTGTGACCCCCACCCATGCCTCGAAATTTGGTGACGCGGGTAGAAAATTCGCCATATCTCGGCCAATTTTCGCGATATCGAGATAATTTTTGCGTCATTGTGTTCATATTCGATGCCCCTTTAATATTTAGCAGGGTTTTGGTAAGGTATTGTGGCGATATTCTACTATGTAGGCCAATATGTATGTTGTTCAGTACATACTTTTCGAATATCTCCGGCCTCCATCGTCATAATACCGCAAGTAGGTAATCGTTTTGAAGTACTAGAAATTCCCCATCGAATGACACCAAACACGTGACGATCGGTTGAAGGAATTTAAATTCATAGTGCATTTTCTGTAAACTTGAACAAAAGGAAGGGGTCACAATTTCTACATTTGTCAACCGATTCATAAAATTCACTCACAATGACACTCAGTACATCATATAGATACTTCACAACCATTTTGGTTCAAATCGGCGACAAAAACAAAATTGAAAAATTTTGCCCCTCCCCTAGCCCGGAAAAATTTGAGCGGACCTTTGTCAGCATTTCCTGGTTTGGTCTTCTGTCTATGTTTAAGACGCTCACATAGACCAAATCCAGCTGTTGCGCTTCGTCTAGGAGAAGATCTGGGCACAAGCACTTTCTACACATGGACTTTATTAGTACATTTTTCGATGTGTTATAACTTGGCCATTTCTCAATCGATTTACAAAATTCTTTCACGAGTAGCATCAGTACGTCGTATAGATACACGACAGTAAAAATGGTTGGAATCGGTGACAAGAAAAAAATTGACAAATTTTGCACCCCTCCCCAGTTCAACAAATTGATTTCGGACCTTGGTGAAAATTTCCCCGATTCGTACCCTTTCGTCAGTTAACACGGTTACGTAACCCGAATTCAGCTGCTTGGCTTCTTATAGGAGAAGATCTGGGCACAAACTTTTTCCAAAATTTTTGATTAAGGGCCATAACTCTGGAAAGCAAGTTAGGACATAAACCTAAATGTTTCATTCAGTTGTAACTTGGCAAGGTGCATATACCTACCAAATTTCAATGATTTATCTTTTTAACTTTCTGAGATATAAGGGTTACAAAATATATTAAGAAGTAGAATAAATAATGAAAAATAAAAATAAAAAATTGAATAACAATATACATCCATATTAAAATATGGAAGTATAATAAGGGAATCGCGCGGAATTGATTGGAATATCTATAGTATAGTTTATTGACATTTCTGTGTTCAGTTGGAACGTTCTGGTGTGACCCCCACCCATGCCTCGAAATTTGGTGACGCGGGTAGAAAATTCGCCATATCTCGGCCAATTTTCGCGATATCGAGATAATTTTTGCGTCATTGTGTTCATATTCGATGCCCCTTTAATATTTAGCAGGGTTTTGGTAAGGTATTGTGGCGATATTCTACTATGTAGGCCAATATGTATGTTGTTCAGTACATACTTTTCGAATATCTCCGGCCTCCATCGTCATAATACCGCAAGTAGGTAATCGTTTTGAAGTACTAGAAATTCCCCATCGAATGACACCAAACACGTGACGATCGGTTGAAGGAATTTAAATTCATAGTGCATTTTCTGTAAACTTGAACAAAAGGAAGGGGTCACAATTTCTACATTTGTCAACCGATTCATAAAATTCACTCACAATGACACTCAGTACATCATATAGATACTTCACAACCATTTTGGTTCAAATCGGCGACAAAAACAAAATTGAAAAATTTTGCCCCTCCCCTAGCCCGGAAAAATTTGAGCGGACCTTTGTCAGCATTTCCTGGTTTGGTCTTCTGTCTATGTTTAAGACGCTCACATAGACCAAATCCAGCTGTTGCGCTTCGTCTAGGAGAAGATCTGGGCACAAGCACTTTCTACACATGGACTTTATTAGTACATTTTTCGATGTGTTATAACTTGGCCATTTCTCAATCGATTTACAAAATTCTTTCACGAGTAGCATCAGTACGTCGTATAGATACACGACAGTAAAAATGGTTGGAATCGGTGACAAGAAAAAAATTGACAAATTTTGCACCCCTCCCCAGTTCAACAAATTGATTTCGGACCTTGGTGAAAATTTCCCCGATTCGTACCCTTTCGTCAGTTAACACGGTTACGTAACCCGAATTCAGCTGCTTGGCTTCTTATAGGAGAAGATCTGGGCACAAACTTTTTCCAAAATTTTTGATTAAGGGCCATAACTCTGGAAAGCAAGTTAGGACATAAACCTAAATGTTTCATTCAGTTGTAACTTGGCAAGGTGCATATACCTACCAAATTTCAATGATTTATCTTTTTAACTTTCTGAGATATAAGGGTTACAAAATATATTAAGAAGTAGAATAAATAATGAAAAATAAAAATAAAAAATTGAATAACAATATACATCCATATTAAAATATGGAAGTATAATAAGGGAATCGCGCGGAATTGATTGGAATATCTATAGTATAGTTTATTGACATTTCTGTGTTCAGTTGGAACGTTCTGGTGTGACCCCCACCCATGCCTCGAAATTTGGTGACGCGGGTAGAAAATTCGCCATATCTCGGCCAATTTTCGCGATATCGAGATAATTTTTGCGTCATTGTGTTCATATTCGATGCCCCTTTAATATTTAGCAGGGTTTTGGTAAGGTATTGTGGCGATATTCTACTATGTAGGCCAATATGTATGTTGTTCAGTACATACTTTTCGAATATCTCCGGCCTCCATCGTCATAATACCGCAAGTAGGTAATCGTTTTGAAGTACTAGAAATTCCCCATCGAATGACACCAAACACGTGACGATCGGTTGAAGGAATTTAAATTCATAGTGCATTTTCTGTAAACTTGAACAAAAGGAAGGGGTCACAATTTCTACATTTGTCAACCGATTCATAAAATTCACTCACAATGACACTCAGTACATCATATAGATACTTCACAACCATTTTGGTTCAAATCGGCGACAAAAACAAAATTGAAAAATTTTGCCCCTCCCCTAGCCCGGAAAAATTTGAGCGGACCTTTGTCAGCATTTCCTGGTTTGGTCTTCTGTCTATGTTTAAGACGCTCACATAGACCAAATCCAGCTGTTGCGCTTCGTCTAGGAGAAGATCTGGGCACAAGCACTTTCTACACATGGACTTTATTAGTACATTTTTCGATGTGTTATAACTTGGCCATTTCTCAATCGATTTACAAAATTCTTTCACGAGTAGCATCAGTACGTCGTATAGATACACGACAGTAAAAATGGTTGGAATCGGTGACAAGAAAAAAATTGACAAATTTTGCACCCCTCCCCAGTTCAACAAATTGATTTCGGACCTTGGTGAAAATTTCCCCGATTCGTACCCTTTCGTCAGTTAACACGGTTACGTAACCCGAATTCAGCTGCTTGGCTTCTTATAGGAGAAGATCTGGGCACAAACTTTTTCCAAAATTTTTGATTAAGGGCCATAACTCTGGAAAGCAAGTTAGGACATAAACCTAAATGTTTCATTCAGTTGTAACTTGGCAAGGTGCATATACCTACCAAATTTCAATGATTTATCTTTTTAACTTTCTGAGATATAAGGGTTACAAAATATATTAAGAAGTAGAATAAATAATGAAAAATAAAAATAAAAAATTGAATAACAATATACATCCATATTAAAATATGGAAGTATAATCAGCGAGATTCCAGGCATACCATTAAGTACAGTTAAACTTTGTTAATTCGAACGTCGGTAACTCGAATACCCCACTTAAGTCGAAGCCATCGCCTGGTCCCGGCTGAGCTTGTGAGCAAAGCCATTAGAATAATTACGGTTAAGTCGAAGGTGGATAAGTCGAAATTCCGCTTAAGTCGAAACGAAATTTAGTTCCACCAGCCAGATTATAACACTAATTACTATGGTTAAGTCGAAGCGCCGTCGGCGATGCATCGCCATGTGATTATAACTCAGTGTGCTTCTATTCATTACCCTAAAAAGCTGTGAAGTTTCCTGGAGTCTTTATTTATCCTAATGCATTGTTTATTTAACATATTAACGAGGTGTGGGGGTCAATTTCCCCTGTGAGGATTAGTAGTGTTGACAGGCGAAATGAAAACCATATTTAAACGGCCTGATACAGAGAATAATTTCATTCAGTCATGTCTTCCCAAAACGAAAACAATGTTCCAAACGAAGAAATGCTATTGACAAGAAGGCTGAACTCAATTTGAATGTTCTCGATGCCATGACACTGATGCAGCAATCATGGGCCATATCGGATCGATATGAATTCAACTGGTTGGAATTTGTGGTCACCAAATGGTCAAAACAGTTAAGTCGAACACTCGGATAACTCGAAGTAATCCAACGGTCCCTTGCAATTTGACTTAACGAAGTTTAACTGTATAAATACTCCCACCCAAGGATGACAAAACTAGGGTTGCTCATCAAAGATGGCTCCAATCCGGGGTTTTTTTCCCCTTCAGAATCATAACTCAGAATTAAGGGCCATAACTCAGGTAAAAACATTGGACAAACCCGGTTTTTGAACTCAACCGAGATATTGATTATAGTTGTGAAAGGTCCATATACCCAATATGAATGGAATCAGTTGAAAGTTTCTTCAAGTTATCACGCAAATGGTCATAAACTTGCTGACAATAAACAAACTAGGGCCGTAAAAATAATCGGACAAACCTGGTTTTCGAACTCAATCATGATATTGCTGTGAAAGATCCATACACCCAATACGAATGGAATCAGTTGAAGTTTGTTCAAGTTATCGTGCATCAGACATAAATTTCCCCAAAATTGCTCAAAAGAGATAAACTAAGGGCTGTAACTCAGGTAAAACAAATTGGACAAGGACAAAACTGGTTGTTTAACTCAATCAAGACACTAGCGAGTTTGCGATTTCAAACCGGTACGGGTACGGGTAGCTACCCGTACCGGTACACGTTTTGTAATCGCAAACTGTTTTACGGGTAGAATTCATCACATAGACTGGTAATGTATGGTGAGCCAACTGCAACAAAACAGATATTATAATATAGATAGATTGTTATTCGCATTCACTTTATTGGCCGATGTTATACTTACCGTTATTGATTGTTGGAAATTTGTATTTATATTAGATGGGCGGGCCTCAGGCTAATCAGTTGCTGTCATCAAGGACGCGGCGGCAGTTGGAAGGGGTTGGTGCTTTTCTTTCACTCATCTTGATAACATTTTCAACAATTGGATTATATAAGTCATAGACCGATCGAGTGTTGACTATAAATCGGTTGGAATTTTCAGACTTAGAAAATAGATTATGATAGCTCAAATTTATAATTACGTTAATTTTTCCAACCAATAATCGGTATAAAATGTATTGTTTTAGACCCAGGGTCTAATAATGTCGTGCATGTACTTTCAGTCAGATATAAGACCGAATGTGTCCCTTATTTTAGTTAGGGAATATTTAGTCATATTAAGTAATCTTTGGTTTGGAATCCCTCAACAGATCGAAGGGTCGGGACAAGGGAATATTTATCCCAAGAATTGGGATTTTTGTCGGGATCTAAACCCGGAGGTAGGTTTGAAAAATTAAACTAGGAAGCATAAAAGGTGTTAAAATGTAGTCTGTTTATTTTAATGTATTGAATAAAGAGCGTTTGCTTCACTTCTGTGCGAAACACAGAAAACAGCTGAAACTCGTTATGATTATGCTTAGATTTTGCAGAGTGTGTACAGGTATTTCGTGTCTTTAGCGACCTATATTATCCCCGCTACAATATACACAAGTATTGTGGTTCAAATGCGTCATGTCCGTTCAGATGGTAAATATATATTAAAATGAGAAATCAGTCCCCAATTATATAGGATAAAGAAACTAAAGGGTTGACACAGGGACTTGACGACAGGGGTGTCTCGCCCCCCCCCCCAACTTTGGTCAAATGTTCAACTGTTGGAAATGTGATATACCTGACACAACATTTGTCGGAAATTTCACACCAACAATAGGTTGAAATTGTTCTCGTAGTTTGATTTTCCAAAAAATAATTACTGGAGAATTTGTAGTTTTTCGACCAACATTTGCATATTTTCCTAGTATTAGTAAACAAATTGGACTGAAATGGCTATCAGATACTGTCGGAAATTTTCCAACCTTTGGGGGGGGAGGTGTCAGGTCTCAAAATTTACAACAATTGGAAAGCTTGATGCCAGTCTGGATGTTAAGATTTAGCAAATTTCAAGTTCAGATTTCAAAATTTTCTCACACCTGGCCGAAGCATGGTCGATCCGGTGTGTCCCGGTCCATCCCCAGTGGTCAGTCAGAAACTGATAATTAATTTAAGAAAAAACAAATCTGGGTGAATTTGCATGGCGTTAGACCACTAGATATTAGGATTTTTCAGGCTCAGATCTACACATTTTCTTGTACTGAATGGTCGACCCAGTGGATTATCCCCCCCCCCCCCACTTGTGAATTTGATATGGTTCATGGGGTGTAGTTGGAAATTCGAAGGTGGACACCCCTCCTTACGCAGAGACCATATATAGTCACGTCCCTGCAATGGGTCGAGACTGTGTCTATAGCGCTATCTACTCACTCTATTAACGACAACCTGTCATTAAAGCGTGAAAAAAGTTGTCAGTGAAATGATCGACCTTCCGTATTTATCTAAGTGCTAGAAGCCGCCTCGAGAATTTGAACATAAAACCTGGCTTAAAATTACAACTTTATCAATGATGTTTGCTCATGACATCTTGCAATAAATAGGTTAACGCATAGCTGACTGGAATTTCATGTAATTCGTGAACCTTTGAGTGAGAAAATCGTAGTGAAAGGTTACCGGTCAACAGGACACATCTACCCGTTCCAAATCGCCATCGCTTTATTAGCTGCATTGAAAGTACACAAAAGACCGTGACGATGTTCACCGATTTACCCGTACCCGTCGGATGGGTATCGCAAACTTGCTATTGTTGTGAAAGATCGATAAACCAAATATGAATTTAATTAGCTGACATTTGTTATAAAGTTACCACACTAATGGACATAAAATTACATATAAATAAGTGGGATAACTCTGGTTAAAAGACGGGGCTGGCCTGACTTTCTGTCAAATGTGAGATTAAAGTCATGTACCAAAAATTGTCACAATTCATCAATAAATGGATGTGTTACATAGGTTTGTAACAAACTTAAACTTGTTTTTCTTATGCTCATTCATGGTGGAGAGGGGATACTCAGGTATAAATATCTCAACCCACTTCCACCTCCCATCATGGAAAGAGTTGGCAAAAAAATATAGATTTTTTTTCTTATCCAAGTCATCTTGGTGGACATCACTTGGAATTATACAGAAAACATTTTCCACAACTACCCCTCTGAAAGCTTTAACATCTTCTTCCCAATCCAACAGACCTCAATTATTATTCTGATCTTGGTTGTTATCATTTGGAATCATGTAAACAAAATTCATCATTGGGCCATCATGATTATTCTAAAGGCATGTGAGAGTAATGTTATCAGATTTGTTCAAAATGTAACTTTTGGCATGCAAACTCACAGATGGAGCATTTTTTCCCAATTGGTTAGAATTGTCAACATGGTAAAAATGTTACAGTGTCTTGGGTTGTGTGTTATAGCATGATACAAGACTCAGCAGGACCAATACCACCCATCGGTTCGTGTTGGTATTGGTTCCAAATCAGTTGAAATCACCTTGTATCATGCTATACCACACAATTCTTTCAAGTTATGTTGCCTGGACAAGCAGTCATAACAATTTCTCAGTTGAACTAAAATAAGTCTAAAATTAATGCAGCTAAAAATTCAAGTTACCTGTGGTAGATCCATAACCTTAATAGTTACTGTTTCATCTATCCTAATTCTTCTTAAGAGTTACCAGTAGCCTGAGTAGGATCTAAATTCTGTTCACTGTTGGATAGCTTGTAGGATATCTTCAAAAAAACAGGATGAGATACATGTAATCTATAGAAATAGAGAAAGAATGCTTATAAACCATATTAGTAGACTTTGAATTCGAACAAGACATTATTAATCGAGTCTCATATACCGAATATAACAAAATCAGTTGATTAATTTTTTTCAAGTTATGGCACTATTAAAAATTAACTAATTAAGGGCTGTGCTTCACATACCTGACCGGTTTTCAAACTCGATCAAGACATTGTTGAGCATTAATGAGCAAGTTTCATATATCAAATATCAACAAATCAGTTGATATTTGTTCAAGTTATGATGTTAAATCACTCATCTGAAAATGACCACCCACCACCTGCCCATTACCAAAAATCTGTGAGATAAAAATCGCCCTTGCTATAGTTAGTAGCTAGATAGTAGATACATGGGACAAGTACTTGCATAGGGGGGGGTGAAATTTTTTTTCCCGGCACGTATGCCGGGGTGGGTGGGTGGTCAAAGCCACCAACAAGCAATTTTTTCTGCAACTAAAAAAAAAATGTCCTGCTGTTTTTTAGTGTTTTGGCAATGAGTTGGGCTTCAAAACCACTTTGAATGAGAGAAATAATGTAATTCTAACTGGTAAACTGACTGCAGGCAGTTATCGTGTTGTATTTTGTTGCAAATTTTGAAATCCAAGATGGCCACTGGCAGCCATGTTTTTTTTGCCGAATGACCTCAAAATGACTCATTCCTATTTACATGCCCATGTTAACATCCATGATAAATAGTATGCACAGAAATTCATATACAGCTGTTTACAGTGAATTTCCCCCCGCAAATCTCTGTTTTAGTGTTAAAAGGGGGGGTGGGTGTCAAAAAATGGTCGGAAAAAACTGCCGAAAACGGAAAGAAATTTGGCAGTGGGTGGGTACAAAAAATGATCGAAAGGGAAAAAATGCCATACGTGCCTGAATTTTTTTTCCGACCCCCCCCCCCCCCCCCCCCCCCCCCCCCCCTGCTTGCATGGCCAATTTTTCTATTTTATTTTACTTAGGAAAGAGCTTGGTATAATATATAATATATATATATAATATATACATGTAATACCCCCACCAAGGTATCTTTCTAATGAGGTTTATTAATTTTCTTATCTGGCTTATTTTGAAAGATGTCTTAATCCGACCCGTGATGACTGAATAACACCTGCACGAGTGAATACCAAAACTTTGTTTGTTGAAATTGGTTCAAAGCCTGACAGACAAAAAATCGAGAACATTTTATGAAGGTCGATTAATCAGACAAAATAAAAACACAAATAACGCAAATGGGCACTCTTTTGAAAGTATTTGTGATGGCAAACCTCCATACCAAATTACATTCAGATCGGATAACCATGGCTAGAATAGATTTTGTACCTGTCAATCATAAAACAAGTGGCTCTGTATCCCCTGGATGTCAGTATGTTCGTTTATGTTCCCAAACTGGATTGTAGCGACTAGTATCATATTGACTTGGTCTGAAACCAAACAGAAGAATTGCTCAGAATTTTTGATGCAGCAAGTTTTATCACATACATGTAACAGTAAACTATAATGTACGAAAAAATGTTATATAATATATTTATTACATGGTCTTACCCTTATTCCATTTTCATATATGTGATTTAGAGAGAAACAGTGTTCGCGCTGTCGGTAGCCAAATTAGCCAATGGCTAATATTATTCGAATTTGGCTAATAAAAATTTCATTTGGCTAAACTTTTTTTAACCCCAAATGGAGACGGAAAGCATGGAGTCGTAAACTAATTAATAAAAGCGCTGAATAGATCGAAGTTATGTGACGAAAGTATTTCGTACTTATGTTAATACGCTGTCGATGACATTTAACCAGCCTAATCGTCAAAACGCTTAAGCTGTATACTGGTTATGTAACTGATTAAGCCGTCTGTAAGATAAAATACCTAAATGCTTTGTTCAGAAGAGCAGTTCTTAATCAATGGTTGCGTAATCTGCATCCCGTTTATTAAACTGGCTTCTCGTCATAAAAGTGTCAACGACATAGAGTTATTACAATTAATTAGCTTAGCGAATTTATGCGGGCTTTTGCGATGTGAAATCCCGCCATATTCTATAGTAATGTTTTATGAATTGATCTGCTTGTGTGATATTCATGTAATACATACATATGTTCGTATAATATTGTTTTTAAAGTTGTTTTTGTGTTGTTTTAATTATGTTTTTATACTGAATAACAAATAAAGTTTAAAGCGAATATTTTAGTCATTAATTGTGAACCGCCCAGAAAATGAGGATTTAATTTGGCCAAAAAACATTTGGCTAAAGTTTTTCTCATTTGGCTAATAAAATTTTCATTTGGCTAAAATATTTTTCGGTCCAGCGCGAACACTGGAGAGAAATATCTAGCTGCCTCTACAAATACTCACCCATCACTTGAAAATGTCCCTCATGCTTTCAATAGGTTGCCACTGTATCCCCTGGATGTCAGTATGTTCGTTCGTGTTCCCAAACTGGATTGTAGCGACTTGTATCATATTGACTTGGTCTGAAACCAAACAGAAGGATTGCTCAGAATTTTTTATGCAGCAAGTTTTGTCAAATACATGTAACAGTAAACAAAAATGTACGAAAAAATGTTATAAAATATATTTATTAGATGGTCCTACCCTTATTCCATTCAATAAACCCATTCTATAAATTGTGATATTAAACGTTCGTTTAATAATAGGAAATAGTGCCAGGTCACTCTTGAAATCGGTCTGTCGTCTGTTTACATTCCGTACACTACGTCTCAAAATACTTTGGCTTCCAATATTTTTCCCACAAGCTATAAATGAATGAAGAAGTTTGAAAAATTATGTCATTAAATATACGCCATTAAATACGACAAAGAGTCTTTATTTATCTTGGACTATTTCTTTATGAGGGCAGTTACGTGAAACATTATTGCATGTCTTATAGGAGCCGATGTAGATCCTCTATATATACATGTATATCAACAATGTTAAAATATAGGTATGTTGTGAAATAGTTTCTCTTTGATCAGACTCGCCTATCAGTAAAAGTAATGTTTTATACAAATTTATAGATAAAGAAGCCAATTAATAATTTTCATCCGGTTGGAATGATTCTTCTTCTCTGGATGGTATTCACATCCCTCATTATGAAATGAAAAGCCATAAAACTCATTTCAGCATTTATTTTTTTTGTGAATTCTTTGCCTGACCCGTAGATAATAGCCAGTTGTGATTTCAAGCTGGGCGACAGGGCGGGTTTGCTCACAACAAACTTTTTGACAGGTAGGATTTTGCAAATCGACTGGTAATGTACTAGTACTGGGTACCCAAAACACATATTCCCAACACATGTGTTACAGAATTGGAGTCCGTGCGGAGAAAACCTAAGTCAGTCAATACGAGTCATGAACAGATACAGAAGGGTCCACTCCACGTAATTACCAATATCAATATTATATGCCCAGAATTCAAAGGAATTGGCCCATACAAATTTCCTATTGCAAGAAACATGAACTTTCAAAACAGTACCATTTATGTTGTTGTTGTGTGTTGGCTTATATTATTATATAATTAATACTCAGAAAGTATTTTGAAATAAAAACAAATATGGTTACATATAGTTGAAGTTTTTAAATATCAGTAATGATCAAATTATTTAGATGACAATTGATTTCTAACAGTAACAAGATCTAACACATTCAGTAACATAATTGAACAATTCGAGCTTGTTTTGGACAATTAAAAAAAAAGCCTATTAAAGAGAATGCTGTTTTTGCCTAGGAGAAATATTGCATGGTATCACTCTTTATCTACCATTTCCTATGAAATTCCCTGATAAAATTAGCGATAACGAATTGGCGATAATAAATATATGCACCGCTACGGTACGGTAGTTGCGATACAATGCACCCGTGACGCCGTTGACACAGATACCTTTGCAGGCTGGGAGAATTTACTCAAGAAAGCTAATCGTCGTTTCCATGGCCACATAGTGACTCGGCGACCTCGTCGCTATAGTATATGGCCACGAGTAGATCTGGGAGTGGGACGAGCTGGCCCGTTTCCAACCAGCCAACACACCAAAATGTGGCAACAATATCAATGACCCCTGAATCTGAATAATTTCAACGCATGGCCTTTTAGTTTTATGCATTTCAGCGTTTAATCATAATAATTGTATCGAGGAGGTCAGTTATACTAAGTAACCTAATTTCGCGTCAATCACTCAATGACAATGAATTATATTGAATAGAATTAATTGAATGTTTTTACGTGGAAAACACTTATAATATATTATAATATATAATACAGTAAATACTCACTTTGTGATTATCTTGTTTCAAGTTCGATCTGCATCTGTATGTTGGTCGGTGTAGGAGCCTTGATTTGGCTGTAGGTTCACCGTTGGACGACTTACGCTGTTAATGTTGTTGTTGATGTTAAATCATATGCGCTGGCCGTGTCCTCCAGCCTCCAGGTGGTTCCATTCAATGATTGTTTTGACAAAGAATGAGTTTTTATACTGTTTGTCCTTATTGTTTCATAGGAAAGTTTCAACTAGTTATAAGAGGACGAAAGTCTTGTAAATCTTCTTAGATCTATCTTCTATTCAGGTTGAAATGAAAGTCAGTGAAATTTTCCCGCGTCAATTAGAGTTTGGACCTTTGGTATCCGCAAGACACCTGATTCTCAAAGAACACAGAATCTTGAGTGACAGCAAAATAAACATTTGGCAAAATGTATTATCCCGACACGAAGTATGACCTTTACCTTTATGTGCAGAGCCAATCAGAGCTCGTCCATAGCACATGTGCGCACCGGGGCCTATGCTTAAGCCGTTCTATTTTTAGATACTGACTTATCTGGCAACGTACTTATTAAGCAGAACACCGGACTTGTATCTGTCATGGTGTCTGGCTGATAACAGAATTGTTCTTTTGTATACAGCAAATCTCTACGATCGCGCACAAAATAGCGGCCTGCTTCTGATAGTATCCGATAGCGTCTGTCTGACAATTTGTCAACTACAGTTGCTTTAATGTTCCATTTGCCAGCTGGTGTAGATAATCTAACAGTGTCAGCAATTTCCAGACATTTTAGTACCTTAGAATGTTTATCATAGTTCGATTTCTGACGAAATCAGAACAACGATCTAATATCGATAATATATAGAAACATAAGTAATTTGAGTCGAAGATGTATTCTGTAAACGCTCAGGTTAATAGGCTATCTTAAAATCAAAGGTAATAATTTGATATAAATTTCATTTTGCCCGAAGGGGGGTATATAATAGTGGAAAATTGGATTCCACTATATCTCATGTGTCACTTGGTTTACCAATATGAGTAAATGTTAGCCCGAAATTACGATTGCTTTTCTTTGTTATCATATGAAATCGGAGTAAACCAGCTTCGAACCGGATCAAACCAGCCCAATATATCTTGGCCTGTGTCAATGGTACAATTGTATACCGAAAACAATTAGCAAAAAGAAAATGAAGATGCATGCATCAGATCGTCCATGAATTATTTTACGAAGAATTACTTTTTAAATCTTATACAATGTTTGATGTATTAAATAACTTATTCTACTAAAGTATGATGTATATACTATACATATTAGCTATGCATATCTCTCTTTTAAACGAGGTAATGTACAGTTTTATACTTGTTCTTGATAACCACGTAATGATTATTTTAAATTAAAGGTACTCAATCCGAACAGAGGGTCCCCATCTCAACAGATTCCAACAACAACAATCCGATCAGAGGGTCCTATATTACTATTTCTTTGGCTTTGGTGGTAACAAAATATTTGATTCGAGTCGAGGAACCCATCAAACAAAGCTCAGAGTTATTAGATATTGATTTTTGAAAAATCTTATGTTCTCAAGCTGAGTACTAATAATTGCCGTCAATTTCGTTTCCTGCTCGAGATTTGTACACCAAAACTCTATTCAAACAGACAAGGATGGATAACTCTAAAATCAAGCGGTAATAATAACGCAATTTTGACTGAGATCTGGGCCAGAAAGTATTCCCGATAATGAAAAATAATAGATTTCTAAAATCGATATCTAACAAATCTGAGCTTTGATGGGTGACTTTCTCGACTCGAATCAAATATTTTTGACCCCCTAAGCCATTGAAATAGTAATTGAGAGGAGTTTTATCGGATTGAGTACCTTTAAGATTATTAAGTGAAATGAATTAAAAATTGATACGATATTAAATCATATTTTGTACATGGACGGAAACATTGTAGTTGCATATTTACGATGAGAAGAAGCAAATAGTAGTGGCGTATTTACGATGAGAAGAAGCAAATAGTTTTTAAAAATGTGAATTAAAACAAACTCCACTTTACAGACCATTTTACAGATAACCATTTTGACTGTTGCATGCCGGGACAGACACTATGCAAACACAAATCCATGCTTATCGGCGGCATGCATTTACTATGGGATATTTAGCGTGGGTCTATTAAACTAATTATAACCTTGTCATCTTTTATAGTTTTTGCGTGAAATTTTAAACATATATCAGGGACATATATCCCTTCTAGAATGTTCAAAATCATTTTCAGTTGCTCATCGTATTTTTATGGATTTTATGCGACGAAATAGTCCGAAAATTCAGAAAATTGCGTTAACTGCTCAATGTTTTAAGGCGTTACAAACCGTCTGATAAAAATAGTTCTATCGAGAATATTCACACCATTTTTTAAGAGAACATAGAGTAAACTTAGTCCTATCGGAATATCGTAAAGGAGTTCCGTGTATTTTGGGATTAATTAACACTCAGACTGCCGAAACTGCCAACAATAAATTCGTTTTTTCGAGTCCCACGAAAATGAAACTTGTCTGTTTAAAGGTCCCAGTTTCGTGTCGAATGGTGATAGAATCTCCATTTGTCATGTTCATGGATAAATTACATCACACTTAATCGGCTTATGTCCGCGGTCATAAACCTGTGTTTTTATAACAATTTATTTGAGACAAACTGTTGCTCGCGTATCAGTCGGTGCTTATCAGTTGAAGTTAATGATCGTGCAGCCTGTGTAACAAATGTTCAAATACAGCCACGGGGGTCAGGAAAAAAATTCCGGACACTAGGTGCTTTTTTATTTTTTCCGCCCACTGGGTACCCACCACCACCTATTTTTTATGTTTTCCGATTCTGGGATAGGTACCCACACCCTTCAAACTGCTTCAAATGACTATTTTTCTTAGTTGTCCTGATCTTATCTGATCTATGTTCCATATCATGATTATAGAAGCAGTCCTATACTTATAGCTGTAAAGTTTCAAAGCAATTCTCCTTTAAATGTGGGCTGTAGATTGTGCTGATGGATTCACATTTGAAATCCAAGATGGCTCCTGGTGGCCATGTTTGTTTTTGAACAATTTTCGGGGCAAAAGGGAGGCACCCTTTCTTGGGGTGACCCCGAAGATCCATATGAAGTTTGGTGACGACTGGATGAGAAATGTGACCTATAAGATGTGCTAAATGATTTAGTCATACAAAGAGTAAAATCCAAGATGGCCGCTGGCAGCCATGTTTTTTTACAGCATTCGGGAAAAAATGGTAGACACACATCGATAGGTCACACCAAGGATTCACATAAAGTTTGGTGATGATCGGATGAGGGATAAGCTCTGTAGGGTGTGCTAAAGAATTTAGTGATGCAAAGAGTAAAATCCAAGATGGCTGCCAGTGGCCATATTTTTCATCAAAAATCATTCAAGTTACAGCTCCCATCTAGAGGTGACCTAGACACATATACCGAAAATCATTGAAATCGGTCAAAGTTTGTTTTAACACTTTTGTTTTATTTTATTATGGTTTTTTTGAATAGTCTATTTTTATTTAAAGAGTTCAGTGAAGTGTTTAAATTTATTTGAAGATTGTTATGTCTTCATTTATATCAGGTTGAATAAATGATTTTTAATAGGACTATTTAAATCTGAGCCTTTCCATGTTAATGTGCAGTGATTGTCTGTTGATGAAAAAATTAGTTTTATAGACCCACCCTAAATCCCCCATAGTAAACGCATGCGGCCGTAAGCACGTGGCTTTGTTTGGATACTTTCGTTCCCAGCATGCATCATTCTCGCTATCTGTAAAATGCGTGTGTGTTTGCGGTGGGTCACAAGTAGGGACGCAGTGACAGGGGGTTTGGGTGTAAGTACTTACATTGTATGCGACACTATACAGAGTATACGGTTATAATTGAAAATTTCATGTGCATGTTTTCACGTCTGGCCATCACACGTATGGACTATGGGAGCGGCGAGGGGCTATTTGGGTGCACGTATGTACTGCTTTTCCAATATTCATTGTCGCACTTCCGGGTCTGTTTGAAAATTTCATTGTATGTTCTCACGACTGGTTATATGTAGGGACGCGGCGACTTGGGATTGACGTGTACGCACTTATATTGCACTAGCTGGTGGACCCGACTTCGTCCGGGCTGTTTCCCCTTTCGGCGAATACGATATTTCCGAGATGCCAGAAATTGGTGGCACCAATTACCTCCCTGCTAGCGGGTCGCTAGGGAGCGCTGCTAATTAGTTCTAAGAGAAGCCGGAAGGTGGGTTGGATTCTGTTATTGTTTATACAGGAATCAGGGAGCTAAATGTGTTCTAGAGTCGGGGAGCGAGTACACCGTGGAATGCTAAAGGTGAAGGTAACTGACGAATGACCTTCACCTGATACATGCGACACGTTATTAAAGGATGACATCGCGTTTATTTGATTTGTACATAATATCTAAATAATTTAAACTGGTGAATGAATGGGGGAATGGATTTTTGTGAGCGGGAAATTTATTTAACTAGCTGCTGTAGTTCTGTGTTTTTTCAGATCAAATTTGGCTGTGGGATAGCCCTGTCGTACACTTTGGGATTTATTTAAAAAAGTAAACACATGACCTATGATTTTTTCTTGCATTTTCGTGATCAATTGGCGTCAATCTAGCTGGGTAAATATCACTGGTATGGCCTGCAGGCTTCAATTCAGTGAATTTGGCCGAAACGTTAACACTGTCGCCTATGGGAAACCATTTAGTTCAGTGATTCCTACAGCAGTGAGTGATACCGTAGCTCTGCGTAGTTCACATTTTGTTTACTCATAATTATGCCTCAATTTTGGTGCAATGCAAATGGATGTACAGCTTCTACCAGTAAATTAAAACACTTGGATAAGTATCCGTGGATGAAAGACATTACATTCCACCCGTTTCCACACAAAATTTCCAAATCGGAATTACGACGAAAATGGATGAAGATGATACGACGAGAGGAAACCTACGTTCCAAATAAATATTCCCGTGTTTGCTCGTTGCACTTCGACACAGAAAACAGTCCAAATCACGACGGATCAGTACCAACATTATTCAAATACAACAATTTCAAGCAGCCGAAGAAATCAAGGTAGGCACATCCAAAAATTCTAGTTTGTTCATATCATCAGTCGAGGCATTAGTAGCTCGTAATTTAAAAAATCCAGTTTCATTTTTAATTTTTTTTTAAAGAAATTCTAAAGTAATAGCATTACTAATACTCTAGAATTTCTGCAATAATTTGAAAAACAGATTTCAAAATTAAGATCAACTAATGCATATGATTACCTTTGATCTTGGACAATATATATATTAAGCAAAATTGATTTTTTTGGCCAGTCGTTGTCTTCTTGATTGAAAGAACATGGTGATATGAGACATGAACAGTTGAATAGTCCGCCGGGGGAGGGGTGTCATATAGTAGTTCCATTAAAATTACATATGTGTAGCATAGTTCTAACTGCTATATACATGTACTATACATTGTATGTTCTTCGTGTAAGAATACACTACCCCTAACCCTAACCATAATCCTAACACATATGGAGAACGGAGAGAATATGTGGTTTCGTGTATTCTTACATGAAGGATATACCACACAATACCATGGATGGAATACCAATTTTACTGTACACAATTTGGTTCAGTTGTTTTTAGCCTGTGTACCGGTACATGTACATGGACGTTGGAAGGTAACAAATCCAACCATTAGTTGAATTTTAATTGATTTGTGATTGTTTCCCCCCACAGAAACACGACTAACTCCATGGATGCACATGCTTCAAGGGTTTTGGTGGAAATGTCCAATGCTGCTGACAGAGCACACTGCGAGAAAACATCATAACCAAATGAATGTTATCAGAACTTCATACCAATCGATGAGCAATGTTATCCACCATACAATGTAGGCCAGCTTGAAGTTGGTATACAGACAGACGACACATTGCTTCATGTTAAACGTGAGTACTGTACTACTATATATACATGTATGTGAATGTATAATATGGTGTGTTATATGGTCACAGTATCAACTGATTCATAGTAATTCATTGACGTACTTCATGCTATATAGTAAAGACCCCGGAGTTCTGAAACAATTATGAAAGACATTACTTTGTGGGATATATACATGTATCATATGTATATATTTAATCCATAATATATGAGAAAGATCACCTTCAATGTACATACATGTATACTAATTATATAATAAAACATACCAAACACTGGTAACGCACAGCATAATGTAATAAAGTACATATCACTTATCGTATTCACAATTGATGGATTTTCCAAATCAGTTCTAAAAGCATATCATTTATTGTTGGAATTATGTTTTCTTCATGTGGAATTATATATTTTTCATGTGTGGGGATGTTTATAGAAATATGTGCAGAAGATTTGCAGAATAACACACCTGGATTACAATGTATCTATTTACATGGCTGTTAAGATAATAAGTGTCTTTGTTGTACTATTATCTTAACATCCATACAAATGAATGAATGGGAATCAAGTAACTACTATTTTGGGAGTATCAAGTTGTCAACGGGTTTGTTGTATAATTACTTACCTTAATTCCTGTTAATTCCCAAAGTAATTGACCATTTAACCACAGCTGAATTATGGGTATTTTTTCAGGATTTAGTCGGAAATATGGCTTGTTGCCATTCGTCAGAAAGTTATCACTGAGAGCCTCCCGATGAATGGCAACAAGCCATATTTCCGACTAAATCCTGAAAAATGACCCATGATTCTGCTGTGGTTAAGTGGTCAATTATTTTGGGCATTGGTGTATCATATTGAGGAGATTAATAAAATAGTGTTTACATTAAGTCATGCATGTATATGTAAATCAATCCTTCTAACACGGGTATTTCATTTGTATTTCAGTGTTGAGAAGATGCGTTTCAAGTTATACACCAAAACCAACTAAGGATCATGACTACTGTCAGCAAAAGCGACCAAAGCCAGTTACGCGTGGATGTCAGACTGACCTCAGTGGATCTCATATCGAGAAGTTACTAAAATTTGAGTCGTCATATGAATCACTGAATATTAAATTTGATGAGTTTGAGTCAATGGCAAAGGAACGTGATTCGATGAAACGAACATTAGCTGATGAACCTGCACTACTGAGAGATTTGTTTGTAAAGAAAGTGAACAAAACAAATTCTTCTAGTCTGGTTATTCTGAATGGAATATTCAACTTGCTGATGAAGACGGGAAGAAAATTAAAGTATTGGTCGTCAAACCACAGTGCAAATTTGAAAAATTATCAAATGAAAGACAAGACCAGAAAACCTGGACCAGGGCGAAAACTGTCCTTGTATCAGGAGTTTATTTTGACTTTAGTACGCCTTAGACTGGGTATAACTGTAGCTGTAATGTCAGATATATTTGGTGTATCCAAGTCTAGGGTGTCCCAGATATTTACGACTTGGATCACATTTATGTATACAATTCTAACACCACTTCTAGTTAAATGGCCTTCAAAAGAGAATGTGAGGCGATCCATGCCAATGAGTTTTCGAAAATTATACCCAAAGACAAGAGGCATTATTGATTGCACTGAGCTGTTTTTCGAAAAACCACGTTCTCCACATGCACAAGCAACCAGTTACAGTAACTACAAGGGGCGGAATACTGGTAAACTGTTAATATCTATAACACCAGCTGGTTTATTCAATTTCATATCAAAAGTTTATGGTGGTAATGCATCGGATAGATACATTACTCACGACAGTAATTTCTGTGATAATGTATCCCCAGGAGATGATATAATGGCCGATCGAGGATTTACCATACGTGACCTTCTTGCATTCCGAAAACCGACATTAAACATTCCACCATTTACAAAGAAATGTGTTTGGGGAAAGGAAAACACCTAAACTTATCAGAAATACAACTTACTCGCAAAATAGCCAAATTGAGGATTCACGTGGAACGAGCGATAAAGCGATTAAAGGAATTCAAACTGATCGGACAATTAGCTATTCCTTTGAAATTGAAATCAGTGATAAATCAAATTGTCAGAAACTGAGGTTGGTTCACACCGGTAACCCGGTAACAGTATCATATGTGCAAGTACATGTGATTGTATTAGCGAGGATATACCCAGATGGTGATTACATAACTGTTCACAATAGCTCTATGATGTAGACCATTAATGCCACTTAAGCAATTCGGGTACAACAAATTTCTCAAACACATCACACAGCTTTTGTGTACAATTCGTTATGTAATCATCATCTGGGTATATCCTATCTGTAACAAGATAATATTTCCCATTTTTGTTCTTCAAATATAAAACAAAATCACAGTAATCTTTACGACACACAATTAACTGACATTGGATTTGTTTATACCACAAACTTGATTTTTTCAAACATACACTGCCATTGATATCCTTATATAGATGATAACTTGTGTCCTCCAGTATATCATTCAGGGAACTGTTTCGGTGTTTGAATGAACATTTTATCTCAAGAAGTCCTGAGCCACAGCATTTACAATCAATGAGGCCATCTGGGCTCGCAGCTAAAAAAGGGTAGTCCATGCTTATAATTAATCCACATAAATTAACTTTAAATTTCTTGTGATTCTTCGAACTTGAATCAATGTACAATTTCCTTGCCACACCTTCATTTTCTTTTCCATGGGCCACAGCAGGAATTCTGCTCAGGTCATTGATATTTTGTCCTAGAATGGAGTTCATTGTAGAGGATGCACATTCAGCTTTTATTGACAGTGCCTGATAAAACGATGTTGCCGTGATCCTTCCTTTTCTATATTCATACCAGAGCATATTATCTACCTGGTCCCGTGTCAGTCTTTCTATTCTTGTCTGTCATGCTCACTAATAATCTCCTTTAGAAACGCACTGAAACTTGCATATGCACTGTGGTCGCTTGATCTATAGTCCTCAACTAAATCCGAAATAAATGGGGGATTTGGATCAGTGTCATTTTTAAACAACTCCAGTGCCTGTACATCTTTACCCTTTATCAATTGATAGAGGTCACCCTCTAATTCTGTATCGAAACACATTGGATAATTCGTAACTGGTGAGAAGTTACTTGCTATTGGTCCTACGTTTGCGGTCTTCTGATTATTTATCAAAATATCATCCATTCGCATAGGTCTGGACTGCTTCCTTGGTTTGTTCCATGTGCATGCCTCATCTGTGCCAACTAATGTTCCTCGATCAATATGTCTATGGCACCAGCACTGCAAACTAAACATCAATGCCACAACGTGTTTGCAACCACCATCGTCCCTGAAAATAGATACTTTGTATGTATACATGCATGTAAAACTTAGTTCAAAATTAAGTTAATTAGCAGAATAGAATCATATTACAACAGTTACAAACTCTATATTTTCCTGATTCTAGAGGTCGTACAATGTAGCTATCTATCTGTCTTAATTTATCTATATGTATCTAAAATTCCAACTCTGAAATTTTGGGTAGATAGCTGAAATTTTCATTTAACCATGATATTGTACAGTATGAAATCATTAAATAAAAAATACCGGAATGTAAAGTCACATTGTGTTGTTCAATTCGTCACTTACTCGTGTAAACATATTGACACCATGGGACACATCACCAATATCTTCAGTATGACAATATGCATATAAAATTATAAATTAAATTATATACTAATGTACATGCAGGTGCCATGTACTACAATTTGCTTACACCATTCATGTACAAATGTACACTAGTATGTTTATAAACCTACTAGTGTACATGAATGGTGTAAGCAAAAGGTATGGTATACTAATATTGCTATGTTGTAATCACAGAATGTAAACATAATAATAAATATACACGAATGTCAGACATAGATAAATACTCACGCTGGACAAACGCATCCGCCGGTAACAGCAGTTCCATCATTGGCCAGGGATATCCAAACATCATAAGGTTTATCTGTGATACTAGTTTCCCGGACACATTTAGCTTTGACCAGTTGATATTTTTGCAGTTTGATATTGGTGCAATCACAGTCCTTTCTGACAAGGTGTGTATCTATCTGAAGTGCTACATCATGAATATGGCCGTCTTGACTGAGTCGAAATCCGTGGCAGGACTTGTAGTCACGCAAACGCTCGTAACCCCACCCCTCTCTCAACAAATACGCGAATATTTGTCCTTCAGAAAAGTCATATACATTTTTCAAGTCCGATGTCCATTCACTTTCTTTGGTGTGTGTTATGTCTGGTAGAATCCATCGATGTCGAGTATTTTCACAGACGACCACCAGTCGCCTTTGTTCGCCGGCGGCTATTTTGTCTATTGTCAATAATCGGAAGATCGGCGTCTTTACAGAAGTCACACAATTGAAGAAGCTTATCACGTGTATAATTTGTGATGGTAATGCCTCTATTCTTTAAAAAATCTCGTAATCCAGTCACATTCATAGCATTAAAATCGACTTTCATAGTTAGCGGCTCCATTGTTTACAATATTACACCCACCTTGGCGGTCACGTGGTCTACTATAATTACCTCCCGCACCAAAGAGCTCTGATTTATTGAGAACTCGGAAATGGTATATTGCGCGATTTGACATTGAATTGACCATTTTGAAGGTCAAGGTCAGGTCGGGGTCACGATTTGACCCGTCCAAAACACTCCCCGGACAAAAGTACCCGACAAAAGTACACGTCGAAATCCGTCAGGTTTTACCCGATTTGACCTTGACCTTCAAAATTGTCAATTCAAGGTAAAATCGGGTAAAACCTGACGGATTTCGATTTGCGATTTCGATTTGACCCGTCGAAAACACTCCTATGACAAAAGTAACCCTAGGTATCAAATGTTGTCGAAATCCCGTCAAAATTCGCGATTTGACATTGAATTGACAATTTTGAAGGTCAAGGTCAGGTCGGGGTCACGATTTGACCCGTCCAAATCACTCCCCGGACAAAAGTACCCCGTTTTACCCGATTTGATCTTGAATTGACCTTTTTGAAGGCCAAGGTTAGGTCGGGGTAACGATTTGAACCGTCCAGAACACTCCCTGGACAAAAGTGTCCCTAGGTATCAAATTTCGTCGAAATCCGTCCCGATTTGACCTTGAATTGACCTTTTTGAAGGTCAATGTCAGGTCGGAGTCACGATTTGACTCGTCCAAAACACTCCCTGGACAACATTACCCCTAGGTATAAAATTTCGTCAAAATCCGTCTGGCAGTTTTCCCGGCCAGAGCTAACACACAGACAAACAGAAGTCCCAAAATATATATTAGATGGGACCATGTATGTTTGAACATTTCATGTGCATATTTTCACATGTCACAATATGTCCCGTGTAGAGACGTTGCGACATGGGGTTAGGGTGTGCGTACTTATATTGCACGGGGCATTGTCTGGTCTATTTTATTATTTCATGTGTCACAGAGGGGTGGCACAGGGTTGGGTGTACGTATACTTATATTGCATTAAACGCTGTCTGCATGGTCGGTTTGAACATGTCATGTGTATGTTATCATGGCTGGTCACAGCGGCGTGGTACAAGGGGTGCATGATTTACATACTTGTATTGCATTTGATTATAACGACGATATCTTTTATTACATGTGCATGTTTTCACGTCCGGTCATCACGTGTGTGGACACGGCGACATGCGGTTGGGCAGCAGTATGTACTTTTTTATTATATTGATTGTGACACTGTCGGATATGTTTTACATTTTCATGTGCACGTTCTCACGACTGGTTACATAGAGTGACACGGCGAAATGGGTTTGGCGTGTACGCACTTATATTGCGTGGGACCATGTCTGTTTGAACCATTCATGTACATGTTTCACATGTCATAATGTGTCCCATGTATGTAGAGGCGTGGCGACATGGGGCTAGGATGTGCGTACTTATATTGCATAGTACGTTGTCTGGTCTATTTGATATTTCGTGTCTATGTCATCAAGGCTGATCACATCGTCACACTGGGGTGGAGTTAAGTATACTTATATTGCATGCAACACTGTCCGGTCAGTTTGAATATTTCATGTGTATGTTCTCATAGCTGGTCACAGCGGCGTAGTCGAGGGGCTGGGTATACATACTTTTATTGCATTTCATTATATAGCTAGCATGTTCTATTTTATATATCTTAAATAGCATATGTGTATTTGTGGTGACAACTCGATAAGCTGACGTTTCTTTTCTCAGCATCCGTCTTGGATTTTACTCTTTGCATCATTCAAGTCTTCGGAATACGGTACAGCCCTCATGCATCTGTCCGACTGCATATTGGATGTCACGGTTTGAATCTATCGGCAAACCATATAGCCCACGTTTATGAGCATGTAATTGTCAAATTGTATATGCACGATCACGCTTCATATCTAGGGGTAATTTGACCATGCAAGCATCGCGTGCTTGGTCGTCAGTACATCAGATATCTCGTTCTGATAGATGCGTACATATGAATGTCTAATATTAACTTTATAACATTTCCCCAATGTATGTGACTATTTTTTTGTAAAATAATTCATGGGCGATCTGATGCATGCATGTTCTTTTCTTGTTTATGACTGGAGCCATAAAATGGCGTAAAGTAAATTACGAATTTCCGTGTGCAAGACGTAATCAAATTAATTGAGGGATACTGGATTGGTAAACGGATGGCACACGCGATCGTTTAAAACATTATGATGATACGGGGAGAAAGCCCAAGCCACTCAATGACTAGTGACGATACAATAACTTAAATGTGTATATGGGACTAGTATTCATATAATATAACTTTTATTTGATACATTTGGTTGAAAAATGTACAAAAATTACTCGACAACGACAATTTGTATTTTTGCATTCCGGTAAATTTGTCATCCGTAATACTACTTCGTACTCAACAGACTTTCAAATGATGAATTTTGTTTTACCTTATTCTCCGACTCAGAGACTATAGAAACCAACAACAACATTTGGCGTACAGTACCCCTTTAACATATATTTATTTGGTCATATAAACATCGCATATACATAATAATAATATGCACGTAATGATGATACCCCCCCCCCCTGTTTGGTTGCAAATCAGGAAAGATAACTCTATCCGAAGTACATGATCTATATTCTCCGCAGTCCGCCCACGCATTGCATCATGGTCTATTTGTATACCGGTTGGGCATGTCCGGACATGACCCGCTGGTTATATCCAGACTTCTCCATATGAATGGTATATTATCTACATGTATATCACATGATGATCTCGGTGGGGGTAGCTTCAGTCTTGAATGTTAAAGGGACACTAGGCTCTCACTGGGGGGATGATTGTTAAAGTGACACAAGGCACTCACTATGGATGAATGTTAAAGTGACACATGGCACACACTGGGGGATAATGTTAAAGTGACACTCGCATTGAAAACTTCAAAAAATTCAAAACTTCTAAAATTTCTATAAATTCACAAATTTCACAAATTTCGAAAAACTTTAAAAAAAATCTAATTTTCCAAAAACTTCAAAAATTAAACAAAATTCAGAATTTAGTCAAAAATATGAAAGCTGAAAAATTTGGCGCGGCGGCAGTGAGGGGGCCGCACGCGCGCCAATTTTTTACCTAAGAACAATAACTCTAAACGAAAAATAAAGGTACGAACGCGGCATGAAGCCGGAGGTCAACTCAGTAAACAATCGATTTCATCATGTCACCAGGTTACACATATCTATACAATAGAGTGTGCATATTGAAATCACTCATAATTGCATTGACATTTGTATCCAGTACAAACACGAAGAGACGTTATGAACGACAGTCTGAACTAGTGAACTAGTCCACCATTTTCCCTTGTTTCTGTTCTATAAAATATAGGTACATAGAAGAACGCTCGATTTCACTGATTATATAGGAAAATGAATTATGAGTGTGAAGAGTGCTTAAGTGCCTATGCTTGCCAAGATAGTTTGAAGCGTCATATCAAAGTTAAACACACGCCTTCAGAACAACAACAACAGCAACAACAAAAACATCAACAACAGCAACAACAACAGCAACAACAACAACATCAGCCGCCGCCGCCGCCGCCGCAAACGCCACAGCCGCCGGCGGCGGCGGCGTTGATGTGCGCGTTACTAGGACTGACCCGCAGTTTATAAGGGTATACGTCTTGGATGGTAATTTGGCGCCTATAAAAATTACTACTTCAGAGTACACTTTGAATTTTAGCCGGAATGGGGACTCCGTACTATTATGACTTTGATCTTAATAAATATGTATCCTACGATGACTCGAAAGACCTACCCAAGACTGAAGCGAAACCTGGAAAACTTATAAGGAAACCCGGAGCTAAGAAGATAAAAGTTAAAGAGATAAAAGGAGGAAGAGCGAAAAAGACAAACATTGGAAAAGTTAAAAAGGAAACTCCAAACGACATATTCACAGAACTAAAATGAGTAATTTACCTAAATTTTCGAAGGCTATTGAAAGGCCGGTGGATAAAGTGGACAAAATATGAATAATGGTTTTGAAGATCGTGATGCAGTGAAAATGTCAATATTAAAGTACAGACCATTGCTATAAAAGTTCATGGACGAAACAAATGACACATCTGACGAAAGTGATGACAATTCGGACGAAAGTGACAGTGAATAGTTAATATAATAAATTGTAGTATGTACCACATGTCATGTTATTTTTCTCTTTTTTCCCTTGCTCACTTGCTCTTTTCGGTGGCGCTCACCACCGTACCCCCAGAGCTTTCCGATGAATGGCAACAAGCCATATTTTGACTAAATCCTGAATTTTGTTTAATTTTTGAAGTTTTTGGAAAATTTGATTTGTTTTTTTTTAATTTTAATTTTAATTTTTTGATATTTTTTAAGTTTTTGAAATTTTTGAAATTTTTGAAGTTTTTGAAATTTTTGAAATTTGGGAGGTTTTTGAATTTTTTGAAGTTTTTGAAGTTTTTGAAATTTTTGAAGTTTTGAATTTTTTGAAGTTTTCAATGCGAGTGTCACTTTAACATTATCCCCCAGTGTGTGCCATGTGTTACTTTAACATTCATCCATAGGATAGGATAGGATAGGATAGGATATTTTATTTAAATATACACATATTAATGCATAATACATTTGACAAATATTATGTTGTATATTCGAGGGGTGGCATAGTCAGGCTAGACTGTCTTACTGCCACCCCCTTAAAAATGAAAAGATGTTATGATAGGCGGTCATGATTTCTTGTACAATGCACGGCTATATAATTATGTATCACAAAATGGTTGTATTATATACATGGAGGGTATACGTCTAGATAAATTGTTTATTGGTTACTCGATGGTTTGTCTCTTTCTTGTCAGTGGGTTGTTCCTTGAAAGTCGAGTAGGAATGTACTGAATGAGGTTGAGGATTGCGGTATAGGGGAAGTCACTTATTGAGGAGCTACTACACAGTCGGGACATCTCTGATTGTTGCATTTAATTGTTGCAGCATATTTTTTAATGCAATCGGCATGTAAACGTCGTTTAAATGTGTGTCTGGATTGGTATGATGTAAATTCGTTATCTAAGTTGTTCCATATGGTTGGAAAGGAATGAAATGGTAGTTGTTGGGCCAAGATGTTCTTGGTTTTTTTTTAAATAGTGGGTGCTTTTGCCGGGTGGCTGGTCCGGTTTTCCGTTTGGAAAACATGTCGGTAAATGATTCTATTAAACGCATATGATACCAATCATGCATGAAAACAGCCGCTTGTACTTTGTGGATGTCGTAGATTTTGAGAATATTTTCTTTTTTAAAGAGAGGTTCTGTGTGGCTTCTATATTTCTTATTACATATAACTCGTATTGCGCGTTTTTGAAGCATGAACATTCTTTTGACCGCAGGGACGTGTCCCCATATTTGAACACCGTAGACTAAATGGCTTTGTATTAGAGCATAATATAATGTTTTAAGTGCGCTACCAGGAAAGAAGTGTTTAACTTTATTGATGTGGTATATGGCATTCACCATTTTTGAACAAACAGAGGACACGTGTTTTTTGAAAGTCAGGTTTTCATCTATATGGATTCCTAGGAATTTTGTGGAGGATTCGTGCTGAAGATTTCCTATCTTGTTTAGTTCCGTATTATTTAAGTAAACCTTTATAAAGTTCCATTTGTCATCATTGTTCTCTGGGCGTATCAGCATATAGTTGCTTTTTTTAGTATTGATCACTAACTTATTGCTACAGCACCAAGCAAATATGTTGCGTAACTCATTATTCACATAACTTTCTACAAGGATGCCATTTTTTCCACCAGTTACTAGAGTCGTATCGTCCGCGTATGATAAGATATCCATTGTTGTCGAATTTGACATATCGTTAACGTAAATTAAGAAAATTATCGGTCCCAGAATAGATCCCTGGGGCACTCCACACGTTCTTCCGTCAATTTAGATTTGATACCATTGAGTTCAACATATTGCCTTCTATTTTTCAGGTAGCTCTGAAACCATGAGTATGCTGTGCCTCGTATACCATAGTGATCTAGTTTATGAAGTAAAATATCGTGATTTATCGTGTCAAATGCTTTTGAGAGGTCGAGAAATAGAGCTAAAGTGGAATCTCTTGTCATTTTGTCATTATTTGAGACAACTTGATCGAGGAGGTGTAATACAGGATGGAAGGTTGAATGATTAGGGCGGAAGCCGTATTGGTGTTTATAAAGTATGTTTTGTTCATTTAAGAAGTCTAGTAATCGTTTATGCATTATTTTTTCGAGAAGTTTAGAGATAGCTGGAAGAATGCTGATAGGTCTGTAGTTGGAAATTTCATGAGTGGTATTATTTTTTGGGATCGGAACTACTTTAGAAATTTTCATTTTGTCAGGGACTATTCCATGCTCTAAGGACAAGTTAAAAATATGTAATAATGCTGGGGCTATTTCCTCAATTGTTTCCTTGATAAGTTTAGTTCATATGCCATTGAAATCCCTTGATACTTTCCCTGTCATAGAGAAACATGTGAGGATGATTTCCTGCATAGAGGTCGGAATTATTTTGAAATTGATGTCGTCTGGTCTGCGGTTATGGAGAAAATCTGTAAAATGAGAGTCATTTTCATGTTCATTGAGTTGGCTAGTTTCCCGCCCAATTTTTGAGAAAAAGTCATTGAACTTTTCCGATATGAGTTTGGAATTTTCAAGTTCTATTCCGTTTTCAGTAAATGTCTTGGGGTTATTATTTGCGTTTCCAATCATCTTCAATGCACCCTTAAGTATTTCCCATGTTTTCTTTAAGTTATTTTTATTTACTTCTAGAATATTTGTATAGTATATATTTTTACTCTTTCTGATTAGTTTATTATATAAGGTACGATAACTCAAATATTTATTTACGTTCGTTTCCGTGGGTTTATTTAATTTTCGTAGATATAGCTGGTTCTTAACAATACTTGACTTAATCAATCCGGATGTCATCCAAGGATTGCGTTTTATGAATTTTTTGGGTATATGTCGGCTTTTGATAGGGAAAGCTAGTTCATATGCATTCATATATATATCTAAGAAGATTTCATATGCTTGGTCGACACTTCTACAAGATGTGACGGAGTCAAAGGTACACGATTTAAAAAGATTTTTGAATATAATTATGTTATCAGGACTAAAACTTCTTTGATTAGTGGTTGCTTCGTTATTATTGGTGCTGTTTTGTCTCTTTTTGTTAGATTCTGAATAAAATATGCCGAAGTGATCGGAAACATCGCATGTGATTATGCCAGATTTACAGTCGCCTTGTAGGTTATTGGTATATATATTATCGATGAGAGTTGCTGAATGATCAGTCATTCGGGTAGGTTTAGTAATCCTTGGCACGAATCCTCTTGTGAAAATGTTATTTATGAAATCATTCGTTTTTGTATGCGAGTTGAAATTGAGTAGGTCAATATTAAAGTCTCCTGATATATATGATTTGTGGTTACAAATTTTTTCTAAAATATCGTCGAATTTTTTCAAAAATTGATCAATGTTGGCCTTTGGTGCGGTATTTGGTCTGTAATCGCAGCCGATTATCCGAGAGTCATTTTTTCCTGGGTTAATTTCCACGAATATTGTTTCTATTACGTGTGGAATAAATTCACTAAGGTCGGGTCGATTTTTATAGTCAATGGAATCTCTTATGTAAAGGCATACGCCACCTCTGCCATCATCGTCGTCAGCTCTGCACTTGAATTCCATAGGGTGATATCCCGGTATCTGAAAGTACGATGCTTGTCTTATTTTAAATGTTTCAGTTAAAGCAATAACGTCGAATGAATTATTATTCGACTTTAAATCGCATAGGAGATTACACAAAGAATCGAAATTTGCATTGATGCTTCGACAGTTGAGGCTGAATATTGAAAATTTTGTTTTTTTATTTGATTGATCTATAGTGTCTGATGGTGAAATGTATCCACATTAATTGCAGGTATTAATAGCAGAATTTAAATTATCGTCATTTTCCTGTTC
Source organism: Siphonodentalium dalli (assembly GCA_032622095.1). Lineage (NCBI taxonomy): Eukaryota > Metazoa > Mollusca > Scaphopoda > Gadilida > Siphonodentaliidae > Siphonodentalium > Siphonodentalium dalli. The sequence goes on from CP136063.1 coordinate 129,537,801, forward strand.
CGCTTCGTTCCATTTCATTGTAAAGTTATATTCATCAGAATCCCGAACCTCACTCAAATTTACGTTAGGTGTAGCCATGAGTTCCTATAATGGAATGAATGAAATGTATGCCCTCCGCTTCGGAATGAGTTAAAGATGTAAGCATGAATATGTATAGTCCGTGCATTGTTACTAGAGCTAACCGTAATATGAAATACATATTATTTTAATAATGTTTTGTATTCATAGTGAGTGCCTTGTGTCACTTTAACAATCATCCCCCCAGTGAGAGCCTAGTGTCCCTTTAACATTCAAGACTGAAGCTACCCCCACCGAGATCATCGTGTGATATACATGTAGATAATATACCATTCATATGGAGAAGTCTGGATATAACCAGCGGGTCATGTCCGGACATGCCCAACCGGTATACAAATAGACCATGATGCAATGCGTGGGCGGACTGCGGAGAATATAGATCATGTACTTCGGATAGAGTTATCGTTCCTGATTTGCAACCAAACAGGGGGGGGTATCATCAACGTAATATATCCTTCAGCTGAGAAGATTTCAATTTCCACAATTCATCCAAATTATAATCGCAGTGGACGTCAACATTGTTTCTTTTGTCGCTCATGATTTTAGCATGGAATTCTCGGAATATGTATATATATACACAGAGAGCATCGCTTTCGCTCTGCTAGACAGGGGACATAATTGGTTCACTCGATTGTGAAACTGGCCTATTTGCCCCTGGTTTCAAACAACCCGGGGCATGTTGGAACGAATTCATTTTTGACTTTTTCCGCGTAAAAGCGAAATAGATCATACATAATGATATGTCATATTGATATACTTTATAATAAAACTTGAAGTTGAAAAAAGGAAGGGCCGATGCTCACATTTCCCTGCATGTGTGATTGAATAAAAAACGTTCCAACATGCCCCGCTCGCCCCTACGGTACTCTAGCCACGGCCCATATGTTTGGCTAGAGTGTCGTATACCATACATTAGCAGTTCGGCTAGAGTGCCGTTTACGGTACTTTATTATATGACTGTCATTATTTTCTCTAAATACCACCATTGTTTGGTGATGGTTTTCCGATAAATCGGATCATGATAGTACTTTCTACTTATTGTGATCCGATTCCAGATCATGCGTGTCTGAATCAGAACGAGGCTCCGGAAATGTTTTCAATTGAGAAATTTCTTCTTGAAATTGTTGTAGATTAAATTGTTGCGATTCTTTCATTAAATTTAAATTCAACTTATCCACAGTGGTGCAAGATCGGTGGAGAAAACGGTGGAGAGTTTCAAGATGGCGACTGAAAAAAGTAGCGTAAGGTACGTGGTTCAACTCAATGAATGTTTCCTGTCATTTAAGTAATTAATTTCACTATACGATAAAGTTGCACGGGCAGTCGAATTGTGTGTGGAATATATTCTACATGTTGTTCAATTGATATTAAGCATTTTAAGTGTGCTAGAAAGGTCAACATGTGGTGAAATGTTTTGTTTACCTTTCGAGGTGGCGAGATTCGTGCATTTGTGTGCATAAATTGTGAATCCGACGGGATTCAGACGGAATCCTAACGGTTGTGTTTGCTAGAGGATATGAAGTTACACGAGTAATGGAATTTATACTTAACATCACACTTACGACTGATTAAATTGGTAAAAATGAAATTATTTTCCAAATTGTCAAAATGGCGGTGTAGATGAAGACAATTTACACAATAATTATGACTGTGTAGAGTACAATATTTATGATGGTGTAGAGTATTTTCTAAATTCAAATACCTGGATGTAATTATAAGCAATCAACGTCGTTTGTGATGTCATTTCGGGCGTAGACCTAACTACCAATGGCATGCATTATAGGCATACGATATAGGCTATTGTGTACGGCAATTTGGGCTTCTGACATCTACATTGGCCTATGCATAAATGACATCGCAAACGACGTTGATTCGATAATTATATTGTCTAGCGCACGGAGCAAAAATATACCATCAATTTGCATTTATGCTCGGAAAAGTATTTTTATTGAAACCTAATTAATTTTAAAATATTAAAGGGTCTAGATATGATCAGTTGGATCGGTGTCCGGTGATCATGGATGAAGGTCACGAAGACCATGCTTCTATAGTGGAATTTTTAACTATAACAGCTATATATATGCCTACTTAATAGAGATGACAAACATAAGAAATTATTTTTATTAAGAGTAATTTGGGACCTTATTTGGACTCTTTCGCCACGTCCCTGTATAGATATATTGAAGTTTGCTCTCCATAACCTCACTTGTGATTGTTTCGTTGTTTTTTTTTATTTCAGAATTGAAGCAATGGAAGAATCCTTCAACAAAGAATCAGGCTCAACGAGTGGTCAATCGGACTCGGACAAGCGAGCCAGACATGTGTGTGCATATTGTGCAAATTCTTTCAACATGAAAAAGCAGCAAAATGCACACATTCACAACCACTCCCGTGTGGTGATGGTGGCCAAATGTTTAATGAGAAACATTTGTTGCTTGCCCATTGGGCAAAGCACGGTGATGGATCTAAATTTGAATGCGACACATGGCCCAAATTGTTTTCTCGCAAGTACGCCTTAAATTGAATCACCATATAGAAAGTCACCAAATTAGAAAGTGGCACACATGTGATAAATGCCGTTCTGTATTTACCAGGAACGATACCTTAAGAAATCACACGAAAGCTGTACACGACAATTAAGGACGTCCTTCATCGATGCCGCAGCTGCTGGAAAGTATATATCTGACATGCAGCCCTGTCTGCACACGTTGACATGTGTCATTAACTGACAACGGACCTATATATACAGTATTATGCGTGGAAAAACCAGAAATGTGCGTTACTGAATAAAGAGGCAGGGTCTACTTTGTTTATTACGCCACCTGTGGTGTTTCTAGCTTCTGTGAGTTTGATAATGTGTGGTGTACAGGGCGAATGTATTCTTGGAGATTTTGTGTACCTTACTCAATCGTACCGATAGAATCACGTAGATGCCGAAATTGTAACGTTAACGCCACCGGTGTATAATATGTTTATGAAAATATGATAAATCGTATCGATAGAGTCAGGACAGGCTGAAATTGTAAACTTAAAGTCACCGGTGTAATAATATGTTGTTGAAAATATAAATAATTTGATAGACTGAAAATAATATATAACCCATTGGGAGCCCCTGATGTATTCTTGATTGTACCTTACTCAATCGTACCGATATAATCACGTAGATGCTTAAACTGTAAAGTTAACGCCATCGGTGTATAATACGTTTTTGAAAATGTGTTAAATCGTATCGATAGAGTCAGGACAGGCTGAAATTGTAAACTTAAAGTCACTTGTTGTTGAAAATATAAATAATCTGATAGACTGAAAATAATGTGTAACCCACTGAGAACCCCTGATTTAGTGAAGTGCATTGTGGGAAGTTTAATTGTGATTCTCCTCGATCTTTATTTTCTGGAATTATCACCAAGATTTCTCCACTCTATTCTCTTAAAATGTACCCTGATCGGTCATATTCTTTTGATAATTCTATCTAAATACATCTTAGCTACTAATCGGATCTGCTGTCCCGGTCGAAGAAGGTTTAGTTTGACCAAAACGGCTATTGACAAAAGTTTGTTTACAAAAATTGAGCATACTCAATGACCCGTAGGCCGTACACGCTGTAAATTTTTTATCGAAAACAAATTCAATTTCTTCCATCTAAAACATAATTACGCGCTGAACTCTGTCATTTTAAGAATATAGTAGTATTATACACATATACACAAAGTTTCAGCTCAAAATTTTGAAAAATGACAGTTTTATAGACATAAATCTATTTTAATGGCCAATCCCATGTTAAATTTTATCATCGAAAAAAAAAAATCATTTCTTCGATCTAGGAAATAGTTACGTGCTGTACCCTGTCATATTTGACCGGTTCTACCTGATAATTGTGTGACAGTACATTCGCGTTACTTTATACGTCAACATTGGTCATTATCACTCGACAAATTTATTTCGGTCTATCGTATCAACCCCTATTTCCCCCGCGTAGCCTGACTAAGTGTCTTTATCGCTCCACTAATTTGTATCGTTTCATCGGTATGAATTCCATATCCAATTATCCACATATAACCAACCCAACCTCTAATACCGGTCCAATTTATTTATTTCTTTCATCGGTATATAGTCGTGTTACGTAATATTTTATCTCGTGATACTTGTACTTATATGTCTATGGTATTACTATAGTATACCGTATATGTATATCAATTGCTATTCCTTTCTATATAATCCTGGTGCCAACTATAGAGATAATTTCAGACCCCCCCCCCCCAATTTTATATAATTGCTGCTTTAGTACAGTCACGATGCATTACATGGCAACATCGATCCACTAATTAATGTCAGTTCATCAACTTCATCGGTACAAACCCCTTTTTTCTCCGAGTCCATATAACCAACCCAACATCTTATAGAACTCCATAAATGACTATTCTGGCACTATCTAGAGATGACTAAGATTCTGACACCCCCCTATGTTATAGCCTTGTTGTAACAGTAGAGTTGATATGCATAATATGTCAACATTGGTCGTTATTGCTCTACAAATTTATATCGGTTCAACCCTTAGTTCCCTGTATCGCCCACCCCTCCCTCAATTTATTTTTTCATTTGTATTATAGTCTCGTCACATACACATTTTATCTTTTGTAACTTTTGCTTCAACGCGTCGAGATCCGCTGCAGACAATACAAAACTGACAACATTTTGAAATGTAAGCAGGCTTCAAACTCATCTTATCCAAGAAAAACTCTGGTTACATAAAAAATTTGTGTATAAGGTGTACGCGCATTTGTTGCGTTAAAAACCAAAGGTCCCAAGTCAAGGTCCAAATCCCCAACACACTGATGTGAGGTTTAACTCCATCTACATGCAGTAATGACCAAAGTAATTGATCACTTAACCACAGCAAAATTGTGTGTATTTTTTCATGATTCTAAATCCTGAAAAATTACCCATAATTATGCTGTGGTTAAAGGGTCAATTACTTTGGGCATGACTGTAACCAATATAAGGATTTGAGGTTTAATGATAACTCAATCCTCATACAGTAATGTTCAAAGTAATTGACCACTTAACCAGAGCAGAATTATTTGTAATTTTTCAGGATTTTAAATCCTGAAAAATTTAATAATAATTTTGCTGTGGTCAAGTGGTCAATTACTTTGGGTATTACTGTAACCAATACAAGGATGTGAGGTTTAATGAGAACTCCATCCATATAACTAATAATTATGCGACTGCATCTTAAGCATATGTGCCTATTTAATGAGCCAACAATTGGAATCCCAACAGAGAAGATTGGCGTGGGTCCCTTGCGCGATCTGTCCATCGAAAACTATTTAGACATCTCAAGACACGTAAGACCCAATAAGTTAATATACAGAATAGATACATCTATTGCCTGAGTGACTAATATTTATATTTGTTACAATGAGGTCAAATAGTTGCGAAGCCAGCACCACAATTCTTTCCCTCCATAGTAAATCTTAAAACAACTTCTAAAGAATTAATAATTCACCTTATATTTGGTATGAAGCGTCCTTGGTTAACTGGAGTTCAGATTTGTTAACATCACGTCACCAAGGTAATTACTTGCGAAGCCACAGCCACAACTATTTCCCTCCATAGTAATTCTCAAAACAACTTCTTAAGAACAATTGACCAGGTCAGTCGCACAATTATTGGAAGAGCCACGGTCAATCATTTTTTTAAAACCAAACGTTACATTTAAATTATTGCTTTATTTAACCAAAAAAAAAATTAAATGAGAAAATTAACTTTTACTACTTGCTAAATTTTATCTTTTAATTATTTCATTTAAATTTTAGTATTTACAGTATACTAAGTCCAAGTCTTTATAATCTGTTGAGTGACCCCACAGTCGTTTACTTGCTTTGTTAGCAATAATTTGAAGGATTACTTGTTTAAACGCAATTGTTATCAAAATATTTTATGTATTTTTTATAATTTCTATTTATATGTAATACTATAATCTTGGTGGAATTACCATTTCTGACTATGGTTTTCTTGTACTTCGAATGGTCGATGTTTCTTCAATAGCAGGGAAGTTGTCACAAAAATACCATAGCCTGTAATTGTATAAGCCTTGTCACTGAGTCGAGACAATCAATCCAGACCCGTTCTGTTGTTTTAGTGCTACAGGTCAAAGTTCTGGAGTAGCATTCCATATATGGAATGCATGAACATTCAGATGACATGCTACTCCAGAACTTTGACATTGTACGTAGCACTAAACGAAACGGGGCTGGATGGATCCAATATGACCGCGACTCAGTGACAAGGCTTATTGTATATGTCAATGTACATTGGAAAATATATATCATGCTTTACGGGGAACGAAATAAGCCTTAGAAGAATTCACGAATTGCAGAGTAACCATTCTTTCCGATGACCGAGGGTAGACAGGAAGGGCAGTATCTTAGTGTTGAGATTATATTTACATTAAGATCACACATCCTTGTGGTGTTTGGAGTGGTTTGTTACGCATTTCTAATCGAGCGTCACCGGTAATTTTTCATGAAATAGATCTACCTATTGTACCACGCATTCCCCTGTAGATTATATCAATATCGGGGTCAAATATGACTTTTTATGAGGCAATTATAAATTTGGTTTTCTGCTTGTTTCACTATTTCAATTTCGAACGTATTCCAATACTAACGTACCAGTCGTCAAACAATTATTATGGGTTGTATGGTTTTCCGAAATATGATACACTGGTATCCATCCCAATGAACATATATTTTCTCTCAATTTATTTACCAGATATGAAAGAAAAGATAGTTTTCGTGTTCTCCAAATTAATGGTCATTATTAGGCAAGTGACATCACGGCGGGAATAGCTACTGTAGGGTATAATTCTGATAAGACACGACATCCATGCACATACCTTAGCCGGGTCGCAGATACATCTAGAGCACATCTGCTATGTCTTGAGATGATAGCTTTCGATTATGGACATTTGTATTAGTATATCACGATTTTCCTTAACACCACCAAGTATAGATATCATCTATGTACACCATCATCGTGTATTTCGGTTACCCCATCATTACTAATTGCTATTTGCAGTAACCAGGCAACATTCTACACCGTCATTAACATTCATCTGCACCGCCAAAAATGGTTGTTTGTATTGAGGTGAATTCAACCGATTTTGAAGGTAACCATGCGAAGTAACTTAATCCTGTGTATCTAGAACCATCAAATTATACACTCCGGTGACCTTTCATTGCCATTAACAACATCCTGACCGATTAATACAGTAAAATAACAATTTAATATTATTCCACCTCAAATGCTAGCAATTTCATGAATGTTGGATTCGAACCTGTTTCTAACAGTAACAGTGAAGAAAAACGTCAATTATTATGCACCCCCCCCCCCCTTACCGCCAATGTATAGCTAGTAAAGTTGCGGAAATGTGCGGTTACTACTGTCCGAAATATACCACTAATACCAGCTAATACCACGATTTACAACGCACATACTCCTCAAAACATACATCCTCCGCCATATTCTATATTCTACACCGTTTTCTCCACCGACCTTGCACCACTGTGTTATCACGGGTCTTCTTCGCAATAAAAGTTCAGAGGTTGTTTGTAATAATTAAGTTCAATTGGTCATATAATAAACATATTATTACTACAGTGACTTGATCTGAGTCTCCATATCACGTCTCGTTGAGAGGGTGAGATCACGGTTCAGACTTGCAGCCTGCGGCAGCTCGTCTGATCCATGATCTCACCTTCTCAACTCGGCGTGATATGAAGACTCAGATCACTTCACTGTAGTGATAATCTCTATTTAGCAGTCCGGTACTCTAGCCACGGCCATAGACTCGTACCTGGCTCATATGTGAAACACTACGGTGCTATCGCTCTGTTAGTCCAGTGCATTTATGGTTTTACCCAGAACTAATTGCAACATCATTTTTTTTTTGCTGGAATTGGTACATATACCCTCCATAAACAACATACTAAAAATCAGCAAAAATCGGAAAAGGGGAAATTAGTGAATTTCGTGAAAACAAATAGGGAAAATTTGGTCCAATCATCAATTTATGGATTTTCATGAATGTATATAAAAAATTCAAATTTACAAGTCCTACAAATATCATGCCTATTTTGTCGTCCACATTTTCCTGAATCCATAACTGGAAACCATTCCTAGATTCCATAAGTATTTTTCGAGTTGTGTGCCTTCAAAAACGCGAGTTTTCCTGATTTCGGAGCCTTAATTTCTCAGAATGAGCCAAATGCCGTATTATTATGGTTAATTATTTAAAAAACTAGAGCAAAATTAATTACTTTTTCACTGTTTTAGTAATTTCCTCACTAGATAAAAACAAAATATTATTAATATGTGCATCTATGAATAAGGAGAATAAAATATTCTCAAACAAAATGTGTGTTCCATTGTATGGACTTGTTCAGAAAAATTAACGAAAGTTTATTGTGTCAAATTATGTGATCTGTCGTCTTAAATCATTTTTTGTTGTTGATAAATTAGCATTGCAATGGTTATACCAATGAATGTCACTGGATTTCACTCATCATTGTGCAAACTTACTCCAAATTTGAACGGTAGAAAAATGGGGTAGGGGAAAGCATATCAACAAAAACTTCAAAATTATGCATCTTGAAGCATAAAACTTTATATCAGCAGCTTCTGCTTACATTGTTCTTTCATGTATAATTTCATATTTCCTTTGTTTATGTTTATTGACAGAGCTATAATATTTGTTGTCATAATTTGGCAGTGAAATGTCAAATTGGCAGTTTGAGATTGTTTTTATACAACATGACCATAAATTCTAAATCAACGTCCGATAACGTAATAAGCAGTTTTATAATGCAACATGAATGTACACAAACTGGAAGAAAACAACATTGTGTCTGAAATGGCTGTAATTTGGTGATAAGATTGCATTTTGTGATTTTTCCTACCCATATACCAACGTTAAAATTGGAGTCAGTTTCCTGAAAATGAAAGAAATCAAGTGACATACTATGGCATAACCAATGTAAGGCTAATTTTGTATCACTAAAGTGTTGTGGGATGAAAGTTAAAATAATTTTACACATTAAAACACCCATTGTTTTTTGTTTTTATGGCCCAAAACCTTTTAGACTGGACAAAAATGCCTCAAACTGGCATCTTTGGAAACAAGCTAAGACTAAGTATTCAAAGGGCCATAAGTTGATTTTCTTAAATAATGTCCTGTTAATACCTTTACAATTTGTTCAATCCAACATACTTAAAAGGTTATAAGAAAAGCATGGCATATGGGTATTAAATTATAGAGTTACATGACCTCAAATATCACACGGCACAATCGTTTCGACGATTCTACGACCAATCCCACGATTCTGCGGCTTGACAACCACGGTGCTACGGCGGTTTAACGATTCTGCGACCAGGCTGATGCGATAAACACGAAAAAAACATTGAGAAATGAATAATTCCAGAAATACGGACAGGAATGTACCATATATTATATTTCTATTAGGTACGGCGATCTTCGATTCGATAAGAGTTCAGCACTAGACAGTTAGCACAACAATACATAATCTTTGACATAAATAGACCGGTTGTTTTGGTTTTACACACATCACTGTGTGAAATTCGTCTTTAGAGTTGAGAAAATATATATATAACGTCCTATAAAATTGAGTGGAAACCAAATAATAACATAGCCATACGTCTTTGTGTGATTTTTCACAACTAATGTTCAAATCAGTTCTGTGATTGATGGCGCTGTGTCCATATTTGCGGGGGTATCATCGCACTCAATGAGGGAAGCGAGTGAATTAATTGCCCTTGCCGTTAACAGAGGGCGTGCTAGGTAATCCGGCCCAAATTAACTACAGCTTGCCGAAGCCGCGATATTAGCGCCGGGCAGCCAATGGCAATGGGTATATAACAGTAGTATATGTCAGTTGTTGCATTAAACATCAATATTTGTATAAGTAAAAGCAGAAATAAATTTGTCCGAATTAAAAGAAGAACTTCGAAAGAGGGGAGCTAAAGTGTCTGGGAGGGAAAAAAAAGAGTTAGAAGACAGGTATTAAAACATTTAATATATGTATATATACCGGTAAGGTGTATAATATTTCGACATAATGTCCCCACATGTAGTGCCTGTTCGGCCCATTTCCAAAACGGGTTATATACTATTAAGACATTACGAGACACCCATAATTATACAAATATCAGACATCAGAACATGAGAAAATAATTTCGTTTTATCTAATAATATGATCTAATTATATTAGATAATATAATAAAGATATATATATTCTACATTTGTATATGTGAGTGAAATTTTGCACATTCTCAATGAGCGTGGGCTTCATAAATAACAATACAGACGCCAGAAGTACGCGTGCCGGTTGGTGGAATGCTTAATTGTGTCATCAAATTGTCCACCCATTCGTTGATCTATTTCCGGACACGTGTCTGAAAGTAATTTTATTGGATTACGTCATTAAAGAGTTATGACACCGAGTTGCGCGTGTCGTGTAGTTATAGGATTAACTGGGGAGCCCATCTGCATTTATATACACTTATAAACTGCTGTGACAAAATATTAACTCATTTGTTTGACTTGCGGTAAATCTAAATTTACTTGTGGTTTATAATGTACTCAATAAACTTACGCGATTATTTTTTTTAACAGGTTGGAGATTTACAAGAGAAACGATAACGTTCAGCTCAAGGCGACATGAAATTACAAAAGACACAGTAAAATACCTCTGTCAAGACGAACGTGGAAATATGACCTTGGCAACAAAATGTTCATCAATGAAATGTTATTGGAACTTTCTAAAAAAATTAATTCCCGTTTGAAAGATGTATTAAAGAAGTATTTCTACAAACTAATGTACTAGTAAATATGCCACCAAAACGCATTAATAGACAGGTTGTGGTTAATTTGAAAGATTTAACTTCTAACATAATATACAGTAGGCCTATAGTATATACCGTATATCTTATATCTAGCTAATATTCATATCTCGCATAGTAAATATTCACGATTTGAAAATGGTATATGTACTGTAGTACATACACAGCAAAATGTCAGATGACTTTCAAAGTTTCTACATAACTTATGTTATACCAATGGGTTTGACACAAGAAAATACACGACTATACATATACCAACACAAAAATCAAACGTTTGAATGAATTGAAAAAAATTATAATGATATACAACTCAGTACACATTGCAGCTATGCCAAAATATAATGATATATGTATATATATACATGTATATTGATCACTTTACATTTTGTGTTTGCATATCTGACATTTTCTATGTGCATGTGTCCATTCCATTAGGAATACTGTAAATAAACATATATCCATTACAGTAATAAAACTGTCTCTAAACAAACGAGGTGTCCCCATGTTAACATTTTTCTATGGTCACCGCATGTCATTAATTTTCTTTTTCTGTGGGAGGCCATCCTCAGGCATGTTGTGGCATGATGCAGTCCCTAAAGTTACATAACATGAAACACGAGAATATTATCCCAGACGACATTTTCGTCTCTGTCCCAGACATTGCGTCTACAATCACCCGATATGTCTTCCTGGGGCCTATAACACGTTCAATGTGAACCCTTTTAGACGACACCTTCCTGTCCTTGAAGACAATTTTACCAGTCAAACGATTCTTCTTTTTAAAGAATGTTGGAATATTTATTCAAGATTATGTCATACGGGGCGAAAATATCCTGCACGTTAAATCCCTTGTCGGTCATAATGTAATATTTTTTAGGTTTTCTCTACATAATCCGATGACGCAAAGTGCTGTTTGCAAACAACACTTGATTTCGTTGGCTTGAAAGTCGCGTATTTATGAACATAATTTGCACGTTTTATGGCATAAATGCATGCGTTCCGAATATACTATTCTGCAGGGAATTCATGTCATCCCCTTCCGTTACATAACGGGACACAACAACCCGAAGATGGCATTATTATACGTCGTCAAAGAACCACGATTCTGATATGATTGACTGTACTTCCTTACATTGACAGCGATCTGTTTACATTCTCAGGACCGCATTACCTAGAGCGCCACCTGGGCGGTAGATAATCGGATCGTATTCCTCATTGACAACGCCGAGTAGTCAACTATGACAACGACGATTGTGCGACCAGCAATTGAAATTTCATTAACTTGTGCTCACGAGAAGTCGCTTTCTAGTGAATGTCATGCTCGCTATTTATAATAGACATGAATACGCATATGAGTCACATCAAGGCTACGAGATTAAGACTTTTTATTTGGAGCCAGCTGAGGAAAATAAAGTAATGTCGAATCGCATATTGCTATACTGTACAGGTTTAATTTCCATATCTGTGTACCACACATTACATGATTTAAATTGCCTTTCCGCCTATCCAACTTTCCTTCCGTATGCCTGTACGCCTATCTAGCAGCCGACTCAAAATGCCTCGGTATTTTCTTATCGTCAACATGTCTTATTCTCAGTTGCGTTGTGGTATCGATGTTGGGGAAGGGTACGTCGCCTTAGAAATTAACTCCAGATTTAAAATAATTTTGTTTTGAGTATAATTCCATATTTTGACATCCAGGTATCGGAGATGATAATATATACATATATGTATATATAGAGGGAGAGAGATAGGGTGAGCAGGGAGGGGAGGGTGAGAGGGAGAGAGAGTGGGAGAGATGGAGGAAGGGAGAGAGAGAGGGGGGATATATAATCTCTAATGAGTTTATTCGAGCTATAGATAGAACCGCATGAGTGTCTGAATTTGGACGAAATTGTTGGCGGAGCGATACCTCGAGTGCGATAATTTCGTCTAAATTCAGACACCCATGCCACAGGGGCCTGTAACGCGCTCCGCTGTCCACCCCCCTTTTGCACTGCCCATATACGCCGATCTATATACGCGCCTTCTTCGCGTTAATGGAACATTATATAGAGGCGGCGTATATGGACAGTGCAAAAGGGGGGCGGACAGCGGAGCGCGTTACAGGCCCCTGTACTCGTGCGGTTCTATTTTTGTTTCATATCTACGTATCATAGTAAGTTGACTCACAATCGTACATCTCCGGTACAGAAAATGTGAATTTAATTGAGTTTAACGGCATTTTAGGGTTAAAACGCAACAATCAGACAGGGAGCCCTTCTCTCCGCGAGTGAACTTGACCCATCTTGACCCGCGCAAAGGTGTTAATTGGGTTTTCCCCAGATTTTCAGCGCGCTGCGATTTCGGCAAGCGGGTTGTCGCCCTTGCGTTGAAAAGTTGAAAAAGTTAAAATAGTAACGGCGAAAGCCAGTCTAACAACAACGAATGAAATAGTTCCGTCGACAGATTGCACTAGTGCGATTCTGAGAATTATCACACGCCTGGAACGTCGTGCGATCATGCGAATTACGTTGATAGATATGTAATAAAATCTTAGCGAGGCTTGAACCGACTTTAATGGACGAGGTTAATAAATTGCATATAATTGGGACGAATTTGAAATCCACTTGATCACATAACCACATTTTAACAAGGAAAACGAGCTAAAAAAAAAACTGCGATTAAAAAAAATAATATTGATTTCCTTACCACAACAAGTTCAAAGTTCAAAGTTCAAGTTCAAAAGCTTTATTTATAAAGTCAGGCATTTTAAATTACAAACATGAGCATTACGCTCTTAACTGACTTGTAAAACAATGAATATGTACATAAACAGTAACGTGAATAAAACACAACCTATCTGAAAATAAATTACATGTATATTAGCTAAAACTTTGTAAAAGACGAGTAAAATCCCTGAGGACAGGTAGCCCTGATTCGATCAAAAGCGTAAGACACAAATTTGTATATTCATATACGGCACAGTAATGTGCACGACGAGTCCATATTTCATTCCTGTATAACACGTTTTGTTCCATTCAGAGATACCAGACCAGAGAGTGCGGATTAAAATACAAAACATATGCATACAAGAAAACCATAGTCAGAAATGGTAACGCCACCAAGATTATAGTATTACATATAAATAGAAATTATAAAAAATACATAAAATATTTTGATAACAATTGCGTTTAAACAAGTAATCCTTCAAATTATTGCTAACAAAGTAAACGACTGTGGGGTCACTCAACAGATTATAAAGAGTTGGGCATAGTATACTGTAAATACTAAAATTTAAATGAAATAATTAAAAGATAAAATTTAGCATGTAGTAAAAGTTAATTTTCTCATTAAATATATATATTATTTTTTTTAAATAAAGCAATAATTTAAATGTAAAATTTGGTTTTAAAAAAATGATTGACCGTGGCTCTTCCAATAATTGCGCGACTGACCTGGTCAATTGTTCTTAAGGAGTTGTTTTGAGAATTACTATGGAGGGAAATAGTTATGGCTGTGGCTTCGCAAGTAATTAACTTGGTGACGTTATGTTAACAAATCTGAACTCCAGTTAACCAAGGACGCTTCATACCAAATATAAGAAGAATTAATAATTCTTTAGAAGTTGTTTTAAGATTTACTATGGAGGAAAATAATTGTGGTGCTGGCTTCGCCACTATTTGACCTCATTGTAACAAATATAAATATTAGTCACTCAGGCAATAGATGTATCTATTCTGTATATTAAGTTATTGGGTCTTACGTGTCTTGAGATGTCTAAATAGTTTTCGATGGACAGATCGCGCAAGGGACCAACGCCAATCTTCTCTGTTGGGATTCCAATTGTTGGCTCATTAAATATGCACATATGCTTAAGATACAGTCGCACGATCCCGTAAGTCGGGTTTTGGATCCAAGTTAATGAAAATATCATTGAAATAATCGGTTTTCCCCAATAAACATCCATATATTCAATATACATGTTTTGGAGCAGAATTAGGCAGTCCATATTGGACGCCATCATGGAATTTATTTTGTTTTGTTTTAATTTTCACACATAATTATTAGTTATGTGGATGGAGTTCTCATTAAACCTCACATCCTTGTAATGGTTACAGTAATGCCCAAAGTAATTGACCACTTAACCACATCATAATTACTGGTAATTTTTCAGGATTTGAAATTCTGAAAATTTACCAATAATTTTGCTGTGGTCAAGTGGTCAATTACTTTGAACATTACTGTATGAGGATAGAGTTATCATTGAACCTCAAATCCTTATATTGGTTACAGTAATGCCCAAAGTAATTGACCACTTACCCACAGCAGAATTATGGGTATTTTTTCAGCATTTACAATCCTGACAAATTACCCATTATTCTGCTGTGGTCAAGTGGTCAATTATTTTGAACATTACTGTATGATGATTGAGTTATCATTAAACCTCAAATCCTTATATTGGTTACAGTAATGCCCAAAGTAATTGACCCTTTAACCACAGCATAATTATGGGTAATTTTTCAGGATTTAGAATCATGAAAAAATACACACAAATTTGCTGTGATTAAGTGATCAATTACTTTGGACATTACTGTATGTAGATGGAGTTAAACCTCACATCAGTGTGTTGGTGATTTGGACCTTGACTTGGGACCTTTGGTTTTTAACGCAACAAATGCGCGTACACCTTATACACAACTTTCTGATGTAACAGAGTTTTTCTTGGATAAGATGAGTTTGAAGCCTGCTTACATTTCAAAATGTTGTCAGTTTTGGTTTATTGTCTGCAGCGAACTCGACGCGTTGAAGCAAAAGTTACAAAAGATAAAATGTGTATGTGACGAGACTATAATACAAATGAAAAAATAAATTGAGGGAGGGGTGGGCGATACAGGAAACTAATTAGGGTTGAACCGATATAAATTTGTAGAGCGATAACGACCAATGTTGACATATTATGCATATCAACTTTACTGTTGCAACAAGGCTATAAAATAGGGGGTGTCAGAATCTTAGTCATCTCTATATAGTGCCAGCATAGTCATTTATGGAGTTCTATAAGATGTTGGGTTGGTTATATGGACTCGGAGAAAAGGGGTTTGTACCGATGAACTGACATAAATTAGTGGATCAATGTTGCCATGTAATGCATCGCGACTGTACTAAAGCAGCAATGATATAAAATTGAGGGGGGGTCTGAAATTATCTCTATAGATGGCATCAGGATTATATAGAAAGGAAAAGCAATTGATATACGTGTACAGTATACTATAGTAATACCATAGACATATAAGTACAAGTATCACGAAATAAAATATTACGTAACATGACTATATACCGATGAAAGAAAAAAATAAATTGGACCAGGATTAGAGGTTGTGTTGGTTATATGTGGATAATTGGATATGGAATTCATACCGATGAAACGATACAAACTAGTGGAGCGATAAAGACCAATGTTGACACTTAGTCAGGCTACGCGGGGAAATAGGGGTTGATACGATAGACCGAAATAAATTTGTCGAGTGATAATGACCAATGTTGACGTATAAAGTAACGCGACTGTACTCTCACACAATTATCAGGGTGAACCCGTCAAATATGGACTCTAGTGCCCAATATCGAACAGCTCAGAAAACATTTGCAGGGCCGTAAACATTTGAAGAGCTGTAAGGCTACAGTAATTTAAAAAAAAAATTAAAATTGACAATAACAGTGACAACAGTAACCAAAACGGCACTGTAGAGGCAGTAGCCAAGAGTGCACTACCAGTGGAAACTACCATGCACCAAGGCGGAAACTAAAATAACCGCATGACAGCTGCTAATATGCACTGCAAGCAGTTGTAAAAATATGCACTGCATAAAATCCGCCTGTCTTATTAGACTGCCGGTCTCAAACCCTGATAAAGGATGAGAGGAGTTTATTGTAATGCGAGAAGCTTTACGTCAGGCACGCTCATGCATTTAATTAGTTATTAGACGCCATAAATAATCCGCTGTGAACAAGTCCGCGCTCTCCCGTCAATGCGTCATATAAATGATATAAAACTTAATTTAACTGAAATTTTCAAATATTTTATTGAACAATGTTATACACAGGGGTTCCCAATAGGTGATATATTATTTTCAGGCTATCAGAGTATTTATATTTTCAACAACATATTATTACACCGGTGACTTTAAGTTTACAATTTCAGCCTGTCCTGACCCTATGGATACGATTTATCATATTTTCAAAAACGTATTATACACCGGTGCCGTTAACTTTACAATTTCAGCATATACGTGATTCTATTGGTACGATTGAGTAAGGTACAAAACAAAATATCCTAGGATATATTTCTCCATTCGACCATGAGTCTGTACAGATCTGTACACCAGTGTCCACCCACTTCGTGGCGGTAATAATTAGGATATCCTACAGGCACTGCATTTACATTTAAAACCATTCCAGGTTTGTAACATACATTCAAAGTCTTTCGTCGTCTCTGCGGGTCTGCATGACTCTGGAAGAGAATTCCACACTTTAGGTGCCATGAATCTAAACGAGCTTAAACCGAAAGTAGTAGTATCAGGTGATGGCAGTTCCAGAGTCTCAGAATTTCTAAAAGAGTATGAACTATGTTTACGTTTCACCAGGCAGTCCAAATAGGAAGGAGTGCTAATGTCCTTTAGTATTTTGAAAACTGTGAGTGCCATAAGTCTGAGTCTTTGGAGATGTAGATGCTCACAGTTTGCAATCTTTAGGAGAAAGTCATAATCAGATGTGTAGTCATTATAGATAAAACGAAAGGCTCTCTCCTGAATTTTCTCCAGCCTGTCCGTAGAGGACACACTGCAGAAATGCCAGGTAAGAGGGCAGTAATTAAAATTTGAGAGGATGAAAGATTTGAAGATACAATTTTTGCCTGAGAGGGTCAGCATATGTCCAAGTCTCTTTAAGACATTTAGCTGCCTTGATGCCTTTGAACATAGCGAATCAATGTGTGTGTCAAACGTCAATTTACAGTCCATAGTTATACCGAGTAATTTCACTTCATCGATACATGGGGATAAGATGTGAAGCATTTATGCCAGTTATAGATTTACTTTTGGGACCCAATGATATTGCTTGGAACTTCTCTGGATTTGCCTTCATGCCATTTAGTGCGAACCACTCAATGAGATGAAGGCTATCAGATTCCAGAGTGTTCCGAACTACATCAGGGTCCTTGTGAGAGAAGGAAATTGTGTTATCGTCTGCATAATTATAAAGGGAGCAGTCCTTCACAAAGCCGAAAATGTCATTCAGAAAGATGTTAAACATGGTTGGGCCCAGTATTTGGTTGGGCCCAGTATTTATCCCTGTGGTACACCCTTGGTGATGCACCTCCAGGAACTCACACTGGAGCCAAGTTTAACGCATTGTCTGCGACCAGAAAGATAGCTCCCCACATAAGACACCGACTTTTCACAAAGATTATATGCACGTAGTTTCTCTAACATAAGATCATGAGGTAAGCAATAAGAAGCCTTTGAAAGGCCCATCATTACAGCGGCAACACTTTCATGCTTGTCAAGTGCCCTGCGCCAGTCTTCAATGGCACTTAACATTACGTCACTGCATCCATGATGCTTCCTAAAAGCTGAGAGAGCGGGGTTAAAAATAGATAAGAGGAAGTAAAGACACCTTCGAGACAAAATAATGTTCCATTTTAAATTTGTCTTTTCATTTTGGCAAAATTGTATATATTGTATCATTAAAAGAGCCATTGCATATTTCCTTATATCAACTAAATGGTGAATAGGTGCGTGCTTCCCGGGATACTTGACATCACACCAGCAATGACCGCGCGGATTAATACTTTTTTCGAAAAGCCTCGCATGACACCAACACTAGATATTGTAAATTTTTATCCAACTTCTTTGCATAGACGAAAATAGATACAAAAACAGAGGCAAATTGTGGGACTATATTTTTTCGTCGCCAGCCAGAGTGTGCTATACTGTCGTATACGTTTGTGAAGCGTCTCGGCCGACGCCGTAAATATATCCATTCTGCATGCATTTTCAGCTTCTTTTAAGGATTTTGATATTTAAAAAAAAAGGTATAAACACAGTTAATAAACTCGTTTCATAAAATGTCATATCCCAACATAACTCATTGGGGATCCTCTATATAAATCATTATTATCAGTCCTTGATTACCACTATATATTTTCCGTGAACGAGGGCATGTAATTCGTGAATATTCATAAATCCATATATGGAATGCACCTCCAGAACTTTGACATGTAGACTAAAACCGCAATTTTTCTGTTATCTATCCCTTTAATTTTTATTTTTTTTAAAAGTGTTGCTCATTATTTTTCAGTTTCCTATAACCACACCCTCCCCCTCTTTCGAAGAATTTTAACTAATACTTTCATACAAACACCTTTATAAAAATAACTAAACGATCAATAATTTTATCGAGGACATATTTATATGTAGGGCCTACCTGCTAATCAGAATATGACTAAAATAACTTATGTTATGGTAGGCTAAGTGGTGACATTTTCGTATGAACAAGTCAACTTTACAGAAATTACAAAACCGCTGCAGGGTGCACTAAGAAGGAAAATGTTCAGGTACATGTAAGTTGGGAATTTTGTCATGTTCTAATCTAAGAATGCTCGTTTAGCGACAAATATCTTATGTGACTTGGTCTCTATATCTTCACATGTGGGGACCAGTGAATACACAGTAGGCCTACTGTATTGAATCCAGGACATGTACGTTGTATAGGTTACACTGGTGTAAATAAGGTTCGGAGAGACCTCTAGCGGATGCGGGAGGAATATATAGGAGAGAATAAAATAGACACTGGGCCCTGATTGGTCAATAGCCTTGTGTGCTTTTTGCATAAAAAAATCATCACACCTCTTCCCTATGATTTCCCATAGGTAAGATAGCCATTGGCACAGGAATTAACCCTTTGTAGTGAAGTTTGAATTTGTTGGTGTGGTCTAAAATATGACAGTATTTTTTTATGCGGATCTGACACTAGTTACGAAAACACAAGATTTAAAGGCGAATTCCCTGCTAGACAGATATGATTTTTTTGTGTAAAAAGTTTCCCGAAATGTCAATTTTTCAGATTAAAAAAAAAAATTGGACCCATGGTTCATATAGCCAACAGCATACGCTAAAACGTTAGCACTGAGGCCTATGGAAAACATTTACACCAGTGTAACCTTTTAAAGGGAAAAATGAACTTTTTGGCATTTTTGATTCCTGGGAGTCACTTTAAAGTATTTTAATGCATTTTTTACAGACTGGTCTTTCAGTCCAATGAATCTCCCATGCATGGTGTGGCTATTCTTGCTGCTGATGTCTTCTTTCACTTCCATCGGCCAAAAAAATGGTATGATTTTTCATAAAAAATGCCAATTTTTCAAGGTATTTTCAAACAATTTCAAGGTGGTAATTGTCACATGATAATGCAAATTACCCATTACATGAGCATGTCAATGACACACATACCAATTGTTATAAGAAGCTAATCTAACAAGTATTTTGGATTTTATAGCCAGTGATATACAGATATATATAATAAAAGTGTCTCATTTTCACTGGTGGGTATGGCCATTTGAAGGTTAATAGCACTAAAACTTGGACACATTTAAGAAAATGCTTCAGCATTTCAAAGAGAGCATATCTTTGTTCAACTAATTCAATATACACCCACATCCAGTTATCTTGGATCACCCTTGCAGACCTGAAAATGTCATATTTTAGTCTCCCATGTGCTGATAAAGTCATGTGCTTGATGCTCAGCTGATTCCCGAAATGTCAATTTTTCAGATTAAAAAAAAAAATTGGACCCATGGTTCATATAGCCAACAGCATACGCTAAAACGTTAGCACTGAGGCCTATGGAAAACATTTACACCAGTGTAACCTTTTAAAGGGAAAAATGAACTTTTTGGCATTTTTGATTCCTGGGAGTCACTTTAAAGTATTTTAATGCATTTTTTACAGACTGGTCTTTCAGTCCAATGAATCTCCCATGCATGGTGTGGCTATTCTTGCTGCTGATGTCTTCTTTCACTTCCATCGGCCAAAAAAATGGTATGATTTTTCATAAAAAATGCCAATTTTTCAAGGTATTTTCAAACAATTTCAAGGTGGTAATTGTCACATGATAATGCAAATTACCCATTACATGAGCATGTCAATGACACACATACCAATTGTTATAAGAAGCTAATCTAACAAGTATTTTGGATTTTATAGCCAGTGATATACAGATATATATAATAAAAGTGTCTCATTTTCACTGGTGGGTATGGCCATTTGAAGGTTAATAGCACTAAAACTTGGACACATTTAAGAAAATGCTTCAGCATTTCAAAGAGAGCATATCTTTGTTCAACTAATTCAATATACACCCACATCCAGTTATCTTGGATCACCCTTGCAGACCTGAAAATGTCATATTTTAGTCTCCCATGTGCTGATAAAGTCATGTGCTTGATGCTCAGCTGATTCCCGAAATGTCAATTTTTCAGATTAAAAAAAAAAATTGGACCCATGGTTCATATAGCCAACAGCATACGCTAAAACGTTAGCACTGAGGCCTATGGAAAACATTTACACCAGTGTAACCTTTTAAAGGGAAAAATGAACTTTTTGGCATTTTTGATTCCTGGGAGTCACTTTAAAGTATTTTAATGCATTTTTTACAGACTGGTCTTTCAGTCCAATGAATCTCCCATGCATGGTGTGGCTATTCTTGCTGCTGATGTCTTCTTTCACTTCCATCGGCCAAAAAAATGGTATGATTTTTCATAAAAAATGCCAATTTTTCAAGGTATTTTCAAACAATTTCAAGGTGGTAATTGTCACATGATAATGCAAATTACCCATTACATGAGCATGTCAATGACACACATACCAATTGTTATAAGAAGCTAATCTAACAAGTATTTTGGATTTTATAGCCAGTGATATACAGATATATATAATAAAAGTGTCTCATTTTCACTGGTGGGTATGGCCATTTGAAGGTTAATAGCACTAAAACTTGGACACATTTAAGAAAATGCTTCAGCATTTCAAAGAGAGCATATCTTTGTTCAACTAATTCAATATACACCCACATCCAGTTATCTTGGATCACCCTTGCAGACCTGAAAATGTCATATTTTAGTCTCCCATGTGCTGATAAAGTCATGTGCTTGATGCTCAGCTGATTCCCGAAATGTCAATTTTTCAGATTAAAAAAAAAAATTGGACCCATTGTTCATATAGCCAACAGCATACGCTAAAACGTTAGCACTGAGGCCTATGGAAAACATTTACACCAGTGTAACCTTTTAAAGGGAAAAATGAACTTTTTGGCATTTTTGATTCCTGGGAGTCACTTTAAAGTATTTTAATGCATTTTTTACAGACTGGTCTTTCAGTCCAATGAATCTCCCATGCATGGTGTGGCTATTCTTGCTGCTGATGTCTTCTTTCACTTCCATCGGCCAAAAAAATGGTATGATTTTTCATAAAAAATGCCAATTTTTCAAGGTATTTTCAAACAATTTCAAGGTGGTAATTGTCACATGATAATGCAAATTACCCATTACATGAGCATGTCAATGACACACATACCAATTGTTATAAGAAGCTAATCTAACAAGTATTTTGGATTTTATAGCCAGTGATATACAGATATATATAATAAAAGTGTCTCATTTTCACTTGTGGGTATGGCCATTTGAAGGTTAATAGCACTAAAACTTGGACACATTTAAGAAAATGCTTCAGCATTTCAAAGAGAGCATATCTTTGTTCAACTAATTCAATATACACCCACATCCAGTTATCTTGGATCACCCTTGCAGACCTGAAAATGTCATATTTTAGTCTCCCATGTGCTGATAAAGTCATGTGCTTGATGCTCAGCTGATCAGATCTGGACTCAATGACCTCACATCACCAGACGTTCTCTCATGGAAAGGATCTTGTACAGTCTTCCATAGCTGATCCAAGTTTGCAACACCAGACCCCAAAAACTGTGTGAAAATGGGGCCTGAATATGACTTGTGGTGGAAAAATGTGCTTTTTTGATGAATAATGTGTTACAGAGAGTGGGGTTAAATTGTGTGTGATAAATAAAGAACCACAGAAGTGATATTATTTTTGAACACATTTTTTTCATTCATGGGCAATTCTGAAAAAATGTAGGGTGTTACAATTATTCCGCGAAAAAGCGGGCTATCGCTTTAGGTTACACTGGTGTAAATAAGGTTCGGAGAGACCTCTAGCGGATGCGGGAGGAATATATAGGAGAGAATAAAATAGACACTGGGCCCTGATTGGTCAATAGCCTTGTGTGCTTTTTGCATAAAAAAATCATCACACCTCTTCCCTATGATTTCCCATAGGTAAGATAGCCATTGGCACAGGAATTAACCCTTTGTAGTGAAGTTTGAATTTGTTGGTGTGGTCTAAAATATGACAGTATTTTTTTATGCGGATCTGACACTAGTTACGAAAACACAAGATTTAAAGGCGAATTCCCTGCTAGACAGATATGATTTTTTTGTGTAAAAAGTTTCCCGAAATGTCAATTTTTCAGATTAAAAAAAAAAATTGGACCCATGGTTCATATAGCCAACAGCATACGCTAAAACGTTAGCACTGAGGCCTATGGAAAACATTTACACCAGTGTAACCTTTTAAAGGGAAAAATGAACTTTTTGGCATTTTTGATTCCTGGGAGTCACTTTAAAGTATTTTAATGCATTTTTTACAGACTGGTCTTTCAGTCCAATGAATCTCCCATGCATGGTGTGGCTATTCTTGCTGCTGATGTCTTCTTTCACTTCCATCGGCCAAAAAAATGGTATGATTTTTCATAAAAAATGCCAATTTTTCAAGGTATTTTCAAACAATTTCAAGGTGGTAATTGTCACATGATAATGCAAATTACCCATTAGGGACCTTGTCCAATTCCGACGGAGTTTCCGTCGGTGATCGGAGCTTTTAATCGGAGTTTTAATCGGAGTTTTCTCCCTCATCATCGGAATTTCTTAGATCGGAGTTTTTTCTCCGATCAAGAACTCCGATCAATTCCGGTGAAAATTCCGATGAACTCTGAACAAAACTCCGATGAAATCAGAGTTTTTCTCCGATATGAAAACTACGATGTTAAAACTCCGATTTAATCAGATTTCATCGGAGTTTTCTCCGATATCAAAACGGCGATGTGATTTGAGTTTTGTGTAATAATTTCATTTTTATTTATGCCAAACTTCCTCTGAAAAGTTGAGAAAGTCACCAGAAAAAGTTGAACAGACGGTTCGTTTATGGGGAAATCCTTGTGATGAAGGGAATACACATCCCATCTCCGATTATAATTTAAACTTTTGCGGAGAAAACTGGAAAAATCTAGCTTTAATATCGAGTAAATCATAACATTTTATTACGTGATTGTTGGTTGCGTCATTTTCAGTTTGTCGCTTTCGCAAAACACGTTGTTTATTTATCTGGTCCGATGGTATTACTCGTCTCTTAAAAATGAATAATCCCTACGATTCCCAATATCAATAAAAAATAAAAATAAATCCAACTTCCTTATTTGGGTGAGGCTTGATTCTGCCGTCACTGGATTGGTCCGGCTCTTCCATCAATTATACAGGCTCTTCCAATAACCTCCCGATTGATCCACTCTTCCGGTTTGCAACACAACACACACACGTGGTTTTCACTCGACCGAAGTTGAATTAAGAATCGCAAAGTTGGTTCAAACGATATAATTATTCAGAAAATGGCAACAAGAAATAGATCTTTGGTTTGTTCAGGCGGATTTGGAAACATTAGAAGACAATTTCAGTACTGATACCAGTACGTTGTAATACCTGGGTACCGGTATGTCATTGAAAATGGAATAATTATTTGCACCCCCAGCCGGGATTGAAATGGATTATTCCATATTAAACTGCACTTAGGGGTCATCTCAAAACTACTATCGGGATCCCGATAAATATCCCGATAGGATTCCGATAACTCAAAACTATCTTCTAAATTTCCCGATAGATTCCGATAGAGCGGTCACCATTTCCCGATAATATTCCGATACCGCATCTAAATATTCCGATAACACGCTGCTTTCCCGAAAAATTTCCGAAAGTAATGTACGTAGCGTATTACCAACTTTCCGATAATTTACCCATTTATTTCAAGAACAATTAGGCCTATGTCTGTTTTGATAATCGACGAATCGAGCATGTTGTTTATGCTCGACGAATCGAGCATGTTTGTTTATGTTTCCGGTTCTATTTGTTGTCATTACTTTTGGATTCGTCCACAGCCTCCTTCGTAAGCATATTTTTATTGGGGTGGAAGCTTGTTTAAAAGAATTAAAACTCTACACGTTTCATGTTTTGATTCCAAGTTATTAAATTGTCCATTGAATTCTTTATGCATATTATTCACACAGCACATATCTCCTAGAAACGCTCTGAAGGAAACGTAAAAAGGAATGGTTTCATAAAGGTAGTATCCCTTCAACACTAGCAATAGACTGTTCCAAAGTGAACGTGATAAAAAATTGAAATATATATTTGATAAAACTCTTTTGGCCCTAGAAATGTTCTCAAATAAAACTGTCATTTGATTTGATTTTTTCCCTCATTCATCACAAGATCGAATAATATTTTATTTTAATACACTGAGTGAGCAATTTTGAGAATTCAATAAAGTTTTGATCGAAAAGTTCAACAACATTTTCGATTTTCTCTTCAGTTACACGTCCCAACGTCACGCCAATTCAGCCCAATATTGTGGGCACGGGGATTGGCTGGATTAGTACCCAAATAAATTATGTTGTTAAAGCGCATTAACAAATACATAATCTTGAGTATATTCTCCACACTATAATCGAAAAATACAAAGGAATGGACACATGATTCAATCCAAATTGTTTATTTAAAAAACACTCCCGCCAAGAAACCCCCACTGATGACGTGCGCAAAAAATATGTACCTACAGCAAACACGTGTTGGAAATTGGGGCGCACAATGGGGACTCATTTATCATGGCTATATCTATTACCCATTCGGTAATTCATAAATGACATTCATTGCAAATTCAAACAGAATATATCTTAGATTTAGTATTACTATCAATTGACCATTTATCGAATGCTGTCATTGAACTTATTGATCAGCTGATGACGATGAAAAAATCTAGGAACCTTGTCGACGTCATTGCAGCAATGATAAAATACTGTAGCACAAATTTATGTGCATCGGCCGTTTTGTTCTCTCGTTTGATTAATAAAATTATTATTCTGCGCGCATTGACAATTATATAATCTTGAGTATATTCTCCACAATGTAATCTAAAAATACAAAGGAATGGACACACGATTCAATCCAAATGGTTTATTTAAAAAACACTCCCGCCAAGAAAGATCAAGAAACGCCCACTGATAACGATCGAGCAACAGAAATTTGTACCTGCGAACACGTGGTGTTGGAATGTGGGGCGCACAATGGGGACTGTCATCTATCATGGCTATATAACTATTAGCCATTCGGTAATAAATAAATGACATTCATTGCAAATTCAAACATAATATATCTTAGCTTTAGTGTTAGTATCAATTGACCATTTATCGAGTGTTTCCATTGAACTTATTGATCAGCTGATGACGATGAAAACACCTCGGACCTTGCCGGCGTCAGCGCAACAATAATAAAATACTGTATAGCACAAATGTGCATCGATCGGCCGTTTTGTTCTCTCGTTTGATTAATAAAATTATTATTCTCCGCGCATTAACACTGCCAAATACTCAAGTAAATTGGCCATATCATGATGTGAAAAATCAAAGAAATGACATTGTTTAACATTAGTTACTTTTATTTGAACACAAGAGTTCACGAGACAAACGCGGCTATTTTTAAATTGAAAGTGCGCATTAATTCCGAATAGTGCTGCATTTACCGCGAATTACTTATCGGCACTGTCTTGTCATTTTATATTGAATATGATTGCTCAAAATTTCACTAAGAGAAAGCACTTTTCTCGATCATAAGATACAATGTAGACACGAAAGAATTGTTTAATTTATTAATTGCACAAGATATGTGCGGTACGAATGTATTGACTGCAATGTCAAGGTCAAAAACCGGTGCGTTGTAAATTGAAGTAAACAAAAAAACACGTGCGTTGTAATCGATGGCACAATGTTGACTAGTTTGGACTAATAATGCAGTCAATTGTAACTGAATTTACACGTAACTATCCAAGAGTTGATAGGCCACTTGATGATTTATTTTATGTTTCATTTCACCACGTAGCCATGGCTTAAAACATTAATAAATCACTCAATTTCGTGATATGGTTTTCCGACAGAGAAATTGAAACTGAATGTCACATTGATCTGTTGATAAAACAAAACTTACCTTTCGTTTGTTTATTACATTTATTGTTATAAAATATAAATATAAAACCTACTAAATATTCACCATACTATCATGCTTGGGGAGGGGGATTCACAACTCAGGATTTGTTTTTTTACTCCCAGTCCCCATCCATACAGATGAACATAATTTCATAAATCAGGAGCCACATAACATTTAGTAATAATACATGTTTTCCCCCAAAAACTTTGACGTCACCAGAAAGTTCTGTTGGCTGGAGGTAATATTACTGTTGGGTAAATGGTTAATATCGAAAGTAAACTAAATAAAAGTTAGCAAGACATCTTTTTGAAAGATAAAAATGACGAAATATAGGAGCAGGCCTACTACAAATAAATCGCATCGTGTTACCTTGACCTTGATGATGCAATCGTGAAATTCGACACTGTCAACATAATTAGGCTATGTTCAACTTATCGAAATAATCAATGCAGCATTATAATTAGTAGTAATTACAGAAAACGAAATTAATGTAGAATATGAAAAGCAGCCCATGCACACATTTAATTGTCAGTTAAATGTTATGATTACTTCGCGTATTTATAACCTTTGCACTGCAGATTTGCATGGAATTTTCCATTCATATTTCCACACGCTCTTTATTTACCATATTACGATTCATGAAAAAGTATGGAATATTACTGCTAAATGTTGCTAAAACTTTACATGTACAGCAGGACACCCCCCCCCCCCCCCCCATATGTCATGTTTCGAATTTCTATAGCCTACTCTTGACTAAAGGGTAGAGAATCGTGTAGATATTCATGGCGTGCATGATCGATCTACCCCCCCCCCCCGAAACTGCATGACCATGCAGAATGTAGGCATAACAGCAAAATTTCCTGCTTAGGCTAAAGTTAAACCCACTGTGGATATATATTTTTCTTTCTACGGCTGTCTACTGGCGAGATTTGTTGTTTCCATGCATGTGCCGGTAAACAAAAATGCAATTGCCATGATTGCGTTATAAAGCACATCAAATGCTGCATGGACATCGCACATATTCCAATATAAATTTCGCCTAGGCTATGTATATTCGGAATATAGGCCTACGTGTACACAGGCCCGATATTTTTTTTAAGCTTGAGTTAAATTGTCCCATGTTTGAAATTGTTTTATAAATCCGTTCACTGTGTGAAATCTTCGAGACGTATTACTCTGCAATGCCACGTGTGTTGTTCCCAGAAACGTAAATATTGATGACCCCAATTCCTGGAATCGGGCTAAAAATAGAACATATACGACATCTCGTGTTAAGACTGCACTCGATTGTGCATGCATTAATTGTGTCGTCGGCGATTCGCGATTAAATACAAATCTTTTACATTTGCCATAATATATGTATTTCTTTATTTCCTCCATATTTAAAAGTCGGATGTATTTAAACATATTACAAACACAATTAAGCTTTGAAGATAGTAGCCGCTGCATGCAACGCCGAAATAAATCTTAGAATTTAATC
The DNA here is from genome assembly GCA_032622095.1 of Siphonodentalium dalli. Taxonomy (NCBI): domain Eukaryota; kingdom Metazoa; phylum Mollusca; class Scaphopoda; order Gadilida; family Siphonodentaliidae; genus Siphonodentalium; species Siphonodentalium dalli. Next base: position 129,566,696 of record CP136063.1, read on the forward strand.
AATTGATGGATCTGTTCTATTTTTAGAAAGTGAAAGTAGCCACTTGCATTAAGGCCTATACTATACATATTTGGGTATGCTCCCCGTGAATTTATTTATTGATTTTGAAGATTTCCCGATGGGTGGGGTGTATTGTCCAGGTAAAATACCGATATTGTACGTAGCACCCACTGATCACCACAGTATAACATATAATAGTTCTACGACACGTGCCCCCTGATACTTTAAAACTTTATACTAACGATTTCTCATGTTAGGAAACTATTAAATCAATAATAAAGATAGGCCTATAAAACATAAAATCGCGATAAAAGTCCGGAGTAATCCCGATACAGAAACTTTCCAAACAACATGCGTTGTTTTCGGAATATGATACTCCGAAATGAAAGTAAACTCCGATAGATCGAATCCCGATAGACTATGTAAATATTCCGATAATTTCCCGAAAAACGTTGCGTCATTTCCCGATAATTTCCCGATAACTGTATATATAACTATCGGTATCCTATCGGGATCCCGATAGTAGTTTTGAGATGACCCCTTAGCGATATAAACTATATTTGCAACATCGTCGGATTCTGAGAATACCGTAAACCCAGTGTATTTCAAATCTTGTATGCACCCAATAATATACTTACCAGTAGATATCATATTCCACCGGTTCAAATCCTGCACGCATATAATTATACAGTCGACATAAATTTCAACTCAGTATATTATTATCATATAAATTCATCTGATATTATAATTATTACGGAGATGTTTACGTCGACTGATAATTATAGGCCTATTTTAGCATTGCGCGAATATGGTTTCTATTTATGGGGAGGTTATTTCCTCAGCGAAGCGGAAATGGCCGAGTCGCTGAGAATGGACGTAACATGTTACATGTCTTTCTCCGTTGTGTCTGGTATATATATAAACAATATACACGAAGAACCGAAACGACGATTTATTAAAAGCTCCTACGAAAATTCACGGGATCGAAGTTTTCCAAAACATACCGCACTTGAAGAACGGGAACTCCGATATAAAACTCCGATTGAATCGGATGATTTTACCGACGACACAGCGAAAAATCTCCGACGGAATCGGAGTTTTATACCGATACAAAAACTCCGATTGCCATCGGTATCGGAGATCGGAAATATCCATCGGAAACTCCGATTCCGACGGAAACTCCGTCGGAATTGGACAAGCTCCCTTACATGAGCATGTCAATGACACACATACCAATTGTTATAAGAAGCTAATCTAACAAGTATTTTGGATTTTATAGCCAGTGATATACAGATATATATAATAAAAGTGTCTCATTTTCACTGGTGGGTATGGCCATTTGAAGGTTAATAGCACTAAAACTTGGACACATTTAAGAAAATGCTTCAGCATTTCAAAGAGAGCATATCTTTGTTCAACTAATTCAATATACACCCACATCCAGTTATCTTGGATCACCCTTGCAGACCTGAAAATGTCATATTTTAGTCTCCCATGTGCTGATAAAGTCATGTGCTTGATGCTCAGCTGATTCCCGAAATGTCAATTTTTCAGATTAAAAAAAAAAATTGGACCCATGGTTCATATAGCCAACAGCATACGCTAAAACGTTAGCACTGAGGCCTATGGAAAACATTTACACCAGTGTAACCTTTTAAAGGGAAAAATGAACTTTTTGGCATTTTTGATTCCTGGGAGTCACTTTAAAGTATTTTAATGCATTTTTTACAGACTGGTCTTTCAGTCCAATGAATCTCCCATGCATGGTGTGGCTATTCTTGCTGCTGATGTCTTCTTTCACTTCCATCGGCCAAAAAAATGGTATGATTTTTCATAAAAAATGCCAATTTTTCAAGGTATTTTCAAACAATTTCAAGGTGGTAATTGTCACATGATAATGCAAATTACCCATTACATGAGCATGTCAATGACACACATACCAATTGTTATAAGAAGCTAATCTAACAAGTATTTTGGATTTTATAGCCAGTGATATACAGATATATATAATAAAAGTGTCTCATTTTCACTGGTGGGTATGGCCATTTGAAGGTTAATAGCACTAAAACTTGGACACATTTAAGAAAATGCTTCAGCATTTCAAAGAGAGCATATCTTTGTTCAACTAATTCAATATACACCCACATCCAGTTATCTTGGATCACCCTTGCAGACCTGAAAATGTCATATTTTAGTCTCCCATGTGCTGATAAAGTCATGTGCTTGATGCTCAGCTGATTCCCGAAATGTCAATTTTTCAGATTAAAAAAAAAAATTGGACCCATTGTTCATATAGCCAACAGCATACGCTAAAACGTTAGCACTGAGGCCTATGGAAAACATTTACACCAGTGTAACCTTTTAAAGGGAAAAATGAACTTTTTGGCATTTTTGATTCCTGGGAGTCACTTTAAAGTATTTTAATGCATTTTTTACAGACTGGTCTTTCAGTCCAATGAATCTCCCATGCATGGTGTGGCTATTCTTGCTGCTGATGTCTTCTTTCACTTCCATCGGCCAAAAAAATGGTATGATTTTTCATAAAAAATGCCAATTTTTCAAGGTATTTTCAAACAATTTCAAGGTGGTAATTGTCACATGATAATGCAAATTACCCATTACATGAGCATGTCAATGACACACATACCAATTGTTATAAGAAGCTAATCTAACAAGTATTTTGGATTTTATAGCCAGTGATATACAGATATATATAATAAAAGTGTCTCATTTTCACTGGTGGGTATGGCCATTTGAAGGTTAATAGCACTAAAACTTGGACACATTTAAGAAAATGCTTCAGCATTTCAAAGAGAGCATATCTTTGTTCAACTAATTCAATATACACCCACATCCAGTTATCTTGGATCACCCTTGCAGACCTGAAAATGTCATATTTTAGTCTCCCATGTGCTGATAAAGTCATGTGCTTGATGCTCAGCTGATTCCCGAAATGTCAATTTTTCAGATTAAAAAAAATAATTGGACCCATGGTTCATATAGCCAACAGCATACGCTAAAACGTTAGTACTGAGGCCTATGGAAAACATTTACACCAGTGTAACCTTTTAAAGGGAAAAATGAACTTTTTGGCATTTTTGATTCCTGGGAGTCACTTTAAAGTATTTTAATGCATTTTTTACAGACTGGTCTTTCAGTCCAATGAATCTCCCATGCATGGTGTGGCTATTCTTGCTGCTGATGTCTTCTTTCACTTCCATCGGCCAAAAAAATGGTATGATTTTTCATAAAAAATGCCAATTTTTCAAGGTATTTTCAAACAATTTCAAGGTGGTAATTGTCACATGATAATGCAAATTACCCATTACATGAGCATGTCAATGACACACATACCAATTGTTATAAGAAGCTAATCTAACAAGTATTTTGGATTTTATAGCCAGTGATATACAGATATATATAATAAAAGTGTCTCATTTTCACTGGTGGGTATGGCCATTTGAAGGTTAATAGCACTAAAACTTGGACACATTTAAGAAAATGCTTCAGCATTTCAAAGAGAGCATATCTTTGTTCAACTAATTCAATATACACCCACATCCAGTTATCTTGGATCACCCTTGCAGACCTGAAAATGTCATATTTTAGTCTCCCATGTGCTGATAAAGTCATGTGCTTGATGCTCAGCTGATTCCCGAAATGTCAATTTTTCAGATTAAAAAAAAAAATTGGACCCATTGTTCATATAGCCAACAGCATACGCTAAAACGTTAGCACTGAGGCCTATGGAAAACATTTACACCAGTGTAACCTTTTAAAGGGAAAAATGAACTTTTTGGCATTTTTGATTCCTGGGAGTCACTTTAAAGTATTTTAATGCATTTTTTACAGACTGGTCTTTCAGTCCAATGAATCTCCCATGCATGGTGTGGCTATTCTTGCTGCTGATGTCTTCTTTCACTTCCATCGGCCAAAAAAATGGTATGATTTTTCATAAAAAATGCCAATTTTTCAAGGTATTTTCAAACAATTTCAAGGTGGTAATTGTCACATGATAATGCAAATTACCCATTACATGAGCATGTCAATGACACACATACCAATTGTTATAAGAAGCTAATCTAACAAGTATTTTGGATTTTATAGCCAGTGATATACAGATATATATAATAAAAGTGTCTCATTTTCACTGGTGGGTATGGCCATTTGAAGGTTAATAGCACTAAAACTTGGACACATTTAAGAAAATGCTTCAGCATTTCAAAGAGAGCATATCTTTGTTCAACTAATTCAATATACACCCACATCCAGTTATCTTGGATCACCCTTGCAGACCTGAAAATGTCATATTTTAGTCTCCCATGTGCTGATAAAGTCATGTGCTTGATGCTCAGCTGATTCCCGAAATGTCAATTTTTCAGATTAAAAAAAAAAATTGGACCCATGGTTCATATAGCCAACAGCATACGCTAAAACGTTAGCACTGAGGCCTATGGAAAACATTTACACCAGTGTAACCTTTTAAAGGGAAAAATGAACTTTTTGGCATTTTTGATTCCTGGGAGTCACTTTAAAGTATTTTAATGCATTTTTTACAGACTGGTCTTTCAGTCCAATGAATCTCCCATGCATGGTGTGGCTATTCTTGCTGCTGATGTCTTCTTTCACTTCCATCGGCCAAAAAAATGGTATGATTTTTCATAAAAAATGCCAATTTTTCAAGGTATTTTCAAACAATTTCAAGGTGGTAATTGTCACATGATAATGCAAATTACCCATTACATGAGCATGTCAATGACACACATACCAATTGTTATAAGAAGCTAATCTAACAAGTATTTTGGATTTTATAGCCAGTGATATACAGATATATATAATAAAAGTGTCTCATTTTCACTGGTGGGTATGGCCATTTGAAGGTTAATAGCACTAAAACTTGGACACATTTAAGAAAATGCTTCAGCATTTCAAAGAGAGCATATCTTTGTTCAACTAATTCAATATACACCCACATCCAGTTATCTTGGATCACCCTTGCAGACCTGAAAATGTCATATTTTAGTCTCCCATGTGCTGATAAAGTCATGTGCTTGATGCTCAGCTGATTCCCGAAATGTCAATTTTTCAGATTAAAAAAAAAAATTGGACCCATGGTTCATATAGCCAACAGCATACGCTAAAACGTTAGCACTGAGGCCTATGGAAAACATTTACACCAGTGTAACCTTTTAAAGGGAAAAATGAACTTTTTGGCATTTTTGATTCCTGGGAGTCACTTTAAAGTATTTTAATGCATTTTTTACAGACTGGTCTTTCAGTCCAATGAATCTCCCATGCATGGTGTGGCTATTCTTGCTGCTGATGTCTTCTTTCACTTCCATCGGCCAAAAAAATGGTATGATTTTTCATAAAAAATGCCAATTTTTCAAGGTATTTTCAAACAATTTCAAGGTGGTAATTGTCACATGATAATGCAAATTACCCATTACATGAGCATGTCAATGACACACATACCAATTGTTATAAGAAGCTAATCTAACAAGTATTTTGGATTTTATAGCCAGTGATATACAGATATATATAATAAAAGTGTCTCATTTTCACTGGTGGGTATGGCCATTTGAAGGTTAATAGCACTAAAACTTGGACACATTTAAGAAAATGCTTCAGCATTTCAAAGAGAGCATATCTTTGTTCAACTAATTCAATATACACCCACATCCAGTTATCTTGGATCACCCTTGCAGACCTGAAAATGTCATATTTTAGTCTCCCATGTGCTGATAAAGTCATGTGCTTGATGCTCAGCTGATTCCCGAAATGTCAATTTTTCAGATTAAAAAAAAAAATTGGACCCATGGTTCATATAGCCAACAGCATACGCTAAAACGTTAGCACTGAGGCCTATGGAAAACATTTACACCAGTGTAACCTTTTAAAGGGAAAAATGAACTTTTTGGCATTTTTGATTCCTGGGAGTCACTTTAAAGTATTTTAATGCATTTTTTACAGACTGGTCTTTCAGTCCAATGAATCTCCCATGCATGGTGTGGCTATTCTTGCTGCTGATGTCTTCTTTCACTTCCATCGGCCAAAAAAATGGTATGATTTTTCATAAAAAATGCCAATTTTTCAAGGTATTTTCAAACAATTTCAAGGTGGTAATTGTCACATGATAATGCAAATTACCCATTACATGAGCATGTCAATGACACACATACCAATTGTTATAAGAAGCTAATCTAACAAGTATTTTGGATTTTATAGCCAGTGATATACAGATATATATAATAAAAGTGTCTCATTTTCACTGGTGGGTATGGCCATTTGAAGGTTAATAGCACTAAAACTTGGACACATTTAAGAAAATGCTTCAGCATTTCAAAGAGAGCATATCTTTGTTCAACTAATTCAATATACACCCACATCCAGTTATCTTGGATCACCCTTGCAGACCTGAAAATGTCATATTTTAGTCTCCCATGTGCTGATAAAGTCATGTGCTTGATGCTCAGCTGATTCCCGAAATGTCAATTTTTCAGATTAAAAAAAAAAATTGGACCCATGGTTCATATAGCCAACAGCATACGCTAAAACGTTAGCACTGAGGCCTATGGAAAACATTTACACCAGTGTAACCTTTTAAAGGGAAAAATGAACTTTTTGGCATTTTTGATTCCTGGGAGTCACTTTAAAGTATTTTAATGCATTTTTTACAGACTGGTCTTTCAGTCCAATGAATCTCCCATGCATGGTGTGGCTATTCTTGCTGCTGATGTCTTCTTTCACTTCCATCGGCCAAAAAAATGGTATGATTTTTCATAAAAAATGCCAATTTTTCAAGGTATTTTCAAACAATTTCAAGGTGGTAATTGTCACATGATAATGCAAATTACCCATTACATGAGCATGTCAATGACACACATACCAATTGTTATAAGAAGCTAATCTAACAAGTATTTTGGATTTTATAGCCAGTGATATACAGATATATATAATAAAAGTGTCTCATTTTCACTGGTGGGTATGGCCATTTGAAGGTTAATAGCACTAAAACTTGGACACATTTAAGAAAATGCTTCAGCATTTCAAAGAGAGCATATCTTTGTTCAACTAATTCAATATACACCCACATCCAGTTATCTTGGATCACCCTTGCAGACCTGAAAATGTCATATTTTAGTCTCCCATGTGCTGATAAAGTCATGTGCTTGATGCTCAGCTGATTCCCGAAATGTCAATTTTTCAGATTAAAAAAAAAAATTGGACCCATTGTTCATATAGCCAACAGCATACGCTAAAACGTTAGCACTGAGGCCTATGGAAAACATTTACACCAGTGTAACCTTTTAAAGGGAAAAATGAACTTTTTGGCATTTTTGATTCCTGGGAGTCACTTTAAAGTATTTTAATGCATTTTTTACAGACTGGTCTTTCAGTCCAATGAATCTCCCATGCATGGTGTGGCTATTCTTGCTGCTGATGTCTTCTTTCACTTCCATCGGCCAAAAAAATGGTATGATTTTTCATAAAAAATGCCAATTTTTCAAGGTATTTTCAAACAATTTCAAGGTGGTAATTGTCACATGATAATGCAAATTACCCATTACATGAGCATGTCAATGACACACATACCAATTGTTATAAGAAGCTAATCTAACAAGTATTTTGGATTTTATAGCCAGTGATATACAGATATATATAATAAAAGTGTCTCATTTTCACTGGTGGGTATGGCCATTTGAAGGTTAATAGCACTAAAACTTGGACACATTTAAGAAAATGCTTCAGCATTTCAAAGAGAGCATATCTTTGTTCAACTAATTCAATATACACCCACATCCAGTTATCTTGGATCACCCTTGCAGACCTGAAAATGTCATATTTTAGTCTCCCATGTGCTGATAAAGTCATGTGCTTGATGCTCAGCTGATTCCCGAAATGTCAATTTTTCAGATTAAAAAAAAAAATTGGACCCATGGTTCATATAGCCAACAGCATACGCTAAAACGTTAGCACTGAGGCCTATGGAAAACATTTACACCAGTGTAACCTTTTAAAGGGAAAAATGAACTTTTTGGCATTTTTGATTCCTGGGAGTCACTTTAAAGTATTTTAATGCATTTTTTACAGACTGGTCTTTCAGTCCAATGAATCTCCCATGCATGGTGTGGCTATTCTTGCTGCTGATGTCTTCTTTCACTTCCATCGGCCAAAAAAATGGTATGATTTTTCATAAAAAATGCCAATTTTTCAAGGTATTTTCAAACAATTTCAAGGTGGTAATTGTCACATGATAATGCAAATTACCCATTACATGAGCATGTCAATGACACACATACCAATTGTTATAAGAAGCTAATCTAACAAGTATTTTGGATTTTATAGCCAGTGATATACAGATATATATAATAAAAGTGTCTCATTTTCACTGGTGGGTATGGCCATTTGAAGGTTAATAGCACTAAAACTTGGACACATTTAAGAAAATGCTTCAGCATTTCAAAGAGAGCATATCTTTGTTCAACTAATTCAATATACACCCACATCCAGTTATCTTGGATCACCCTTGCAGACCTGAAAATGTCATATTTTAGTCTCCCATGTGCTGATAAAGTCATGTGCTTGATGCTCAGCTGATTCCCGAAATGTCAATTTTTCAGATTAAAAAAAAAAATTGGACCCATGGTTCATATAGCCAACAGCATACGCTAAAACGTTAGCACTGAGGCCTATGGAAAACATTTACACCAGTGTAACCTTTTAAAGGGAAAAATGAACTTTTTGGCATTTTTGATTCCTGGGAGTCACTTTAAAGTATTTTAATGCATTTTTTACAGACTGGTCTTTCAGTCCAATGAATCTCCCATGCATGGTGTGGCTATTCTTGCTGCTGATGTCTTCTTTCACTTCCATCGGCCAAAAAAATGGTATGATTTTTCATAAAAAATGCCAATTTTTCAAGGTATTTTCAAACAATTTCAAGGTGGTAATTGTCACATGATAATGCAAATTACCCATTACATGAGCATGTCAATGACACACATACCAATTGTTATAAGAAGCTAATCTAACAAGTATTTTGGATTTTATAGCCAGTGATATACAGATATATATAATAAAAGTGTCTCATTTTCACTGGTGGGTATGGCCATTTGAAGGTTAATAGCACTAAAACTTGGACACATTTAAGAAAATGCTTCAGCATTTCAAAGAGAGCATATCTTTGTTCAACTAATTCAATATACACCCACATCCAGTTATCTTGGATCACCCTTGCAGACCTGAAAATGTCATATTTTAGTCTCCCATGTGCTGATAAAGTCATGTGCTTGATGCTCAGCTGATTCCCGAAATGTCAATTTTTCAGATTAAAAAAAAAAATTGGACCCATGGTTCATATAGCCAACAGCATACGCTAAAACGTTAGCACTGAGGCCTATGGAAAACATTTACACCAGTGTAACCTTTTAAAGGGAAAAATGAACTTTTTGGCATTTTTGATTCCTGGGAGTCACTTTAAAGTATTTTAATGCATTTTTTACAGACTGGTCTTTCAGTCCAATGAATCTCCCATGCATGGTGTGGCTATTCTTGCTGCTGATGTCTTCTTTCACTTCCATCGGCCAAAAAAATGGTATGATTTTTCATAAAAAATGCCAATTTTTCAAGGTATTTTCAAACAATTTCAAGGTGGTAATTGTCACATGATAATGCAAATTACCCATTACATGAGCATGTCAATGACACACATACCAATTGTTATAAGAAGCTAATCTAACAAGTATTTTGGATTTTATAGCCAGTGATATACAGATATATATAATAAAAGTGTCTCATTTTCACTGGTGGGTATGGCCATTTGAAGGTTAATAGCACTAAAACTTGGACACATTTAAGAAAATGCTTCAGCATTTCAAAGAGAGCATATCTTTGTTCAACTAATTCAATATACACCCACATCCAGTTATCTTGGATCACCCTTGCAGACCTGAAAATGTCATATTTTAGTCTCCCATGTGCTGATAAAGTCATGTGCTTGATGCTCAGCTGATTCCCGAAATGTCAATTTTTCAGATTAAAAAAAAAAATTGGACCCATGGTTCATATAGCCAACAGCATACGCTAAAACGTTAGCACTGAGGCCTATGGAAAACATTTACACCAGTGTAACCTTTTAAAGGGAAAAATGAACTTTTTGGCATTTTTGATTCCTGGGAGTCACTTTAAAGTATTTTAATGCATTTTTTACAGACTGGTCTTTCAGTCCAATGAATCTCCCATGCATGGTGTGGCTATTCTTGCTGCTGATGTCTTCTTTCACTTCCATCGGCCAAAAAAATGGTATGATTTTTCATAAAAAATGCCAATTTTTCAAGGTATTTTCAAACAATTTCAAGGTGGTAATTGTCACATGATAATGCAAATTACCCATTACATGAGCATGTCAATGACACACATACCAATTGTTATAAGAAGCTAATCTAACAAGTATTTTGGATTTTATAGCCAGTGATATACAGATATATATAATAAAAGTGTCTCATTTTCACTGGTGGGTATGGCCATTTGAAGGTTAATAGCACTAAAACTTGGACACATTTAAGAAAATGCTTCAGCATTTCAAAGAGAGCATATCTTTGTTCAACTAATTCAATATACACCCACATCCAGTTATCTTGGATCACCCTTGCAGACCTGAAAATGTCATATTTTAGTCTCCCATGTGCTGATAAAGTCATGTGCTTGATGCTCAGCTGATTCCCGAAATGTCAATTTTTCAGATTAAAAAAAAAAATTGGACCCATTGTTCATATAGCCAACAGCATACGCTAAAACGTTAGCACTGAGGCCTATGGAAAACATTTACACCAGTGTAACCTTTTAAAGGGAAAAATGAACTTTTTGGCATTTTTGATTCCTGGGAGTCACTTTAAAGTATTTTAATGCATTTTTTACAGACTGGTCTTTCAGTCCAATGAATCTCCCATGCATGGTGTGGCTATTCTTGCTGCTGATGTCTTCTTTCACTTCCATCGGCCAAAAAAATGGTATGATTTTTCATAAAAAATGCCAATTTTTCAAGGTATTTTCAAACAATTTCAAGGTGGTAATTGTCACATGATAATGCAAATTACCCATTACATGAGCATGTCAATGACACACATACCAATTGTTATAAGAAGCTAATCTAACAAGTATTTTGGATTTTATAGCCAGTGATATACAGATATATATAATAAAAGTGTCTCATTTTCACTGGTGGGTATGGCCATTTGAAGGTTAATAGCACTAAAACTTGGACACATTTAAGAAAATGCTTCAGCATTTCAAAGAGAGCATATCTTTGTTCAACTAATTCAATATACACCCACATCCAGTTATCTTGGATCACCCTTGCAGACCTGAAAATGTCATATTTTAGTCTCCCATGTGCTGATAAAGTCATGTGCTTGATGCTCAGCTGATTCCCGAAATGTCAATTTTTCAGATTAAAAAAAAAAATTGGACCCATGGTTCATATAGCCAACAGCATACGCTAAAACGTTAGCACTGAGGCCTATGGAAAACATTTACACCAGTGTAACCTTTTAAAGGGAAAAATGAACTTTTTGGCATTTTTGATTCCTGGGAGTCACTTTAAAGTATTTTAATGCATTTTTTACAGACTGGTCTTTCAGTCCAATGAATCTCCCATGCATGGTGTGGCTATTCTTGCTGCTGATGTCTTCTTTCACTTCCATCGGCCAAAAAAATGGTATGATTTTTCATAAAAAATGCCAATTTTTCAAGGTATTTTCAAACAATTTCAAGGTGGTAATTGTCACATGATAATGCAAATTACCCATTACATGAGCATGTCAATGACACACATACCAATTGTTATAAGAAGCTAATCTAACAAGTATTTTGGATTTTATAGCCAGTGATATACAGATATATATAATAAAAGTGTCTCATTTTCACTGGTGGGTATGGCCATTTGAAGGTTAATAGCACTAAAACTTGGACACATTTAAGAAAATGCTTCAGCATTTCAAAGAGAGCATATCTTTGTTCAACTAATTCAATATACACCCACATCCAGTTATCTTGGATCACCCTTGCAGACCTGAAAATGTCATATTTTAGTCTCCCATGTGCTGATAAAGTCATGTGCTTGATGCTCAGCTGATTCCCGAAATGTCAATTTTTCAGATTAAAAAAAAAAATTGGACCCATGGTTCATATAGCCAACAGCATACGCTAAAACGTTAGCACTGAGGCCTATGGAAAACATTTACACCAGTGTAACCTTTTAAAGGGAAAAATGAACTTTTTGGCATTTTTGATTCCTGGGAGTCACTTTAAAGTATTTTAATGCATTTTTTACAGACTGGTCTTTCAGTCCAATGAATCTCCCATGCATGGTGTGGCTATTCTTGCTGCTGATGTCTTCTTTCACTTCCATCGGCCAAAAAAATGGTATGATTTTTCATAAAAAATGCCAATTTTTCAAGGTATTTTCAAACAATTTCAAGGTGGTAATTGTCACATGATAATGCAAATTACCCATTACATGAGCATGTCAATGACACACATACCAATTGTTATAAGAAGCTAATCTAACAAGTATTTTGGATTTTATAGCCAGTGATATACAGATATATATAATAAAAGTGTCTCATTTTCACTGGTGGGTATGGCCATTTGAAGGTTAATAGCACTAAAACTTGGACACATTTAAGAAAATGCTTCAGCATTTCAAAGAGAGCATATCTTTGTTCAACTAATTCAATATACACCCACATCCAGTTATCTTGGATCACCCTTGCAGACCTGAAAATGTCATATTTTAGTCTCCCATGTGCTGATAAAGTCATGTGCTTGATGCTCAGCTGATTCCCGAAATGTCAATTTTTCAGATTAAAAAAAAAAATTGGACCCATGGTTCATATAGCCAACAGCATACGCTAAAACGTTAGCACTGAGGCCTATGGAAAACATTTACACCAGTGTAACCTTTTAAAGGGAAAAATGAACTTTTTGGCATTTTTGATTCCTGGGAGTCACTTTAAAGTATTTTAATGCATTTTTTACAGACTGGTCTTTCAGTCCAATGAATCTCCCATGCATGGTGTGGCTATTCTTGCTGCTGATGTCTTCTTTCACTTCCATCGGCCAAAAAAATGGTATGATTTTTCATAAAAAATGCCAATTTTTCAAGGTATTTTCAAACAATTTCAAGGTGGTAATTGTCACATGATAATGCAAATTACCCATTACATGAGCATGTCAATGACACACATACCAATTGTTATAAGAAGCTAATCTAACAAGTATTTTGGATTTTATAGCCAGTGATATACAGATATATATAATAAAAGTGTCTCATTTTCACTGGTGGGTATGGCCATTTGAAGGTTAATAGCACTAAAACTTGGACACATTTAAGAAAATGCTTCAGCATTTCAAAGAGAGCATATCTTTGTTCAACTAATTCAATATACACCCACATCCAGTTATCTTGGATCACCCTTGCAGACCTGAAAATGTCATATTTTAGTCTCCCATGTGCTGATAAAGTCATGTGCTTGATGCTCAGCTGATTCCCGAAATGTCAATTTTTCAGATTAAAAAAAAAAATTGGACCCATGGTTCATATAGCCAACAGCATACGCTAAAACGTTAGCACTGAGGCCTATGGAAAACATTTACACCAGTGTAACCTTTTAAAGGGAAAAATGAACTTTTTGGCATTTTTGATTCCTGGGAGTCACTTTAAAGTATTTTAATGCATTTTTTACAGACTGGTCTTTCAGTCCAATGAATCTCCCATGCATGGTGTGGCTATTCTTGCTGCTGATGTCTTCTTTCACTTCCATCGGCCAAAAAAATGGTATGATTTTTCATAAAAAATGCCAATTTTTCAAGGTATTTTCAAACAATTTCAAGGTGGTAATTGTCACATGATAATGCAAATTACCCATTACATGAGCATGTCAATGACACACATACCAATTGTTATAAGAAGCTAATCTAACAAGTATTTTGGATTTTATAGCCAGTGATATACAGATATATATAATAAAAGTGTCTCATTTTCACTGGTGGGTATGGCCATTTGAAGGTTAATAGCACTAAAACTTGGACACATTTAAGAAAATGCTTCAGCATTTCAAAGAGAGCATATCTTTGTTCAACTAATTCAATATACACCCACATCCAGTTATCTTGGATCACCCTTGCAGACCTGAAAATGTCATATTTTAGTCTCCCATGTGCTGATAAAGTCATGTGCTTGATGCTCAGCTGATTCCCGAAATGTCAATTTTTCAGATTAAAAAAAAAAATTGGACCCATGGTTCATATAGCCAACAGCATACGCTAAAACGTTAGCACTGAGGCCTATGGAAAACATTTACACCAGTGTAACCTTTTAAAGGGAAAAATGAACTTTTTGGCATTTTTGATTCCTGGGAGTCACTTTAAAGTATTTTAATGCATTTTTTACAGACTGGTCTTTCAGTCCAATGAATCTCCCATGCATGGTGTGGCTATTCTTGCTGCTGATGTCTTCTTTCACTTCCATCGGCCAAAAAAATGGTATGATTTTTCATAAAAAATGCCAATTTTTCAAGGTATTTTCAAACAATTTCAAGGTGGTAATTGTCACATGATAATGCAAATTACCCATTACATGAGCATGTCAATGACACACATACCAATTGTTATAAGAAGCTAATCTAACAAGTATTTTGGATTTTATAGCCAGTGATATACAGATATATATAATAAAAGTGTCTCATTTTCACTGGTGGGTATGGCCATTTGAAGGTTAATAGCACTAAAACTTGGACACATTTAAGAAAATGCTTCAGCATTTCAAAGAGAGCATATCTTTGTTCAACTAATTCAATATACACCCACATCCAGTTATCTTGGATCACCCTTGCAGACCTGAAAATGTCATATTTTAGTCTCCCATGTGCTGATAAAGTCATGTGCTTGATGCTCAGCTGATTCCCGAAATGTCAATTTTTCAGATTAAAAAAAAAAATTGGACCCATGGTTCATATAGCCAACAGCATACGCTAAAACGTTAGCACTGAGGCCTATGGAAAACATTTACACCAGTGTAACCTTTTAAAGGGAAAAATGAACTTTTTGGCATTTTTTATTCCTGGGAGTCACTTTAAAGTATTTTAATGCATTTTTTACAGACTGGTCTTTCAGTCCAATGAATCTCCCATGCATGGTGTGGCTATTCTTGCTGCTGATGTCTTCTTTCACTTCCATCGGCCAAAAAAATGGTATGATTTTTCATAAAAAATGCCAATTTTTCAAGGTATTTTCAAACAATTTCAAGGTGGTAATTGTCACATGATAATGCAAATTACCCATTACATGAGCATGTCAATGACACACATACCAATTGTTATAAGAAGCTAATCTAACAAGTATTTTGGATTTTATAGCCAGTGATATACAGATATATATAATAAAAGTGTCTCATTTTCACTGGTGGGTATGGCCATTTGAAGGTTAATAGCACTAAAACTTGGACACATTTAAGAAAATGCTTCAGCATTTCAAAGAGAGCATATCTTTGTTCAACTAATTCAATATACACCCACATCCAGTTATCTTGGATCACCCTTGCAGACCTGAAAATGTCATATTTTAGTCTCCCATGTGCTGATAAAGTCATGTGCTTGATGCTCAGCTGATTCCCGAAATGTCAATTTTTCAGATTAAAAAAAAAAATTGGACCCATGGTTCATATAGCCAACAGCATACGCTAAAACGTTAGCACTGAGGCCTATGGAAAACATTTACACCAGTGTAACCTTTTAAAGGGAAAAATGAACTTTTTGGCATTTTTTATTCCTGGGAGTCACTTTAAAGTATTTTAATGCATTTTTTACAGACTGGTCTTTCAGTCCAATGAATCTCCCATGCATGGTGTGGCTATTCTTGCTGCTGATGTCTTCTTTCACTTCCATCGGCCAAAAAAATGGTATGATTTTTCATAAAAAATGCCAATTTTTCAAGGTATTTTCAAACAATTTCAAGGTGGTAATTGTCACATGATAATGCAAATTACCCATTACATGAGCATGTCAATGACACACATACCAATTGTTATAAGAAGCTAATCTAACAAGTATTTTGGATTTTATAGCCAGTGATATACAGATATATATAATAAAAGTGTCTCATTTTCACTGGTGGGTATGGCCATTTGAAGGTTAATAGCACTAAAACTTGGACACATTTAAGAAAATGCTTCAGCATTTCAAAGAGAGCATATCTTTGTTCAACTAATTCAATATACACCCACATCCAGTTATCTTGGATCACCCTTGCAGACCTGAAAATGTCATATTTTAGTCTCCCATGTGCTGATAAAGTCATGTGCTTGATGCTCAGCTGATTCCCGAAATGTCAATTTTTCAGATTAAAAAAAAAAATTGGACCCATGGTTCATATAGCCAACAGCATACGCTAAAACGTTAGCACTGAGGCCTATGGAAAACATTTACACCAGTGTAACCTTTTAAAGGGAAAAATGAACTTTTTGGCATTTTTGATTCCTGGGAGTCACTTTAAAGTATTTTAATGCATTTTTTACAGACTGGTCTTTCAGTCCAATGAATCTCCCATGCATGGTGTGGCTATTCTTGCTGCTGATGTCTTCTTTCACTTCCATCGGCCAAAAAAATGGTATGATTTTTCATAAAAAATGCCAATTTTTCAAGGTATTTTCAAACAATTTCAAGGTGGTAATTGTCACATGATAATGCAAATTACCCATTACATGAGCATGTCAATGACACACATACCAATTGTTATAAGAAGCTAATCTAACAAGTATTTTGGATTTTATAGCCAGTGATATACAGATATATATAATAAAAGTGTCTCATTTTCACTGGTGGGTATGGCCATTTGAAGGTTAATATCACTAAAACTTGGACACATTTAAGAAAATGCTTCAGCATTTCAAAGAGAGCATATCTTTGTTCAACTAATTCAATATACACCCACATCCAGTTATCTTGGATCACCCTTGCAGACCTGAAAATGTCATATTTTAGTCTCCCATGTGCTGATAAAGTCATGTGCTTGATGCTCAGCTGATCAGATCTGGACTCAATGACCTCACATCACCAGACGTTCTCTCATGGAAAGGATCTTGTACAGTCTTCCATAGCTGATCCAAGTTTGCAACACCAGACCCCAAAAACTGTGTGAAAATGGGGCCTGAATATGACTTGTGGTGGAAAAATGTGCTTTTTTGATGAATAATGTGTTACAGAGAGTGGGGTTAAATTGTGTGTGATAAATAAAGAACCACAGAAGTGATATTATTTTTGAACACATTTTTTTCATTCATGGGCAATTCTGAAAAAATGTAGGGTGTTACAATTATTCCGCGAAAAAGCGGGCTATCGCTTTAGGTTACACTGGTGTAAATAAGGTTCGGAGAGACCTCTAGCGGATGCGGGAGGAATATATAGGAGAGAATAAAATAGACACTGGGCCCTGATTGGTCAATAGCCTTGTGTGCTTTTTGCATAAAAAAATCATCACACCTCTTCCCTATGATTTCCCATAGGTAAGATAGCCATTGGCACAGGAATTAACCCTTTGTAGTGAAGTTTGAATTTGTTGGTGTGGTCTAAAATATGACAGTATTTTTTTATGCGGATCTGACACTAGTTACGAAAACACAAGATTTAAAGGCGAATTCCCTGCTAGACAGATATGATTTTTTTGTGTAAAAAGTTTCCCGAAATGTCAATTTTTCAGATTAAAAAAAAAAATTGGACCCATGGTTCATATAGCCAACAGCATACGCTAAAACGTTAGCACTGAGGCCTATGGAAAACATTTACACCAGTGTAACCTTTTAAAGGGAAAAATGAACTTTTTGGCATTTTTTATTCCTGGGAGTCACTTTAAAGTATTTTAATGCATTTTTTACAGACTGGTCTTTCAGTCCAATGAATCTCCCATGCATGGTGTGGCTATTCTTGCTGCTGATGTCTTCTTTCACTTCCATCGGCCAAAAAAATGGTATGATTTTTCATAAAAAATGCCAATTTTTCAAGGTATTTTCAAACAATTTCAAGGTGGTAATTGTCACATGATAATGCAAATTACCCATTACATGAGCATGTCAATGACACACATACCAATTGTTATAAGAAGCTAATCTAACAAGTATTTTGGATTTTATAGCCAGTGATATACAGATATATATAATAAAAGTGTCTCATTTTCACTGGTGGGTATGGCCATTTGAAGGTTAATAGCACTAAAACCTGGACACATTTAAGAAAATGCTTCAGCATTTCAAAGAGAGCATATCTTTGTTCAACTAATTCAATATACACCCACATCCAGTTATCTTGGATCACCCTTGCAGACCTGAAAATGTCATATTTTAGTCTCCCATGTGCTGATAAAGTCATGTGCTTGATGCTCAGCTGATTCCCGAAATGTCAATTTTTCAGATTAAAAAAAAAAATTGGACCCATGGTTCATATAGCCAACAGCATACGCTAAAACGTTAGCACTGAGGCCTATGGAAAACATTTACACCAGTGTAACCTTTTAAAGGGAAAAATGAACTTTTTGGCATTTTTGATTCCTGGGAGTCACTTTAAAGTATTTTAATGCATTTTTTACAGACTGGTCTTTCAGTCCAATGAATCTCCCATGCATGGTGTGGCTATTCTTGCTGCTGATGTCTTCTTTCACTTCCATCGGCCAAAAAAATGGTATGATTTTTCATAAAAAATGCCAATTTTTCAAGGTATTTTCAAACAATTTCAAGGTGGTAATTGTCACATGATAATGCAAATTACCCATTACATGAGCATGTCAATGACACACATACCAATTGTTATAAGAAGCTAATCTAACAAGTATTTTGGATTTTATAGCCAGTGATATACAGATATATATAATAAAAGTGTCTCATTTTCACTGGTGGGTATGGTCATTTGAAGGTTAATAGCACTAAAACTTGGACACATTTAAGAAAATGCTTCAGCATTTCAAAGAGAGCATATCTTTGTTCAACTAATTCAATATACACCCACATCCAGTTATCTTGGATCACCCTTGCAGACCTGAAAATGTCATATTTTAGTCTCCCATGTGCTGATAAAGTCATGTGCTTGATGCTCAGCTGATTCCCGAAATGTCAATTTTTCAGATTAAAAAAAAAAATTGGACCCATGGTTCATATAGCCAACAGCATACGCTAAAACGTTAGCACTGAGGCCTATGGAAAACATTTACACCAGTGTAACCTTTTAAAGGGAAAAATGAACTTTTTGGCATTTTTGATTCCTGGGAGTCACTTTAAAGTATTTTAATGCATTTTTTACAGACTGGTCTTTCAGTCCAATGAATCTCCCATGCATGGTGTGGCTATTCTTGCTGCTGATGTCTTCTTTCACTTCCATCGGCCAAAAAAATGGTATGATTTTTCATAAAAAATGCCAATTTTTCAAGGTATTTTCAAACAATTTCAAGGTGGTAATTGTCACATGATAATGCAAATTACCCATTACATGAGCATGTCAATGACACACATACCAATTGTTATAAGAAGCTAATCTAACAAGTATTTTGGATTTTATAGCCAGTGATATACAGATATATATAATAAAAGTGTCTCATTTTCACTGGTGGGTATGGCCATTTGAAGGTTAATAGCACTAAAACTTGGACACATTTAAGAAAATGCTTCAGCATTTCAAAGAGAGCATATCTTTGTTCAACTAATTCAATATACACCCACATCCAGTTATCTTGGATCACCCTTGCAGACCTGAAAATGTCATATTTTAGTCTCCCATGTGCTGATAAAGTCATGTGCTTGATGCTCAGCTGATTCCCGAAATGTCAATTTTTCAGATTAAAAAAAAAAATTGGACCCATGGTTCATATAGCCAACAGCATACGCTAAAACGTTAGCACTGAGGCCTATGGAAAACATTTACACCAGTGTAACCTTTTAAAGGGAAAAATGAACTTTTTGGCATTTTTTATTCCTGGGAGTCACTTTAAAGTATTTTAATGCATTTTTTACAGACTGGTCTTTCAGTCCAATGAATCTCCCATGCATGGTGTGGCTATTCTTGCTGCTGATGTCTTCTTTCACTTCCATCGGCCAAAAAAATGGTATGATTTTTCATAAAAAATGCCAATTTTTCAAGGTATTTTCAAACAATTTCAAGGTGGTAATTGTCACATGATAATGCAAATTACCCATTACATGAGCATGTCAATGACACACATACCAATTGTTATAAGAAGCTAATCTAACAAGTATTTTGGATTTTATAGCCAGTGATATACAGATATATATAATAAAAGTGTCTCATTTTCACTGGTGGGTATGGCCATTTGAAGGTTAATAGCACTAAAACTTGGACACATTTAAGAAAATGCTTCAGCATTTCAAAGAGAGCATATCTTTGTTCAACTAATTCAATATACACCCACATCCAGTTATCTTGGATCACCCTTGCAGACCTGAAAATGTCATATTTTAGTCTCCCATGTGCTGATAAAGTCATGTGCTTGATGCTCAGCTGATCAGATCTGGACTCAATGACCTCACATCACCAGACGTTCTCTCATGGAAAGGATCTTGTACAGTCTTCCATAGCTGATCCAAGTTTGCAACACCAGACCCCAAAAACTGTGTGAAAATGGGGCCTGAATATGACTTGTGGTGGAAAAATGTGCTTTTTTGATGAATAATGTGTTACAGAGAGTGGGGTTAAATTGTGTGTGATAAATAAAGAACCACAGAAGTGATATTATTTTTGAACACATTTTTTTCATTCATGGGCAATTCTGAAAAAATGTAGGGTGTTACAATTATTCCGCGAAAAAGCGGGCTATCGCTTTAGGTTACACTGGTGTAAATAAGGTTCGGAGAGACCTCTAGCGGATGCGGGAGGAATATATAGGAGAGAATAAAATAGACACTGGGCCCTGATTGGTCAATAGCCTTGTGTGCTTTTTGCATAAAAAAATCATCACACCTCTTCCCTATGATTTCCCATAGGTAAGATAGCCATTGGCACAGGAATTAACCCTTTGTAGTGAAGTTTGAATTTGTTGGTGTGGTCTAAAATATGACAGTATTTTTTTATGCGGATCTGACACTAGTTACGAAAACACAAGATTTAAAGGCGAATTCCCTGCTAGACAGATATGATTTTTTTGTGTAAAAAGTTTCCCGAAATGTCAATTTTTCAGATTAAAAAAAAAAATTGGACCCATGGTTCATATAGCCAACAGCATACGCTAAAACGTTAGCACTGAGGCCTATGGAAAACATTTACACCAGTGTAACCTTTTAAAGGGAAAAATGAACTTTTTGGCATTTTTGATTCCTGGGAGTCACTTTAAAGTATTTTAATGCATTTTTTACAGACTGGTCTTTCAGTCCAATGAATCTCCCATGCATGGTGTGGCTATTCTTGCTGCTGATGTCTTCTTTCACTTCCATCGGCCAAAAAAATGGTATGATTTTTCATAAAAAATGCCAATTTTTCAAGGTATTTTCAAACAATTTCAAGGTGGTAATTGTCACATGATAATGCAAATTACCCATTACATGAGCATGTCAATGACACACATACCAATTGTTATAAGAAGCTAATCTAACAAGTATTTTGGATTTTATAGCCAGTGATATACAGATATATATAATAAAAGTGTCTCATTTTCACTGGTGGGTATGGCCATTTGAAGGTTAATAGCACTAAAACTTGGACACATTTAAGAAAATGCTTCAGCATTTCAAAGAGAGCATATCTTTGTTCAACTAATTCAATATACACCCACATCCAGTTATCTTGGATCACCCTTGCAGACCTGAAAATGTCATATTTTAGTCTCCCATGTGCTGATAAAGTCATGTGCTTGATGCTCAGCTGATTCCCGAAATGTCAATTTTTCAGATTAAAAAAAAAAATTGGACCCATGGTTCATATAGCCAACAGCATACGCTAAAACGTTAGCACTGAGGCCTATGGAAAACATTTACACCAGTGTAACCTTTTAAAGGGAAAAATGAACTTTTTGGCATTTTTGATTCCTGGGAGTCACTTTAAAGTATTTTAATGCATTTTTTACAGACTGGTCTTTCAGTCCAATGAATCTCCCATGCATGGTGTGGCTATTCTTGCTGCTGATGTCTTCTTTCACTTCCATCGGCCAAAAAAATGGTATGATTTTTCATAAAAAATGCCAATTTTTCAAGGTATTTTCAAACAATTTCAAGGTGGTAATTGTCACATGATAATGCAAATTACCCATTACATGAGCATGTCAATGACACACATACCAATTGTTATAAGAAGCTAATCTAACAAGTATTTTGGATTTTATAGCCAGTGATATACAGATATATATAATAAAAGTGTCTCATTTTCACTGGTGGGTATGGCCATTTGAAGGTTAATAGCACTAAAACTTGGACACATTTAAGAAAATGCTTCAGCATTTCAAAGAGAGCATATCTTTGTTCAACTAATTCAATATACACCCACATCCAGTTATCTTGGATCACCCTTGCAGACCTGAAAATGTCATATTTTAGTCTCCCATGTGCTGATAAAGTCATGTGCTTGATGCTCAGCTGATCAGATCTGGACTCAATGACCTCACATCACCAGACGTTCTCTCATGGAAAGGATCTTGTACAGTCTTCCATAGCTGATCCAAGTTTGCAACACCAGACCCCAAAAACTGTGTGAAAATGGGGCCTGAATATGACTTGTGGTGGAAAAATGTGCTTTTTTGATGAATAATGTGTTACAGAGAGTGGGGTTAAATTGTGTGTGATAAATAAAGAACCACAGAAGTGATATTATTTTTGAACACATTTTTTTCATTCATGGGCAATTCTGAAAAAATGTAGGGTGTTACAATTATTCCGCGAAAAAGCGGGCTATCGCTTTAGGTTACACTGGTGTAAATAAGGTTCGGAGAGACCTCTAGCGGATGCGGGAGGAATATATAGGAGAGAATAAAATAGACACTGGGCCCTGATTGGTCAATAGCCTTGTGTGCTTTTTGCATAAAAAAATCATCACACCTCTTCCCTATGATTTCCCATAGGTAAGATAGCCATTGGCACAGGAATTAACCCTTTGTAGTGAAGTTTGAATTTGTTGGTGTGGTCTAAAATATGACAGTATTTTTTTATGCGGATCTGACACTAGTTACGAAAACACAAGATTTAAAGGCGAATTCCCTGCTAGACAGATATGATTTATTTGTGTAAAAAGTTTCCCGAAATGTCAATTTTTCAGATTAAAAATAAAAATTGGACCCATGGTTCATATAGCCAACAGCATACGCTAAAACGTTAGCACTGAGGCCTATGGAAAACATTTACACCAGTGTAACCTTTTAAAGGGAAAAATGAACTTTTTGGCATTTTTGATTCCTGGGAGTCACTTTAAAGTATTTTAATGCATTTTTTACAGCCTGGTCTTTCAGTCCAATGAATCTCCCATGCATGGTGTGGCTATTCTTGCTGCTGATGTCTTCTTTCACTTCCATCGGCCAAAAAAATGGTATGATTTTTCATAAAAAATGCCAATTTTTCAAGGTATTTTCAAACAATTTCAAGGTGGTAATTGTCACATGATAATGCAAATTACCCATTACATGAGCATGTCAATGACACACATACCAATTGTTATAAGAAGCTAATCTAACAAGTATTTTGGATTTTATAGCCAGTGATATACAGATATATATAATAAAAGTGTCTCATTTTCACTGGTGGGTATGGCCATTTGAAGGTTAATAGCACTAAAACTTGGACACATTTAAGAAAATGCTTCAGCATTTCAAAGAGAGCATATCTTTGTTCAACTAATTCAATATACACCCACATCCAGTTATCTTGGATCACCCTTGCAGACCTGAAAATGTCATATTTTAGTCTCCCATGTGCTGATAAAGTCATGTGCTTGATGCTCAGCTGATTCCCGAAATGTCAATTTTTCAGATTAAAAAAAAAAATTGGACCCATGGTTCATATAGCCAACAGCATACGCTAAAACGTTAGCACTGAGGCCTATGGAAAACATTTACACCAGTGTAACCTTTTAAAGGGAAAAATGAACTTTTTGGCATTTTTGATTCCTGGGAGTCACTTTAAAGTATTTTAATGCATTTTTTACAGACTGGTCTTTCAGTCCAATGAATCTCCCATGCATGGTGTGGCTATTCTTGCTGCTGATGTCTTCTTTCACTTCCATCGGCCAAAAAAATGGTATGATTTTTCATAAAAAATGCCAATTTTTCAAGGTATTTTCAAACAATTTCAAGGTGGTAATTGTCACATGATAATGCAAATTACCCATTACATGAGCATGTCAATGACACACATACCAATTGTTATAAGAAGCTAATCTAACAAGTATTTTGGATTTTATAGCCAGTGATATACAGATATATATAATAAAAGTGTCTCATTTTCACTGGTGGGTATGGCCATTTGAAGGTTAATAGCACTAAAACTTGGACACATTTAAGAAAATGCTTCAGCATTTCAAAGAGAGCATATCTTTGTTCAACTAATTCAATATACACCCACATCCAGTTATCTTGGATCACCCTTGCAGACCTGAAAATGTCATATTTTAGTCTCCCATGTGCTGATAAAGTCATGTGCTTGATGCTCAGCTGATCAGATCTGGACTCAATGACCTCACATCACCAGACGTTCTCTCATGGAAAGGATCTTGTACAGTCTTCCATAGCTGATCCAAGTTTGCAACACCAGACCCCAAAAACTGTGTGAAAATGGGGCCTGAATATGACTTGTGGTGGAAAAATGTGCTTTTTTGATGAATAATGTGTTACAGAGAGTGGGGTTAAATTGTGTGTGATAAATAAAGAACCACAGAAGTGATATTATTTTTGAACACATTTTTTTCATTCATGGGCAATTCTGAAAAAATGTAGGGTGTTACAATTATTCCGCGAAAAAGCGGGCTATCGCTTTAGGTTACACTGGTGTAAATAAGGTTCGGAGAGACCTCTAGCGGATGCGGGAGGAATATATAGGAGAGAATAAAATAGACACTGGGCCCTGATTGGTCAATAGCCTTGTGTGCTTTTTGCATAAAAAAATCATCACACCTCTTCCCTATGATTTCCCATAGGTAAGATAGCCATTGGCACAGGAATTAACCCTTTGTAGTGAAGTTTGAATTTGTTGGTGTGGTCTAAAATATGACAGTATTTTTTTATGCGGATCTGACACTAGTTACGAAAACACAAGATTTAAAGGCGAATTCCCTGCTAGACAGATATGATTTATTTGTGTAAAAAGTTTCCCGAAATGTCAATTTTTCAGATTAAAAAAAAAAATTGGACCCATGGTTCATATAGCCAACAGCATACGCTAAAACGTTAGCACTGAGGCCTATGGAAAACATTTACACCAGTGTAACCTTTTAAAGGGAAAAATGAACTTTTTGGCATTTTTGATTCCTGGGAGTCACTTTAAAGTATTTTAATGCATTTTTTACAGCCTGGTCTTTCAGTCCAATGAATCTCCCATGCATGGTGTGGCTATTCTTGCTGCTGATGTCTTCTTTCACTTCCATCGGCCAAAAAAATGGTATGATTTTTCATAAAAAATGCCAATTTTTCAAGGTATTTTCAAACAATTTCAAGGTGGTAATTGTCACATGATAATGCAAATTACCCATTACATGAGCATGTCAATGACACACATACCAATTGTTATAAGAAGCTAATCTAACAAGTATTTTGGATTTTATAGCCAGTGATATACAGATATATATAATAAAAGTGTCTCATTTTCACTGGTGGGTATGGCCATTTGAAGGTTAATAGCACTAAAACTTGGACACATTTAAGAAAATGCTTCAGCATTTCAAAGAGAGCATATCTTTGTTCAACTAATTCAATATACACCCACATCCAGTTATCTTGGATCACCCTTGCAGACCTGAAAATGTCATATTTTAGTCTCCCATGTGCTGATAAAGTCATGTGCTTGATGCTCAGCTGATCAGATCTGGACTCAATGACCTCACATCACCAGACGTTCTCTCATGGAAAGGATCTTGTACAGTCTTCCATAGCTGATCCAAGTTTGCAACACCAGACCCCAAAAACTGTGTGAAAATGGGGCCTGAATATGACTTGTGGTGGAAAAATGTGCTTTTTTGATGAATAATGTGTTACAGAGAGTGGGGTTAAATTGTGTGTGATAAATAAAGAACCACAGAAGTGATATTATTTTTGAACACATTTTTTTCATTCATGGGCAATTCTGAAAAAATGTAGGGTGTTACAATTATTCCGCGAAAAAGCGGGCTATCGCTTTAGGTTACACTGGTGTAAATAAGGTTCGGAGAGACCTCTAGCGGATGCGGGAGGAATATATAGGAGAGAATAAAATAGACACTGGGCCCTGATTGGTCAATAGCCTTGTGTGCTTTTTGCATAAAAAAATCATCACACCTCTTCCCTATGATTTCCCATAGGTAAGATAGCCATTGGCACAGGAATTAACCCTTTGTAGTGAAGTTTGAATTTGTTGGTGTGGTCTAAAATATGACAGTATTTTTTTATGCGGATCTGACACTAGTTACGAAAACACAAGATTTAAAGGCGAATTCCCTGCTAGACAGATATGATTTTTTTGTGTAAAAAGTTTCCCGAAATGTCAATTTTTCAGATTAAAAAAAAAAATTGGACCCATGGTTCATATAGCCAACAGCATACGCTAAAACGTTAGCACTGAGGCCTATGGAAAACATTTACACCAGTGTAACCTTTTAAAGGGAAAAATGAACTTTTTGGCATTTTTGATTCCTGGGAGTCACTTTAAAGTATTTTAATGCATTTTTTACAGACTGGTCTTTCAGTCCAATGAATCTCCCATGCATGGTGTGGCTATTCTTGCTGCTGATGTCTTCTTTCACTTCCATCGGCCAAAAAAATGGTATGATTTTTCATAAAAAATGCCAATTTTTCAAGGTATTTTCAAACAATTTCAAGGTGGTAATTGTCACATGATAATGCAAATTACCCATTACATGAGCATGTCAATGACACACATACCAATTGTTATAAGAAGCTAATCTAACAAGTATTTTGGATTTTATAGCCAGTGATATACAGATATATATAATAAAAGTGTCTCATTTTCACTGGTGGGTATGGCCATTTGAAGGTTAATAGCACTAAAACTTGGACACATTTAAGAAAATGCTTCAGCATTTCAAAGAGAGCATATCTTTGTTCAACTAATTCAATATACACCCACATCCAGTTATCTTGGATCACCCTTGCAGACCTGAAAATGTCATATTTTAGTCTCCCATGTGCTGATAAAGTCATGTGCTTGATGCTCAGCTGATTCCCGAAATGTCAATTTTTCAGATTAAAAAAAAAAATTGGACCCATGGTTCATATAGCCAACAGCATACGCTAAAACGTTAGCACTGAGGCCTATGGAAAACATTTACACCAGTGTAACCTTTTAAAGGGAAAAATGAACTTTTTGGCATTTTTGATTCCTGGGAGTCACTTTAAAGTATTTTAATGCATTTTTTACAGACTGGTCTTTCAGTCCAATGAATCTCCCATGCATGGTGTGGCTATTCTTGCTGCTGATGTCTTCTTTCACTTCCATCGGCCAAAAAAATGGTATGATTTTTCATAAAAAATGCCAATTTTTCAAGGTATTTTCAAACAATTTCAAGGTGGTAATTGTCACATGATAATGCAAATTACCCATTACATGAGCATGTCAATGACACACATACCAATTGTTATAAGAAGCTAATCTAACAAGTATTTTGGATTTTATAGCCAGTGATATACAGATATATATAATAAAAGTGTCTCATTTTCACTGGTGGGTATGGCCATTTGAAGGTTAATAGCACTAAAACTTGGACACATTTAAGAAAATGCTTCAGCATTTCAAAGAGAGCATATCTTTGTTCAACTAATTCAATATACACCCACATCCAGTTATCTTGGATCACCCTTGCAGACCTGAAAATGTCATATTTTAGTCTCCCATGTGCTGATAAAGTCATGTGCTTGATGCTCAGCTGATCAGATCTGGACTCAATGACCTCACATCACCAGACGTTCTCTCATGGAAAGGATCTTGTACAGTCTTCCATAGCTGATCCAAGTTTGCAACACCAGACCCCAAAAACTGTGTGAAAATGGGGCCTGAATATGACTTGTGGTGGAAAAATGTGCTTTTTTGATGAATAATGTGTTACAGAGAGTGGGGTTAAATTGTGTGTGATAAATAAAGAACCACAGAAGTGATATTATTTTTGAACACATTTTTTTCATTCATGGGCAATTCTGAAAAAATGTAGGGTGTTACAATTATTCCGCGAAAAAGCGGGCTATCGCTTTAGGTTACACTGGTGTAAATAAGGTTCGGAGAGACCTCTAGCGGATGCGGGAGGAATATATAGGAGAGAATAAAATAGACACTGGGCCCTGATTGGTCAATAGCCTTGTGTGCTTTTTGCATAAAAAAATCATCACACCTCTTCCCTATGATTTCCCATAGGTAAGATAGCCATTGGCACAGGAATTAACCCTTTGTAGTGAAGTTTGAATTTGTTGGTGTGGTCTAAAATATGACAGTATTTTTTTATGCGGATCTGACACTAGTTACGAAAACACAAGATTTAAAGGCGAATTCCCTGCTAGACAGATATGATTTTTTTGTGTAAAAAGTTTCCCGAAATGTCAATTTTTCAGATTAAAAAAAAAAATTGGACCCATGGTTCATATAGCCAACAGCATACGCTAAAACGTTAGCACTGAGGCCTATGGAAAACATTTACACCAGTGTAACCTTTTAAAGGGAAAAATGAACTTTTTGGCATTTTTGATTCCTGGGAGTCACTTTAAAGTATTTTAATGCATTTTTTACAGACTGGTCTTTCAGTCCAATGAATCTCCCATGCATGGTGTGGCTATTCTTGCTGCTGATGTCTTCTTTCACTTCCATCGGCCAAAAAAATGGTATGATTTTTCATAAAAAATGCCAATTTTTCAAGGTATTTTCAAACAATTTCAAGGTGGTAATTGTCACATGATAATGCAAATTACCCATTACATGAGCATGTCAATGACACACATACCAATTGTTATAAGAAGCTAATCTAACAAGTATTTTGGATTTTATAGCCAGTGATATACAGATATATATAATAAAAGTGTCTCATTTTCACTGGTGGGTATGGCCATTTGAAGGTTAATAGCACTAAAACTTGGACACATTTAAGAAAATGCTTCAGCATTTCAAAGAGAGCATATCTTTGTTCAACTAATTCAATATACACCCACATCCAGTTATCTTGGATCACCCTTGCAGACCTGAAAATGTCATATTTTAGTCTCCCATGTGCTGATAAAGTCATGTGCTTGATGCTCAGCTGATTCCCGAAATGTCAATTTTTCAGATTAAAAAAAAAAATTGGACCCATGGTTCATATAGCCAACAGCATACGCTAAAACGTTAGCACTGAGGCCTATGGAAAACATTTACACCAGTGTAACCTTTTAAAGGGAAAAATGAACTTTTTGGCATTTTTGATTCCTGGGAGTCACTTTAAAGTATTTTAATGCATTTTTTACAGACTGGTCTTTCAGTCCAATGAATCTCCCATGCATGGTGTGGCTATTCTTGCTGCTGATGTCTTCTTTCACTTCCATCGGCCAAAAAAATGGTATGATTTTTCATAAAAAATGCCAATTTTTCAAGGTATTTTCAAACAATTTCAAGGTGGTAATTGTCACATGATAATGCAAATTACCCATTACATGAGCATGTCAATGACACACATACCAATTGTTATAAGAAGCTAATCTAACAAGTATTTTGGATTTTATAGCCAGTGATATACAGATATATATAATAAAAGTGTCTCATTTTCACTGGTGGGTATGGCCATTTGAAGGTTAATAGCACTAAAACTTGGACACATTTAAGAAAATGCTTCAGCATTTCAAAGAGAGCATATCTTTGTTCAACTAATTCAATATACACCCACATCCAGTTATCTTGGATCACCCTTGCAGACCTGAAAATGTCATATTTTAGTCTCCCATGTGCTGATAAAGTCATGTGCTTGATGCTCAGCTGATCAGATCTGGACTCAATGACCTCACATCACCAGACGTTCTCTCATGGAAAGGATCTTGTACAGTCTTCCATAGCTGATCCAAGTTTGCAACACCAGACCCCAAAAACTGTGTGAAAATGGGGCCTGAATATGACTTGTGGTGGAAAAATGTGCTTTTTTGATGAATAATGTGTTACAGAGAGTGGGGTTAAATTGTGTGTGATAAATAAAGAACCACAGAAGTGATATTATTTTTGAACACATTTTTTTCATTCATGGGCAATTCTGAAAAAATGTAGGGTGTTACAATTATTCCGCGAAAAAGCGGGCTATCGCTTTAGGTTACACTGGTGTAAATAAGGTTCGGAGAGACCTCTAGCGGATGCGGGAGGAATATATAGGAGAGAATAAAATAGACACTGGGCCCTGATTGGTCAATAGCCTTGTGTGCTTTTTGCATAAAAAAATCATCACACCTCTTCCCTATGATTTCCCATAGGTAAGATAGCCATTGGCACAGGAATTAACCCTTTGTAGTGAAGTTTGAATTTGTTGGTGTGGTCTAAAATATGACAGTATTTTTTTATGCGGATCTGACACTAGTTACGAAAACACAAGATTTAAAGGCGAATTCCCTGCTAGACAGATATGATTTATTTGTGTAAAAAGTTTCCCGAAATGTCAATTTTTCAGATTAAAAAAAAAAATTGGACCCATGGTTCATATAGCCAACAGCATACGCTAAAACGTTAGCACTGAGGCCTATGGAAAACATTTACACCAGTGTAACCTTTTAAAGGGAAAAATGAACTTTTTGGCATTTTTGATTCCTGGGAGTCACTTTAAAGTATTTTAATGCATTTTTTACAGCCTGGTCTTTCAGTCCAATGAATCTCCCATGCATGGTGTGGCTATTCTTGCTGCTGATGTCTTCTTTCACTTCCATCGGCCAAAAAAATGGTATGATTTTTCATAAAAAATGCCAATTTTTCAAGGTATTTTCAAACAATTTCAAGGTGGTAATTGTCACATGATAATGCAAATTACCCATTACATGAGCATGTCAATGACACACATACCAATTGTTATAAGAAGCTAATCTAACAAGTATTTTGGATTTTATAGCCAGTGATATACAGATATATATAATAAAAGTGTCTCATTTTCACTGGTGGGTATGGCCATTTGAAGGTTAATAGCACTAAAACTTGGACACATTTAAGAAAATGCTTCAGCATTTCAAAGAGAGCATATCTTTGTTCAACTAATTCAATATACACCCACATCCAGTTATCTTGGATCACCCTTGCAGACCTGAAAATGTCATATTTTAGTCTCCCATGTGCTGATAAAGTCATGTGCTTGATGCTCAGCTGATTCCCGAAATGTCAATTTTTCAGATTAAAAAAAAAAATTGGACCCATGGTTCATATAGCCAACAGCATACGCTAAAACGTTAGCACTGAGGCCTATGGAAAACATTTACACCAGTGTAACCTTTTAAAGGGAAAAATGAACTTTTTGGCATTTTTGATTCCTGGGAGTCACTTTAAAGTATTTTAATGCATTTTTTACAGACTGGTCTTTCAGTCCAATGAATCTCCCATGCATGGTGTGGCTATTCTTGCTGCTGATGTCTTCTTTCACTTCCATCGGCCAAAAAAATGGTATGATTTTTCATAAAAAATGCCAATTTTTCAAGGTATTTTCAAACAATTTCAAGGTGGTAATTGTCACATGATAATGCAAATTACCCATTACATGAGCATGTCAATGACACACATACCAATTGTTATAAGAAGCTAATCTAACAAGTATTTTGGATTTTATAGCCAGTGATATACAGATATATATAATAAAAGTGTCTCATTTTCACTGGTGGGTATGGCCATTTGAAGGTTAATAGCACTAAAACTTGGACACATTTAAGAAAATGCTTCAGCATTTCAAAGAGAGCATATCTTTGTTCAACTAATTCAATATACACCCACATCCAGTTATCTTGGATCACCCTTGCAGACCTGAAAATGTCATATTTTAGTCTCCCATGTGCTGATAAAGTCATGTGCTTGATGCTCAGCTGATCAGATCTGGACTCAATGACCTCACATCACCAGACGTTCTCTCATGGAAAGGATCTTGTACAGTCTTCCATAGCTGATCCAAGTTTGCAACACCAGACCCCAAAAACTGTGTGAAAATGGGGCCTGAATATGACTTGTGGTGGAAAAATGTGCTTTTTTGATGAATAATGTGTTACAGAGAGTGGGGTTAAATTGTGTGTGATAAATAAAGAACCACAGAAGTGATATTATTTTTGAACACATTTTTTTCATTCATGGGCAATTCTGAAAAAATGTAGGGTGTTACAATTATTCCGCGAAAAAGCGGGCTATCGCTTTAGGTTACACTGGTGTAAATAAGGTTCGGAGAGACCTCTAGCGGATGCGGGAGGAATATATAGGAGAGAATAAAATAGACACTGGGCCCTGATTGGTCAATAGCCTTGTGTGCTTTTTGCATAAAAAAATCATCACACCTCTTCCCTATGATTTCCCATAGGTAAGATAGCCATTGGCACAGGAATTAACCCTTTGTAGTGAAGTTTGAATTTGTTGGTGTGGTCTAAAATATGACAGTATTTTTTTATGCGGATCTGACACTAGTTACGAAAACACAAGATTTAAAGGCGAATTCCCTGCTAGACAGATATGATTTATTTGTGTAAAAAGTTTCCCGAAATGTCAATTTTTCAGATTAAAAAAAAAAATTGGACCCATGGTTCATATAGCCAACAGCATACGCTAAAACGTTAGCACTGAGGCCTATGGAAAACATTTACACCAGTGTAACCTTTTAAAGGGAAAAATGAACTTTTTGGCATTTTTGATTCCTGGGAGTCACTTTAAAGTATTTTAATGCATTTTTTACAGCCTGGTCTTTCAGTCCAATGAATCTCCCATGCATGGTGTGGCTATTCTTGCTGCTGATGTCTTCTTTCACTTCCATCGGCCAAAAAAATGGTATGATTTTTCATAAAAAATGCCAATTTTTCAAGGTATTTTCAAACAATTTCAAGGTGGTAATTGTCACATGATAATGCAAATTACCCATTACATGAGCATGTCAATGACACACATACCAATTGTTATAAGAAGCTAATCTAACAAGTATTTTGGATTTTATAGCCAGTGATATACAGATATATATAATAAAAGTGTCTCATTTTCACTGGTGGGTATGGCCATTTGAAGGTTAATAGCACTAAAACTTGGACACATTTAAGAAAATGCTTCAGCATTTCAAAGAGAGCATATCTTTGTTCAACTAATTCAATATACACCCACATCCAGTTATCTTGGATCACCCTTGCAGACCTGAAAATGTCATATTTTAGTCTCCCATGTGCTGATAAAGTCATGTGCTTGATGCTCAGCTGATTCCCGAAATGTAAATTTTTCAGATTAAAAAAAAAAATTGGACCCATGGTTCATATAGCCAACAGCATACGCTAAAACGTTAGCACTGAGGCCTATGGAAAACATTTACACCAGTGTAACCTTTTAAAGGGAAAAATGAACTTTTTGGCATTTTTGATTCCTGGGAGTCACTTTAAAGTATTTTAATGCATTTTTTACAGACTGGTCTTTCAGTCCAATGAATCTCCCATGCATGGTGTGGCTATTCTTGCTGCTGATGTCTTCTTTCACTTCCATCGGCCAAAAAAATGGTATGATTTTTCATAAAAAATGCCAATTTTTCAAGGTATTTTCAAACAATTTCAAGGTGGTAATTATCACATGATAATGCAAATTACCCATTACATGAGCATGTCAATGACACACATACCAATTGTTATAAGAAGCTAATCTAACAAGTATTTTGGATTTTATAGCCAGTGATATACAGATATATATAATAAAAGTGTCTCATTTTCACTGGTGGGTATGGCCATTTGAAGGTTAATAGCACTAAAACTTGGACACATTTAAGAAAATGCTTCAGCATTTCAAAGAGAGCATATCTTTGTTCAACTAATTCAATATACACCCACATCCAGTTATCTTGGATCACCCTTGCAGACCTGAAAATGTCATATTTTAGTCTCCCATGTGCTGATAAAGTCATGTGCTTGATGCTCAGCTGATCAGATCTGGACTCAATGACCTCACATCACCAGACGTTCTCTCATGGAAAGGATCTTGTACAGTCTTCCATAGCTGATCCAAGTTTGCAACACCAGACCCCAAAAACTGTGTGAAAATGGGGCCTGAATATGACTTGTGGTGGAAAAATGTGCTTTTTTGATGAATAATGTGTTACAGAGAGTGGGGTTAAATTGTGTGTGATAAATAAAGAACCACAGAAGTGATATTATTTTTGAACACATTTTTTTCATTCATGGGCAATTCTGAAAAAATGTAGGGTGTTACAATTATTCCGCGAAAAAGCGGGCTATCGCTTTAGGTTACACTGGTGTAAATAAGGTTCGGAGAGACCTCTAGCGGATGCGGGAGGAATATATAGGAGAGAATAAAATAGACACTGGGCCCTGATTGGTCAATAGCCTTGTGTGCTTTTTGCATAAAAAAATCATCACACCTCTTCCCTATGATTTCCCATAGGTAAGATAGCCATTGGCACAGGAATTAACCCTTTGTAGTGAAGTTTGAATTTGTTGGTGTGGTCTAAAATATGACAGTATTTTTTTATGCGGATCTGACACTAGTTACGAAAACACAAGATTTAAAGGCGAATTCCCTGCTAGACAGATATGATTTATTTGTGTAAAAAGTTTCCCGAAATGTCAATTTTTCAGATTAAAAAAAAAAATTGGACCCATGGTTCATATAGCCAACAGCATACGCTAAAACGTTAGCACTGAGGCCTATGGAAAACATTTACACCAGTGTAACCTTTTAAAGGGAAAAATGAACTTTTTGGCATTTTTGATTCCTGGGAGTCACTTTAAAGTATTTTAATGCATTTTTTACAGACTGGTCTTTCAGTCCAATGAATCTCCCATGCATGGTGTGGCTATTCTTGCTGCTGATGTCTTCTTTCACTTCCATCGGCCAAAAAAATGGTATGATTTTTCATAAAAAATGCCAATTTTTCAAGGTATTTTCAAACAATTTCAAGGTGGTAATTGTCACATGATAATGCAAATTACCCATTACATGAGCATGTCAATGACACACATACCAATTGTTATAAGAAGCTAATCTAACAAGTATTTTGGATTTTATAGCCAGTGATATACAGATATATATAATAAAAGTGTCTCATTTTCACTGGTGGGTATGGCCATTTGAAGGTTAATAGCACTAAAACTTGGACACATTTAAGAAAATGCTTCAGCATTTCAAAGAGAGCATATCTTTGTTCAACTAATTCAATATACACCCACATCCAGTTATCTTGGATCACCCTTGCAGACCTGAAAATGTCATATTTTAGTCTCCCATGTGCTGATAAAGTCATGTGCTTGATGCTCAGCTGATTCCCGAAATGTCAATTTTTCAGATTAAAAAAAAAAATTGGACCCATGGTTCATATAGCCAACAGCATACGCTAAAACGTTAGCACTGAGGCCTATGGAAAACATTTACACCAGTGTAACCTTTTAAAGGGAAAAATGAACTTTTTGGCATTTTTGATTCCTGGGAGTCACTTTAAAGTATTTTAATGCATTTTTTACAGACTGGTCTTTCAGTCCAATGAATCTCCCATGCATGGTGTGGCTATTCTTGCTGCTGATGTCTTCTTTCACTTCCATCGGCCAAAAAAATGGTATGATTTTTCATAAAAAATGCCAATTTTTCAAGGTATTTTCAAACAATTTCAAGGTGGTAATTGTCACATGATAATGCAAATTACCCATTACATGAGCATGTCAATGACACACATACCAATTGTTATAAGAAGCTAATCTAACAAGTATTTTGGATTTTATAGCCAGTGATATACAGATATATATAATAAAAGTGTCTCATTTTCACTGGTGGGTATGGCCATTTGAAGGTTAATAGCACTAAAACTTGGACACATTTAAGAAAATGCTTCAGCATTTCAAAGAGAGCATATCTTTGTTCAACTAATTCAATATACACCCACATCCAGTTATCTTGGATCACCCTTGCAGACCTGAAAATGTCATATTTTAGTCTCCCATGTGCTGATAAAGTCATGTGCTTGATGCTCAGCTGATCAGATCTGGACTCAATGACCTCACATCACCAGACGTTCTCTCATGGAAAGGATCTTGTACAGTCTTCCATAGCTGATCCAAGTTTGCAACACCAGACCCCAAAAACTGTGTGAAAATGGGGCCTGAATATGACTTGTGGTGGAAAAATGTGCTTTTTTGATGAATAATGTGTTACAGAGAGTGGGGTTAAATTGTGTGTGATAAATAAAGAACCACAGAAGTGATATTATTTTTGAACACATTTTTTTCATTCATGGGCAATTCTGAAAAAATGTAGGGTGTTACAATTATTCCGCGAAAAAGCGGGCTATCGCTTTAGGTTACACTGGTGTAAATAAGGTTCGGAGAGACCTCTAGCGGATGCGGGAGGAATATATAGGAGAGAATAAAATAGACACTGGGCCCTGATTGGTCAATAGCCTTGTGTGCTTTTTGCATAAAAAAATCATCACACCTCTTCCCTATGATTTCCCATAGGTAAGATAGCCATTGGCACAGG
Organism: Siphonodentalium dalli; assembly: GCA_032622095.1. Classification (NCBI taxonomy): domain Eukaryota; kingdom Metazoa; phylum Mollusca; class Scaphopoda; order Gadilida; family Siphonodentaliidae; genus Siphonodentalium; species Siphonodentalium dalli. The sequence goes on from CP136063.1 coordinate 129,603,555, forward strand.
AATTAACCCTTTGTAGTGAAGTTTGAATTTGTTGGTGTGGTCTAAAATATGACAGTATTTTTTTATGCGGATCTGACACTAGTTACGAAAACACAAGATTTAAAGGCGAATTCCCTGCTAGACAGATATGATTTATTTGTGTAAAAAGTTTCCCGAAATGTCAATTTTTCAGATTAAAAAAAAAAATTGGACCCATGGTTCATATAGCCAACAGCATACGCTAAAACGTTAGCACTGAGGCCTATGGAAAACATTTACACCAGTGTAACCTTTTAAAGGGAAAAATGAACTTTTTGGCATTTTTGATTCCTGGGAGTCACTTTAAAGTATTTTAATGCATTTTTTACAGCCTGGTCTTTCAGTCCAATGAATCTCCCATGCATGGTGTGGCTATTCTTGCTGCTGATGTCTTCTTTCACTTCCATCGGCCAAAAAAATGGTATGATTTTTCATAAAAAATGCCAATTTTTCAAGGTATTTTCAAACAATTTCAAGGTGGTAATTGTCACATGATAATGCAAATTACCCATTACATGAGCATGTCAATGACACACATACCAATTGTTATAAGAAGCTAATCTAACAAGTATTTTGGATTTTATAGCCAGTGATATACAGATATATATAATAAAAGTGTCTCATTTTCACTGGTGGGTATGGCCATTTGAAGGTTAATAGCACTAAAACTTGGACACATTTAAGAAAATGCTTCAGCATTTCAAAGAGAGCATATCTTTGTTCAACTAATTCAATATACACCCACATCCAGTTATCTTGGATCACCCTTGCAGACCTGAAAATGTCATATTTTAGTCTCCCATGTGCTGATAAAGTCATGTGCTTGATGCTCAGCTGATTCCCGAAATGTCAATTTTTCAGATTAAAAAAAAAAATTGGACCCATGGTTCATATAGCCAACAGCATACGCTAAAACGTTAGCACTGAGGCCTATGGAAAACATTTACACCAGTGTAACCTTTTAAAGGGAAAAATGAACTTTTTGGCATTTTTGATTCCTGGGAGTCACTTTAAAGTATTTTAATGCATTTTTTACAGACTGGTCTTTCAGTCCAATGAATCTCCCATGCATGGTGTGGCTATTCTTGCTGCTGATGTCTTCTTTCACTTCCATCGGCCAAAAAAATGGTATGATTTTTCATAAAAAATGCCAATTTTTCAAGGTATTTTCAAACAATTTCAAGGTGGTAATTGTCACATGATAATGCAAATTACCCATTACATGAGCATGTCAATGACACACATACCAATTGTTATAAGAAGCTAATCTAACAAGTATTTTGGATTTTATAGCCAGTGATATACAGATATATATAATAAAAGTGTCTCATTTTCACTGGTGGGTATGGCCATTTGAAGGTTAATAGCACTAAAACTTGGACACATTTAAGAAAATGCTTCAGCATTTCAAAGAGAGCATATCTTTGTTCAACTAATTCAATATACACCCACATCCAGTTATCTTGGATCACCCTTGCAGACCTGAAAATGTCATATTTTAGTCTCCCATGTGCTGATAAAGTCATGTGCTTGATGCTCAGCTGATCAGATCTGGACTCAATGACCTCACATCACCAGACGTTCTCTCATGGAAAGGATCTTGTACAGTCTTCCATAGCTGATCCAAGTTTGCAACACCAGACCCCAAAAACTGTGTGAAAATGGGGCCTGAATATGACTTGTGGTGGAAAAATGTGCTTTTTTGATGAATAATGTGTTACAGAGAGTGGGGTTAAATTGTGTGTGATAAATAAAGAACCACAGAAGTGATATTATTTTTGAACACATTTTTTTCATTCATGGGCAATTCTGAAAAAATGTAGGGTGTTACAATTATTCCGCGAAAAAGCGGGCTATCGCTTTAGGTTACACTGGTGTAAATAAGGTTCGGAGAGACCTCTAGCGGATGCGGGAGGAATATATAGGAGAGAATAAAATAGACACTGGGCCCTGATTGGTCAATAGCCTTGTGTGCTTTTTGCATAAAAAAATCATCACACCTCTTCCCTATGATTTCCCATAGGTAAGATAGCCATTGGCACAGGAATTAACCCTTTGTAGTGAAGTTTGAATTTGTTGGTGTGGTCTAAAATATGACAGTATTTTTTTATGCGGATCTGACACTAGTTACGAAAACACAAGATTTAAAGGCGAATTCCCTGCTAGACAGATATGATTTATTTGTGTAAAAAGTTTCCCGAAATGTCAATTTTTCAGATTAAAAAAAAAAATTGGACCCATGGTTCATATAGCCAACAGCATACGCTAAAACGTTAGCACTGAGGCCTATGGAAAACATTTACACCAGTGTAACCTTTTAAAGGGAAAAATGAACTTTTTGGCATTTTTGATTCCTGGGAGTCACTTTAAAGTATTTTAATGCATTTTTTACAGCCTGGTCTTTCAGTCCAATGAATCTCCCATGCATGGTGTGGCTATTCTTGCTGCTGATGTCTTCTTTCACTTCCATCGGCCAAAAAAATGGTATGATTTTTCATAAAAAATGCCAATTTTTCAAGGTATTTTCAAAAAATTTCAAGGTGGTAATTGTCACATGATAATGCAAATTACCCATTACATGAGCATGTCAATGACACACATACCAATTGTTATAAGAAGCTAATCTAACAAGTATTTTGGATTTTATAGCCAGTGATATACAGATATATATAATAAAAGTGTCTCATTTTCACTGGTGGGTATGGCCATTTGAAGGTTAATAGCACTAAAACTTGGACACATTTAAGAAAATGCTTCAGCATTTCAAAGAGAGCATATCTTTGTTCAACTAATTCAATATACACCCACATCCAGTTATCTTGGATCACCCTTGCAGACCTGAAAATGTCATATTTTAGTCTCCCATGTGCTGATAAAGTCATGTGCTTGATGCTCAGCTGATCAGATCTGGACTCAATGACCTCACATCACCAGACGTTCTCTCATGGAAAGGATCTTGTACAGTCTTCCATAGCTGATCCAAGTTTGCAACACCAGACCCCAAAAACTGTGTGAAAATGGGGCCTGAATATGACTTGTGGTGGAAAAATGTGCTTTTTTGATGAATAATGTGTTACAGAGAGTGGGGTTAAATTGTGTGTGATAAATAAAGAACCACAGAAGTGATATTATTTTTGAACACATTTTTTTCATTCATGGGCAATTCTGAAAAAATGTAGGGTGTTACAATTATTCCGCGAAAAAGCGGGCTATCGCTTTAGGTTACACTGGTGTAAATAAGGTTCGGAGAGACCTCTAGCGGATGCGGGAGGAATATATAGGAGAGAATAAAATAGACACTGGGCCCTGATTGGTCAATAGCCTTGTGTGCTTTTTGCATAAAAAAATCATCACACCTCTTCCCTATGATTTCCCATAGGTAAGATAGCCATTGGCACAGGAATTAACCCTTTGTAGTGAAGTTTGAATTTGTTGGTGTGGTCTAAAATATGACAGTATTTTTTTATGCGGATCTGACACTAGTTACGAAAACACAAGATTTAAAGGCGAATTCCCTGCTAGACAGATATGATTTTTTTGTGTAAAAAGTTTCCCGAAATGTCAATTTTTCAGATTAAAAAAAAAAAATTGGACCCATGGTTCATATAGCCAACAGCATACGCTAAAACGTTAGCACTGAGGCCTATGGAAAACATTTACACCAGTGTAACCTTTTAAAGGGAAAAATGAACTTTTTGGCATTTTTGATTCCTGGGAGTCACTTTAAAGTATTTTAATGCATTTTTTACAGACTGGTCTTTCAGTCCAATGAATCTCCCATGCATGGTGTGGCTATTCTTGCTGCTGATGTCTTCTTTCACTTCCATCGGCCAAAAAAATGGTATGATTTTTCATAAAAAATGCCAATTTTTCAAGGTATTTTCAAAAAATTTCAAGGTGGTAATTGTCACATGATAATGCAAATTACCCATTACATGAGCATGTCAATGACACACATACCAATTGTTATAAGAAGCTAATCTAACAAGTATTTTGGATTTTATAGCCAGTGATATACAGATATATATAATAAAAGTGTCTCATTTTCACTGGTGGGTATGGCCATTTGAAGGTTAATAGCACTAAAACTTGGACACATTTAAGAAAATGCTTCAGCATTTCAAAGAGAGCATATCTTTGTTCAACTAATTCAATATACACCCACATCCAGTTATCTTGGATCACCCTTGCAGACCTGAAAATGTCATATTTTAGTCTCCCATGTGCTGATAAAGTCATGTGCTTGATGCTCAGCTGATTCCCGAAATGTCAATTTTTCAGATTAAAAAAAAAAATTGGACCCATGGTTCATATAGCCAACAGCATACGCTAAAACGTTAGCACTGAGGCCTATGGAAAACATTTACACCAGTGTAACCTTTTAAAGGGAAAAATGAACTTTTTGGCATTTTTGATTCCTGGGAGTCACTTTAAAGTATTTTAATGCATTTTTTACAGACTGGTCTTTCAGTCCAATGAATCTCCCATGCATGGTGTGGCTATTCTTGCTGCTGATGTCTTCTTTCACTTCCATCGGCCAAAAAAATGGTATGATTTTTCATAAAAAATGCCAATTTTTCAAGGTATTTTCAAACAATTTCAAGGTGGTAATTGTCACATGATAATGCAAATTACCCATTACATGAGCATGTCAATGACACACATACCAATTGTTATAAGAAGCTAATCTAAGAAGTATTTTGGATTTTATAGCCAGTGATATACAGATATATATAATAAAAGTGTCTCATTTTCACTGGTGGGTATGGCCATTTGAAGGTTAATAGCACTAAAACTTGGACACATTTAAGAAAATGCTTCAGCATTTCAAAGAGAGCATATCTTTGTTCAACTAATTCAATATACACCCACATCCAGTTATCTTGGATCACCCTTGCAGACCTGAAAATGTCATATTTTAGTCTCCCATGTGCTGATAAAGTCATGTGCTTGATGCTCAGCTGATCAGATCTGGACTCAATGACCTCACATCACCAGACGTTCTCTCATGGAAAGGATCTTGTACAGTCTTCCATAGCTGATCCAAGTTTGCAACACCAGACCCCAAAAACTGTGTGAAAATGGGGCCTGAATATGACTTGTGGTGGAAAAATGTGCTTTTTTGATGAATAATGTGTTACAGAGAGTGGGGTTAAATTGTGTGTGATAAATAAAGAACCACAGAAGTGATATTATTTTTGAACACATTTTTTTCATTCATGGGCAATTCTGAAAAAATGTAGGGTGTTACAATTATTCCGCGAAAAAGCGGGCTATCGCTTTAGGTTACACTGGTGTAAATAAGGTTCGGAGAGACCTCTAGCGGATGCGGGAGGAATATATAGGAGAGAATAAAATAGACACTGGGCCCTGATTGGTCAATAGCCTTGTGTGCTTTTTGCATAAAAAAATCATCACACCTCTTCCCTATGATTTCCCATAGGTAAGATAGCCATTGGCACAGGAATTAACCCTTTGTAGTGAAGTTTGAATTTGTTGGTGTGGTCTAAAATATGACAGTATTTTTTTATGCGGATCTGACACTAGTTACGAAAACACAAGATTTAAAGGCGAATTCCCTGCTAGACAGATATGATTTTTTTGTGTAAAAAGTTTCCCGAAATGTCAATTTTTCAGATTAAAAAAAAAAATTGGACCCATGGTTCATATAGCCAACAGCATACGCTAAAACGTTAGCACTGAGGCCTATGGAAAACATTTACACCAGTGTAACCTTTTAAAGGGAAAAATGAACTTTTTGGCATTTTTGATTCCTGGGAGTCACTTTAAAGTATTTTAATGCATTTTTTACAGACTGGTCTTTCAGTCCAATGAATCTCCCATGCATGGTGTGGCTATTCTTGCTGCTGATGTCTTCTTTCACTTCCATCGGCCAAAAAAATGGTATGATTTTTCATAAAAAATGCCAATTTTTCAAGGTATTTTCAAACAATTTCAAGGTGGTAATTGTCACATGATAATGCAAATTACCCATTACATGAGCATGTCAATGACACACATACCAATTGTTATAAGAAGCTAATCTAACAAGTATTTTGGATTTTATAGCCAGTGATATACAGATATATATAATAAAAGTGTCTCATTTTCACTGGTGGGTATGGCCATTTGAAGGTTAATAGCACTAAAACTTGGACACATTTAAGAAAATGCTTCAGCATTTCAAAGAGAGCATATCTTTGTTCAACTAATTCAATATACACCCACATCCAGTTATCTTGGATCACCCTTGCAGACCTGAAAATGTCATATTTTAGTCTCCCATGTGCTGATAAAGTCATGTGCTTGATGCTCAGCTGATTCCCGAAATGTCAATTTTTCAGATTAAAAAAAAAAATTGGACCCATGGTTCATATAGCCAACAGCATACGCTAAAACGTTAGCACTGAGGCCTATGGAAAACATTTACACCAGTGTAACCTTTTAAAGGGAAAAATGAACTTTTTGGCATTTTTGATTCCTGGGAGTCACTTTAAAGTATTTTAATGCATTTTTTACAGACTGGTCTTTCAGTCCAATGAATCTCCCATGCATGGTGTGGCTATTCTTGCTGCTGATGTCTTCTTTCACTTCCATCGGCCAAAAAAATGGTATGATTTTTCATAAAAAATGCCAATTTTTCAAGGTATTTTCAAACAATTTCAAGGTGGTAATTGTCACATGATAATGCAAATTACCCATTACATGAGCATGTCAATGACACACATACCAATTGTTATAAGAAGCTAATCTAACAAGTATTTTGGATTTTATAGCCAGTGATATACAGATATATATAATAAAAGTGTCTCATTTTCACTGGTGGGTATGGCCATTTGAAGGTTAATAGCACTAAAACTTGGACACATTTAAGAAAATGCTTCAGCATTTCAAAGAGAGCATATCTTTGTTCAACTAATTCAATATACACCCACATCCAGTTATCTTGGATCACCCTTGCAGACCTGAAAATGTCATATTTTAGTCTCCCATGTGCTGATAAAGTCATGTGCTTGATGCTCAGCTGATCAGATCTGGACTCAATGACCTCACATCACCAGACGTTCTCTCATGGAAAGGATCTTGTACAGTCTTCCATAGCTGATGCAAGTTTGCAACACCAGACCCCAAAAACTGTGTGAAAATGGGGCCTGAATATGACTTGTGGTGGAAAAATGTGCTTTTTTGATGAATAATGTGTTACAGAGAGTGGGGTTAAATTGTGTGTGATAAATAAAGAACCACAGAAGTGATATTATTTTTGAACACATTTTTTTCATTCATGGGCAATTCTGAAAAAATGTAGGGTGTTACAATTATTCCGCGAAAAAGCGGGCTATCGCTTTAGGTTACACTGGTGTAAATAAGGTTCGGAGAGACCTCTAGCGGATGCGGGAGGAATATATAGGAGAGAATAAAATAGACACTGGGCCCTGATTGGTCAATAGCCTTGTGTGCTTTTTGCATAAAAAAATCATCACACCTCTTCCCTATGATTTCCCATAGGTAAGATAGCCATTGGCACAGGAATTAACCCTTTGTAGTGAAGTTTGAATTTGTTGGTGTGGTCTAAAATATGACAGTATTTTTTTATGCGGATCTGACACTAGTTACGAAAACACAAGATTTAAAGGCGAATTCCCTGCTAGACAGATATGATTTATTTGTGTAAAAAGTTTCCCGAAATGTCAATTTTTCAGATTAAAAAAAAAAATTGGACCCATGGTTCATATAGCCAACAGCATACGCTAAAACGTTAGCACTGAGGCCTATGGAAAACATTTACACCAGTGTAACCTTTTAAAGGGAAAAATGAACTTTTTGGCATTTTTGATTCCTGGGAGTCACTTTAAAGTATTTTAATGCATTTTTTACAGCCTGGTCTTTCAGTCCAATGAATCTCCCATGCATGGTGTGGCTATTCTTGCTGCTGATGTCTTCTTTCACTTCCATCGGCCAAAAAAATGGTATGATTTTTCATAAAAAATGCCAATTTTTCAAGGTATTTTCAAAAAATTTCAAGGTGGTAATTGTCACATGATAATGCAAATTACCCATTACATGAGCATGTCAATGACACACATACCAATTGTTATAAGAAGCTAATCTAACAAGTATTTTGGATTTTATAGCCAGTGATATACAGATATATATAATAAAAGTGTCTTATTTTCACTGGTGGGTATGGCCATTTGAAGGTTAATAGCACTAAAACTTGGACACATTTAAGAAAATGCTTCAGCATTTCAAAGAGAGCATATCTTTGTTCAACTAATTCAATATACACCCACATCCAGTTATCTTGGATCACCCTTGCAGACCTGAAAATGTCATATTTTAGTCTCCCATGTGCTGATAAAGTCATGTGCTTGATGCTCAGCTGATCAGATCTGGACTCAATGACCTCACATCACCAGACGTTCTCTCATGGAAAGGATCTTGTACAGTCTTCCATAGCTGATCCAAGTTTGCAACACCAGACCCCAAAAACTGTGTGAAAATGGGGCCTGAATATGACTTGTGGTGGAAAAATGTGCTTTTTTGATGAATAATGTGTTACAGAGAGTGGGGTTAAATTGTGTGTGATAAATAAAGAACCACAGAAGTGATATTATTTTTGAACACATTTTTTTCATTCATGGGCAATTCTGAAAAAATGTAGGGTGTTACAATTATTCCGCGAAAAAGCGGGCTATCGCTTTAGGTTACACTGGTGTAAATAAGGTTCGGAGAGACCTCTAGCGGATGCGGGAGGAATATATAGGAGAGAATAAAATAGACACTGGGCCCTGATTGGTCAATAGCCTTGTGTGCTTTTTGCATAAAAAAATCATCACACCTCTTCCCTATGATTTCCCATAGGTAAGATAGCCATTGGCACAGGAATTAACCCTTTGTAGTGAAGTTTGAATTTGTTGGTGTGGTCTAAAATATGACAGTATTTTTTTATGCGGATCTGACACTAGTTACGAAAACACAAGATTTAAAGGCGAATTCCCTGCTAGACAGATATGATTTTTTTGTGTAAAAAGTTTCCCGAAATGTCAATTTTTCAGATTAAAAAAAAAAAATTGGACCCATGGTTCATATAGCCAACAGCATACGCTAAAACGTTAGCACTGAGGCCTATGGAAAACATTTACACCAGTGTAACCTTTTAAAGGGAAAAATGAACTTTTTGGCATTTTTGATTCCTGGGAGTCACTTTAAAGTATTTTAATGCATTTTTTACAGACTGGTCTTTCAGTCCAATGAATCTCCCATGCATGGTGTGGCTATTCTTGCTGCTGATGTCTTCTTTCACTTCCATCGGCCAAAAAAATGGTATGATTTTTCATAAAAAATGCCAATTTTTCAAGGTATTTTCAAAAAATTTCAAGGTGGTAATTGTCACATGATAATGCAAATTACCCATTACATGAGCATGTCAATGACACACATACCAATTGTTATAAGAAGCTAATCTAACAAGTATTTTGGATTTTATAGCCAGTGATATACAGATATATATAATAAAAGTGTCTCATTTTCACTGGTGGGTATGGCCATTTGAAGGTTAATAGCACTAAAACTTGGACACATTTAAGAAAATGCTTCAGCATTTCAAAGAGAGCATATCTTTGTTCAACTAATTCAATATACACCCACATCCAGTTATCTTGGATCACCCTTGCAGACCTGAAAATGTCATATTTTAGTCTCCCATCTGCTGATAAAGTCATGTGCTTGATGCTCAGCTGATTCCCGAAATGTCAATTTTTCAGATTAAAAAAAAAAATTGGACCCATGGTTCATATAGCCAACAGCATACGCTAAAACGTTAGCACTGAGGCCTATGGAAAACATTTACACCAGTGTAACCTTTTAAAGGGAAAAATGAACTTTTTGGCATTTTTGATTCCTGGGAGTCACTTTAAAGTATTTTAATGCATTTTTTACAGACTGGTCTTTCAGTCCAATGAATCTCCCATGCATGGTGTGGCTATTCTTGCTGCTGATGTCTTCTTTCACTTCCATCGGCCAAAAAAATGGTATGATTTTTCATAAAAAATGCCAATTTTTCAAGGTATTTTCAAACAATTTCAAGGTGGTAATTGTCACATGATAATGCAAATTACCCATTACATGAGCATGTCAATGACACACATACCAATTGTTATAAGAAGCTAATCTAACAAGTATTTTGGATTTTATAGCCAGTGATATACAGATATATATAATAAAAGTGTCTCATTTTCACTGGTGGGTATGGCCATTTGAAGGTTAATAGCACTAAAACTTGGACACATTTAAGAAAATGCTTCAGCATTTCAAAGAGAGCATATCTTTGTTCAACTAATTCAATATACACCCACATCCAGTTATCTTGGATCACCCTTGCAGACCTGAAAATGTCATATTTTAGTCTCCCATGTGCTGATAAAGTCATGTGCTTGATGCTCAGCTGATCAGATCTGGACTCAATGACCTCACATCACCAGACGTTCTCTCATGGAAAGGATCTTGTACAGTCTTCCATAGCTGATCCAAGTTTGCAACACCAGACCCCAAAAACTGTGTGAAAATGGGGCCTGAATATGACTTGTGGTGGAAAAATGTGCTTTTTTGATGAATAATGTGTTACAGAGAGTGGGGTTAAATTGTGTGTGATAAATAAAGAACCACAGAAGTGATATTATTTTTGAACACATTTTTTTCATTCATGGGCAATTCTGAAAAAATGTAGGGTGTTACAATTATTCCGCGAAAAAGCGGGCTATCGCTTTAGGTTACACTGGTGTAAATAAGGTTCGGAGAGACCTCTAGCGGATGCGGGAGGAATATATAGGAGAGAATAAAATAGACACTGGGCCCTGATTGGTCAATAGCCTTGTGTGCTTTTTGCATAAAAAAATCATCACACCTCTTCCCTATGATTTCCCATAGGTAAGATAGCCATTGGCACAGGAATTAACCCTTTGTAGTGAAGTTTGAATTTGTTGGTGTGGTCTAAAATATGACAGTATTTTTTTATGCGGATCTGACACTAGTTACGAAAACACAAGATTTAAAGGCGAATTCCCTGCTAGACAGATATGATTTTTTTGTGTAAAAAGTTTCCCGAAATGTCAATTTTTCAGATTAAAAAAAAAAATTGGACCCATGGTTCATATAGCCAACAGCATACGCTAAAACGTTAGCACTGAGGCCTATGGAAAACATTTACACCAGTGTAACCTTTTAAAGGGAAAAATGAACTTTTTGGCATTTTTGATTCCTGGGAGTCACTTTAAAGTATTTTAATGCATTTTTTACAGCCTGGTCTTTCAGTCCAATGAATCTCCCATGCATGGTGTGGCTATTCTTGCTGCTGATGTCTTCTTTCACTTCCATCGGCCAAAAAAATGGTATGATTTTTCATAAAAAATGCCAATTTTTCAAGGTATTTTCAAAAAATTTCAAGGTGGTAATTGTCACATGATAATGCAAATTACCCATTACATGAGCATGTCAATGACACACATACCAATTGTTATAAGAAGCTAATCTAACAAGTATTTTGGATTTTATAGCCAGTGATATACAGATATATATAATAAAAGTGTCTCATTTTCACTGGTGGGTATGGCCATTTGAAGGTTAATAGCACTAAAACTTGGACACATTTAAGAAAATGCTTCAGCATTTCAAAGAGAGCATATCTTTGTTCAACTAATTCAATATACACCCACATCCAGTTATCTTGGATCACCCTTGCAGACCTGAAAATGTCATATTTTAGTCTCCCATGTGCTGATAAAGTCATGTGCTTGATGCTCAGCTGATCAGATCTGGACTCAATGACCTCACATCACCAGACGTTCTCTCATGGAAAGGATCTTGTACAGTCTTCCATAGCTGATCCAAGTTTGCAACACCAGACCCCAAAAACTGTGTGAAAATGGGGCCTGAATATGACTTGTGGTGGAAAAATGTGCTTTTTTGATGAATAATGTGTTACAGAGAGTGGGGTTAAATTGTGTGTGATAAATAAAGAACCACAGAAGTGATATTATTTTTGAACACATTTTTTTCATTCATGGGCAATTCTGAAAAAATGTAGGGTGTTACAATTATTCCGCGAAAAAGCGGGCTATCGCTTTAGGTTACACTGGTGTAAATAAGGTTCGGAGAGACCTCTAGCGGATGCGGGAGGAATATATAGGAGAGAATAAAATAGACACTGGGCCCTGATTGGTCAATAGCCTTGTGTGCTTTTTGCATAAAAAAATCATCACACCTCTTCCCTATGATTTCCCATAGGTAAGATAGCCATTGGCACAGGAATTAACCCTTTGTAGTGAAGTTTGAATTTGTTGGTGTGGTCTAAAATATGACAGTATTTTTTTATGCGGATCTGACACTAGTTACGAAAACACAAGATTTAAAGGCGAATTCCCTGCTAGACAGATATGATTTTTTTGTGTAAAAAGTTTCCCGAAATGTCAATTTTTCAGATTAAAAAAAAAAAATTGGACCCATGGTTCATATAGCCAACAGCATACGCTAAAACGTTAGCACTGAGGCCTATGGAAAACATTTACACCAGTGTAACCTTTTAAAGGGAAAAATGAACTTTTTGGCATTTTTGATTCCTGGGAGTCACTTTAAAGTATTTTAATGCATTTTTTACAGACTGGTCTTTCAGTCCAATGAATCTCCCATGCATGGTGTGGCTATTCTTGCTGCTGATGTCTTCTTTCACTTCCATCGGCCAAAAAAATGGTATGATTTTTCATAAAAAATGCCAATTTTTCAAGGTATTTTCAAAAAATTTCAAGGTGGTAATTGTCACATGATAATGCAAATTACCCATTACATGAGCATGTCAATGACACACATACCAATTGTTATAAGAAGCTAATCTAACAAGTATTTTGGATTTTATAGCCAGTGATATACAGATATATATAATAAAAGTGTCTCATTTTCACTGGTGGGTATGGCCATTTGAAGGTTAATAGCACTAAAACTTGGACACATTTAAGAAAATGCTTCAGCATTTCAAAGAGAGCATATCTTTGTTCAACTAATTCAATATACACCCACATCCAGTTATCTTGGATCACCCTTGCAGACCTGAAAATGTCATATTTTAGTCTCCCATGTGCTGATAAAGTCATGTGCTTGATGCTCAGCTGATCAGATCTGGACTCAATGACCTCACATCACCAGACGTTCTCTCATGGAAAGGATCTTGTACAGTCTTCCATAGCTGATCCAAGTTTGCAACACCAGACCCCAAAAACTGTGTGAAAATGGGGCCTGAATATGACTTGTGGTGGAAAAATGTGCTTTTTTGATGAATAATGTGTTACAGAGAGTGGGGTTAAATTGTGTGTGATAAATAAAGAACCACAGAAGTGATATTATTTTTGAACACATTTTTTTCATTCATGGGCAATTCTGAAAAAATGTAGGGTGTTACAATTATTCCGCGAAAAAGCGGGCTATCGCTTTAGGTTACACTGGTGTAAATAAGGTTCGGAGAGACCTCTAGCGGATGCGGGAGGAATATATAGGAGAGAATAAAATAGACACTGGGCCCTGATTGGTCAATAGCCTTGTGTGCTTTTTGCATAAAAAAATCATCACACCTCTTCCCTATGATTTCCCATAGGTAAGATAGCCATTGGCACAGGAATTAACCCTTTGTAGTGAAGTTTGAATTTGTTGGTGTGGTCTAAAATATGACAGTATTTTTTTATGCGGATCTGACACTAGTTACGAAAACACAAGATTTAAAGGCGAATTCCCTGCTAGACAGATATGATTTTTTTGTGTAAAAAGTTTCCCGAAATGTCAATTTTTCAGATTAAAAAAAAAAATTGGACCCATGGTTCATATAGCCAACAGCATACGCTAAAACGTTAGCACTGAGGCCTATGGAAAACATTTACACCAGTGTAACCTTTTAAAGGGAAAAATGAACTTTTTGGCATTTTTGATTCCTGGGAGTCACTTTAAAGTATTTTAATGCATTTTTTACAGACTGGTCTTTCAGTCCAATGAATCTCCCATGCATGGTGTGGCTATTCTTGCTGCTGATGTCTTCTTTCACTTCCATCGGCCAAAAAAATGGTATGATTTTTCATAAAAAATGCCAATTTTTCAAGGTATTTTCAAAAAATTTCAAGGTGGTAATTGTCACATGATAATGCAAATTACCCATTACATGAGCATGTCAATGACACACATACCAATTGTTATAAGAAGCTAATCTAACAAGTATTTTGGATTTTATAGCCAGTGATATACAGATATATATAATAAAAGTGTCTCATTTTCACTGGTGGGTATGGCCATTTGAAGGTTAATAGCACTAAAACTTGGACACATTTAAGAAAATGCTTCAGCATTTCAAAGAGAGCATATCTTTGTTCAACTAATTCAATATACACCCACATCCAGTTATCTTGGATCACCCTTGCAGACCTGAAAATGTCATATTTTAGTCTCCCATGTGCTGATAAAGTCATGTGCTTGATGCTCAGCTGATCAGATCTGGACTCAATGACCTCACATCACCAGACGTTCTCTCATGGAAAGGATCTTGTACAGTCTTCCATAGCTGATCCAAGTTTGCAACACCAGACCCCAAAAACTGTGTGAAAATGGGGCCTGAATATGACTTGTGGTGGAAAAATGTGCTTTTTTGATGAATAATGTGTTACAGAGAGTGGGGTTAAATTGTGTGTGATAAATAAAGAACCACAGAAGTGATATTATTTTTGAACACATTTTTTTCATTCATGGGCAATTCTGAAAAAATGTAGGGTGTTACAATTATTCCGCGAAAAAGCGGGCTATCGCTTTAGGTTACACTGGTGTAAATAAGGTTCGGAGAGACCTCTAGCGGATGCGGGAGGAATATATAGGAGAGAATAAAATAGACACTGGGCCCTGATTGGTCAATAGCCTTGTGTGCTTTTTGCATAAAAAAATCATCACACCTCTTCCCTATGATTTCCCATAGGTAAGATAGCCATTGGCACAGGAATTAACCCTTTGTAGTGAAGTTTGAATTTGTTGGTGTGGTCTAAAATATGACAGTATTTTTTTATGCGGATCTGACACTAGTTACGAAAACACAAGATTTAAAGGCGAATTCCCTGCTAGACAGATATGATTTTTTTGTGTAAAAAGTTTCCCGAAATGTCAATTTTTCAGATTAAAAAAAAAAATTGGACCCATGGTTCATATAGCCAACAGCATACGCTAAAACGTTAGCACTGAGGCCTATGGAAAACATTTACACCAGTGTAACCTTTTAAAGGGAAAAATGAACTTTTTGGCATTTTTGATTCCTGGGAGTCACTTTAAAGTATTTTAATGCATTTTTTACAGACTGGTCTTTCAGTCCAATGAATCTCCCATGCATGGTGTGGCTATTCTTGCTGCTGATGTCTTCTTTCACTTCCATCGGCCAAAAAAATGGTATGATTTTTCATAAAAAATGCCAATTTTTCAAGGTATTTTCAAAAAATTTCAAGGTGGTAATTGTTACATGATAATGCAAATTACCCATTACATGAGCATGTCAATGACACACATACCAATTGTTATAAGAAGCTAATCTAACAAGTATTTTGGATTTTATAGCCAGTGATATACAGATATATATAATAAAAGTGTCTCATTTTCACTGGTGGGTATGGCCATTTGAAGGTTAATAGCACTAAAACTTGGACACATTTAAGAAAATGCTTCAGCATTTCAAAGAGAGCATATCTTTGTTCAACTAATTCAATATACACCCACATCCAGTTATCTTGGATCACCCTTGCAGACCTGAAAATGTCATATTTTAGTCTCCCATGTGCTGATAAAGTCATGTGCTTGATGCTCAGCTGATCAGATCTGGACTCAATGACCTCACATCACCAGACGTTCTCTCATGGAAAGGATCTTGTACAGTCTTCCATAGCTGATCAAAGTTTGCAACACCAGACCCCAAAAACTGTGTGAAAATGGGGCCTGAATATGACTTGTGGTGGAAAAATGTGCTTTTTTGATGAATAATGTGTTACAGAGAGTGGGGTTAAATTGTGTGTGATAAATAAAGAACCACAGAAGTGATATTATTTTTGAACACATTTTTTTCATTCATGGGCAATTCTGAAAAAATGTAGGGTGTTACAATTATTCCGCGAAAAAGCGGGCTATCGCTTTAGGTTACACTGGTGTAAATAAGGTTCGGAGAGACCTCTAGCGGATGCGGGAGGAATATATAGGAGAGAATAAAATAGACACTGGGCCCTGATTGGTCAATAGCCTTGTGTGCTTTTTGCATAAAAAAATCATCACACCTCTTCCCTATGATTTCCCATAGGTAAGATAGCCATTGGCACAGGAATTAACCCTTTGTAGTGAAGTTTGAATTTGTTGGTGTGGTCTAAAATATGACAGTATTTTTTTATGCGGATCTGACACTAGTTACGAAAACACAAGATTTAAAGGCGAATTCCCTGCTAGACAGATATGATTTTTTTGTGTAAAAAGTTTCCCGAAATGTCAATTTTTCAGATTAAAAAAAAAAATTGGACCCATGGTTCATATAGCCAACAGCATACGCTAAAACGTTAGCACTGAGGCCTATGGAAAACATTTACACCAGTGTAACCTTTTAAAGGGAAAAATGAACTTTTTGGCATTTTTGATTCCTGGGAGTCACTTTAAAGTATTTTAATGCATTTTTTACAGACTGGTCTTTCAGTCCAATGAATCTCCCATGCATGGTGTGGCTATTCTTGCTGCTGATGTCTTCTTTCACTTCCATCGGCCAAAAAAATGGTATGATTTTTCATAAAAAATGCCAATTTTTCAAGGTATTTTCAAAAAATTTCAAGGTGGTAATTGTCACATGATAATGCAAATTACCCATTACATGAGCATGTCAATGACACACATACCAATTGTTATAAGAAGCTAATCTAACAAGTATTTTGGATTTTATAGCCAGTGATATACAGATATATATAATAAAAGTGTCTCATTTTCACTGGTGGGTATGGCCATTTGAAGGTTAATAGCACTAAAACTTGGACACATTTAAGAAAATGCTTCAGCATTTCAAAGAGAGCATATCTTTGTTCAACTAATTCAATATACACCCACATCCAGTTATCTTGGATCACCCTTGCAGACCTGAAAATGTCATATTTTAGTCTCCCATGTGCTGATAAAGTCATGTGCTTGATGCTCAGCTGATCAGATCTGGACTCAATGACCTCACATCACCAGACGTTCTCTCATGGAAAGGATCTTGTACAGTCTTCCATAGCTGATCCAAGTTTGCAACACCAGACCCCAAAAACTGTGTGAAAATGGGGCCTGAATATGACTTGTGGTGGAAAAATGTGCTTTTTTGATGAATAATGTGTTACAGAGAGTGGGGTTAAATTGTGTGTGATAAATAAAGAACCACAGAAGTGATATTATTTTTGAACACATTTTTTTCATTCATGGGCAATTCTGAAAAAATGTAGGGTGTTACAATTATTCCGCGAAAAAGCGGGCTATCGCTTTAGGTTACACTGGTGTAAATAAGGTTCGGAGAGACCTCTAGCGGATGCGGGAGGAATATATAGGAGAGAATAAAATAGACACTGGGCCCTGATTGGTCAATAGCCTTGTGTGCTTTTTGCATAAAAAAATCATCACACCTCTTCCCTATGATTTCCCATAGGTAAGATAGCCATTGGCACAGGAATTAACCCTTTGTAGTGAAGTTTGAATTTGTTGGTGTGGTCTAAAATATGACAGTATTTTTTTATGCGGATCTGACACTAGTTACGAAAACACAAGATTTAAAGGCGAATTCCCTGCTAGACAGATATGATTTTTTTGTGTAAAAAGTTTCCCGAAATGTCAATTTTTCAGATTAAAAAAAAAAATTGGACCCATGGTTCATATAGCCAACAGCATACGCTAAAACGTTAGCACTGAGGCCTATGGAAAACATTTACACCAGTGTAACCTTTTAAAGGGAAAAATGAACTTTTTGGCATTTTTGATTCCTGGGAGTCACTTTAAAGTATTTTAATGCATTTTTTACAGACTGGTCTTTCAGTCCAATGAATCTCCCATGCATGGTGTGGCTATTCTTGCTGCTGATGTCTTCTTTCACTTCCATCGGCCAAAAAAATGGTATGATTTTTCATAAAAAATGCCAATTTTTCAAGGTATTTTCAAAAAATTTCAAGGTGGTAATTGTCACATGATAATGCAAATTACCCATTACATGAGCATGTCAATGACACACATACCAATTGTTATAAGAAGCTAATCTAACAAGTATTTTGGATTTTATAGCCAGTGATATACAGATATATATAATAAAAGTGTCTCATTTTCACTGGTGGGTATGGCCATTTGAAGGTTAATAGCACTAAAACTTGGACACATTTAAGAAAATGCTTCAGCATTTCAAAGAGAGCATATCTTTGTTCAACTAATTCAATATACACCCACATCCAGTTATCTTGGATCACCCTTGCAGACCTGAAAATGTCATATTTTAGTCTCCCATGTGCTGATAAAGTCATGTGCTTGATGCTCAGCTGATCAGATCTGGACTCAATGACCTCACATCACCAGACGTTCTCTCATGGAAAGGATCTTGTACAGTCTTCCATAGCTGATCCAAGTTTGCAACACCAGACCCCAAAAACTGTGTGAAAATGGGGCCTGAATATGACTTGTGGTGGAAAAATGTGCTTTTTTGATGAATAATGTGTTACAGAGAGTGGGGTTAAATTGTGTGTGATAAATAAAGAACCACAGAAGTGATATTATTTTTGAACACATTTTTTTCATTCATGGGCAATTCTGAAAAAATGTAGGGTGTTACAATTATTCCGCGAAAAAGCGGGCTATCGCTTTAGGTTACACTGGTGTAAATAAGGTTCGGAGAGACCTCTAGCGGATGCGGGAGGAATATATAGGAGAGAATAAAATAGACACTGGGCCCTGATTGGTCAATAGCCTTGTGTGCTTTTTGCATAAAAAAATCATCACACCTCTTCCCTATGATTTCCCATAGGTAAGATAGCCATTGGCACAGGAATTAACCCTTTGTAGTGAAGTTTGAATTTGTTGGTGTGGTCTAAAATATGACAGTATTTTTTTATGCGGATCTGACACTAGTTACGAAAACACAAGATTTAAAGGCGAATTCCCTGCTAGACAGATATGATTTTTTTGTGTAAAAAGTTTCCCGAAATGTCAATTTTTCAGATTAAAAAATAAAATTGGACCCATGGTTCATATAGCCAACAGCATACGCTAAAACGTTATCACTGAGGCCTATGGAAAACATTTACACCAGTGTAACCTTTTAAAGGGAAAAATGAACTTTTTGGCATTTTTGATTCCTGGGAGTCACTTTAAAGTATTTTAATGCATTTTTTACAGACTGGTCTTTCAGTCCAATGAATCTCCCATGCATGGTGTGGCTATTCTTGCTGCTGATGTCTTCTTTCACTTCCATCGGCCAAAAAAATGGTATGATTTTTCATAAAAAATGCCAATTTTTCAAGGTATTTTCAAAAAATTTCAAGGTGGTAATTGTCACATGATAATGCAAATTACCCATTACATGAGCATGTCAATGACACACATACCAATTGTTATAAGAAGCTAATCTAACAAGTATTTTGGATTTTATAGCCAGTGATATACAGATATATATAATAAAAGTGTCTCATTTTCACTGGTGGGTATGGCCATTTGAAGGTTAATAGCACTAAAACTTGGACACATTTAAGAAAATGCTTCAGCATTTCAAAGAGAGCATATCTTTGTTCAACTAATTCAATATACACCCACATCCAGTTATCTTGGATCACCCTTGCAGACCTGAAAATGTCATATTTTAGTCTCCCATGTGCTGATAAAGTCATGTGCTTGATGCTCAGCTGATCAGATCTGGACTCAATGACCTCACATCACCAGACGTTCTCTCATGGAAAGGATCTTGTACAGTCTTCCATAGCTGATCCAAGTTTGCAACACCAGACCCCAAAAACTGTGTGAAAATGGGGCCTGAATATGACTTGTGGTGGAAAAATGTGCTTTTTTGATGAATAATGTGTTACAGAGAGTGGGGTTAAATTGTGTGTGATAAATAAAGAACCACAGAAGTGATATTATTTTTTAACACATTTTTTTCATTCATGGGCAATTCTGAAAAAATGTAGGGTGTTACAATTATTCCGCGAAAAAGCGGGCTATCGCTTTAGGTTACACTGGTGTAAATAAGGTTCGGAGAGACCTCTAGCGGATGCGGGAGGAATATATAGGAGAGAATAAAATAGACACTGGGCCCTGATTGGTCAATAGCCTTGTGTGCTTTTTGCATAAAAAAATCATCACACCTCTTCCCTATGATTTCCCATAGGTAAGATAGCCATTGGCACAGGAATTAACCCTTTGTAGTGAAGTTTGAATTTGTTGGTGTGGTCTAAAATATGACAGTATTTTTTTATGCGGATCTGACACTAGTTACGAAAACACAAGATTTAAAGGCGAATTCCCTGCTAGACAGATATGATTTTTTTGTGTAAAAAGTTTCCCGAAATGTCAATTTTTCAGATTAAAAAAAAAAATTGGACCCATGGTTCATATAGCCAACAGCATACGCTAAAACGTTAGCACTGAGGCCTATGGAAAACATTTACACCAGTGTAACCTTTTAAAGGGAAAAATGAACTTTTTGGCATTTTTGATTCCTGGGAGTCACTTTAAAGTATTTTAATGCATTTTTTACAGACTGGTCTTTCAGTCCAATGAATCTCCCATGCATGGTGTGGCTATTCTTGCTGCTGATGTCTTCTTTCACTTCCATCGGCCAAAAAAATGGTATGATTTTTCATAAAAAATGCCAATTTTTCAAGGTATTTTCAAAAAATTTCAAGGTGGTAATTGTCACATGATAATGCAAATTACCCATTACATGAGCATGTCAATGACACACATACCAATTGTTATAAGAAGCTAATCTAACAAGTATTTTGGATTTTATAGCCAGTGATATACAGATATATATAATAAAAGTGTCTCATTTTCACTGGTGGGTATGGCCATTTGAAGGTTAATAGCACTAAAACTTGGACACATTTAAGAAAATGCTTCAGCATTTCAAAGAGAGCATATCTTTGTTCAACTAATTCAATATACACCCACATCCAGTTATCTTGGATCACCCTTGCAGACCTGAAAATGTCATATTTTAGTCTCCCATGTGCTGATAAAGTCATGTGCTTGATGCTCAGCTGATCAGATCTGGACTCAATGACCTCACATCACCAGACGTTCTCTCATGGAAAGGATCTTGTACAGTCTTCCATAGCTGATCCAAGTTTGCAACACCAGACCCCAAAAACTGTGTGAAAATGGGGCCTGAATATGACTTGTGGTGGAAAAATGTGCTTTTTTGATGAATAATGTGTTACAGAGAGTGGGGTTAAATTGTGTGTGATAAATAAAGAACCACAGAAGTGATATTATTTTTGAACACATTTTTTTCATTCATGGGCAATTCTGAAAAAATGTAGGGTGTTACAATTATTCCGCGAAAAAGCGGGCTATCGCTTTAGGTTACACTGGTGTAAATAAGGTTCGGAGAGACCTCTAGCGGATGCGGGAGGAATATATAGGAGAGAATAAAATAGACACTGGGCCCTGATTGGTCAATAGCCTTGTGTGCTTTTTGCATAAAAAAATCATCACACCTCTTCCCTATGATTTCCCATAGGTAAGATAGCCATTGGCACAGGAATTAACCCTTTGTAGTGAAGTTTGAATTTGTTGGTGTGGTCTAAAATATGACAGTATTTTTTTATGCGGATCTGACACTAGTTACGAAAACACAAGATTTAAAGGCGAATTCCCTGCTAGACAGATATGATTTTTTTGTGTAAAAAGTTTCCCGAAATGTCAATTTTTCAGATTAAAAAAAAAATTGGACCCATGGTTCATATAGCCAACAGCATACGCTAAAACGTTAGCACTGAGGCCTATGGAAAACATTTACACCAGTGTAACCTTTTAAAGGGAAAAATGAACTTTTTGGCATTTTTGATTCCTGGGAGTCACTTTAAAGTATTTTAATGCATTTTTTACAGACTGGTCTTTCAGTCCAATGAATCTCCCATGCATGGTGTGGCTATTCTTGCTGCTGATGTCTTCTTTCACTTCCATCGGCCAAAAAAATGGTATGATTTTTCATAAAAAATGCCAATTTTTCAAGGTATTTTCAAAAAATTTCAAGGTGGTAATTGTCACATGATAATGCAAATTACCCATTACATGAGCATGTCAATGACACACATACCAATTGTTATAAGAAGCTAATCTAACAAGTATTTTGGATTTTATAGCCAGTGATATACAGATATATATAATAAAAGTGTCTCATTTTCACTGGTGGGTATGGCCATTTGAAGGTTAATAGCACTAAAACTTGGACACATTTAAGAAAATGCTTCAGCATTTCAAAGAGAGCATATCTTTGTTCAACTAATTCAATATACACCCACATCCAGTTATCTTGGATCACCCTTGCAGACCTGAAAATGTCATATTTTAGTCTCCCATGTGCTGATAAAGTCATGTGCTTGATGCTCAGCTGATCAGATCTGGACTCAATGACCTCACATCACCAGACGTTCTCTCATGGAAAGGATCTTGTACAGTCTTCCATAGCTGATCCAAGTTTGCAACACCAGACCCCAAAAACTGTGTGAAAATGGGGCCTGAATATGACTTGTGGTGGAAAAATGTGCTTTTTTGATGAATAATGTGTTACAGAGAGTGGGGTTAAATTGTGTGTGATAAATAAAGAACCACAGAAGTGATATTATTTTTGAACACATTTTTTTCATTCATGGGCAATTCTGAAAAAATGTAGGGTGTTACAATTATTCCGCGAAAAAGCGGGCTATCGCTTTAGGTTACACTGGTGTAAATAAGGTTCGGAGAGACCTCTAGCGGATGCGGGAGGAATATATAGGAGAGAATAAAATAGACACTGGGCCCTGATTGGTCAATAGCCTTGTGTGCTTTTTGCATAAAAAAATCATCACACCTCTTCCCTATGATTTCCCATAGGTAAGATAGCCATTGGCACAGGAATTAACCCTTTGTAGTGAAGTTTGAATTTGTTGGTGTGGTCTAAAATATGACAGTATTTTTTTATGCGGATCTGACACTAGTTACGAAAACACAAGATTTAAAGGCGAATTCCCTGCTAGACATTTATGATTTTTTTGTGTAAAAAGTTTCCCGAAATGTCAATTTTTCAGATTAAAAAATAAAATTGGACCCATGGTTCATATAGCCAACAGCATACGCTAAAACGTTAGCACTGAGGCCTATGGAAAACATTTACACCAGTGTAACCTTTTAAAGGGAAAAATGAACTTTTTGGCATTTTTGATTCCTGGGAGTCACTTTAAAGTATTTTAATGCATTTTTCACAGACTGGTCTTTCAGTCCAATGAATCTCCCATGCATGGTGTGGCTATTCTTGCTGCTGATGTCTTCTTTCACTTCCATCGGCCAAAAAAATGGTATGATTTTTCATAAAAAATGCCAATTTTTCAAGGTATTTTCAAAAAATTTCAAGGTGGTAATTGTCACATGATAATGCAAATTACCCATTACATGAGCATGTCAATGACACACATACCAATTGTTATAAGAAGCTAATCTAACAAGTATTTTGGATTTTATAGCCAGTGATATACAGATATATATAATAAAAGTGTCTCATTTTCACTGGTGGGTATGGCCATTTGAAGGTTAATAGCACTAAAACTTGGACACATTTAAGAAAATGCTTCAGCATTTCAAAGAGAGCATATCTTTGTTCAACTAATTCAATATACACCCACATCCAGTTATCTTGGATCACCCTTGCAGACCTGAAAATGTCATATTTTAGTCTCCCATGTGCTGATAAAGTCATGTGCTTGATGCTCAGCTGATCAGATCTGGACTCAATGACCTCACATCACCAGACGTTCTCTCATGGAAAGGATCTTGTACAGTCTTCCATAGCTGATCCAAGTTTGCAACACCAGACCCCAAAAACTGTGTGAAAATGGGGCCTGAATATGACTTGTGGTGGAAAAATGTGCTTTTTTGATGAATAATGTGTTACAGAGAGTGGGGTTAAATTGTGTGTGATAAATAAAGAACCACAGAAGTGATATTATTTTTGAACACATTTTTTTCATTCATGGGCAATTCTGAAAAAATGTAGGGTGTTACAATTATTCCGCGAAAAAGCGGGCTATCGCTTTAGGTTACACTGGTGTAAATAAGGTTCGGAGAGACCTCTAGCGGATGCGGGAGGAATATATAGGAGAGAATAAAATAGACACTGGGCCCTGATTGGTCAATAGCCTTGTGTGCTTTTTGCATAAAAAAATCATCACACCTCTTCCCTATGATTTCCCATAGGTAAGATAGCCATTGGCACAGGAATTAACCCTTTGTAGTGAAGTTTGAATTTGTTGGTGTGGTCTAAAATATGACAGTATTTTTTTATGCGGATCTGACACTAGTTACGAAAACACAAGATTTAAAGGCGAATTCCCTGCTAGACAGATATGATTTTTTTGTGTAAAAAGTTTCCCGAAATGTCAATTTTTCAGATTAAAAAAAAAAATTGGACCCATGGTTCATATAGCCAACAGCATACGCTAAAACGTTAGCACTGAGGCCTATGGAAAACATTTACACCAGTGTAACCTTTTAAAGGGAAAAATGAACTTTTTGGCATTTTTGATTCCTGGGAGTCACTTTAAAGTATTTTAATGCATTTTTTACAGACTGGTCTTTCAGTCCAATGAATCTCCCATGCATGGTGTGGCTATTCTTGCTGCTGATGTCTTCTTTCACTTCCATCGGCCAAAAAAATGGTATGATTTTTCATAAAAAATGCCAATTTTTCAAGGTATTTTCAAAAAATTTCAAGGTGGTAATTGTCACATGATAATGCAAATTACCCATTACATGAGCATGTCAATGACACACATACCAATTGTTATAAGAAGCTAATCTAACAAGTGTTTTGGATTTCATAGCCAGTGATATACAGATATATATAATAAAAGTGTCTCATTTTCACTGGTGGGTATGGCCATTTGAAGGTTAATAGCACTAAAACTTGGACACATTTAAGAAAATGCTTCAGCATTTCAAAGAGAGCATATCTTTGTTCAACTAATTCAATATACACCCACATCCAGTTATCTTGGATCACCCTTGCAGACCTGAAAATGTCATATTTTAGTCTCCCATGTGCTGATAAAGTCATGTGCTTGATGCTCAGCTGATCAGATCTGGACTCAATGACCTCACATCACCAGACGTTCTCTCATGGAAAGGATCTTGTACAGTCTTCCATAGCTGATCCAAGTTTGCAACACCAGACCCCAAAAACTGTGTGAAAATGGGGCCTGAATATGACTTGTGGTGGAAAAATGTGCTTTTTTGATGAATAATGTGTTACAGAGAGTGGGGTTAAATTGTGTGTGATAAATAAAGAACCACAGAAGTGATATTATTTTTGAACACATTTTTTTCATTCATGGGCAATTCTGAAAAAATGTAGGGTGTTACAATTATTCCGCGAAAAAGCGGGCTATCGCTTTAGGTTACACTGGTGTAAATAAGGTTCGGAGAGACCTCTAGCGGATGCGGGAGGAATATATAGGAGAGAATAAAATAGACACTGGGCCCTGATTGGTCAATAGCCTTGTGTGCTTTTTGCATAAAAAAATCATCACACCTCTTCCCTATGATTTCCCATAGGTAAGATAGCCATTGGCACAGGAATTAACCCTTTGTAGTGAAGTTTGAATTTGTTGGTGTGGTCTAAAATATGACAGTATTTTTTTATGCGGATCTGACACTAGTTACGAAAACACAAGATTTAAAGGCGAATTCCCTGCTAGACAGATATGATTTTTTTGTGTAAAAAGTTTCCCGAAATGTCAATTTTTCAGATTAAAAAAAAAAATTGGACCCATGGTTCATATAGCCAACAGCATACGCTAAAACGTTAGCACTGAGGCCTATGGAAAACATTTACACCAGTGTAACCTTTTAAAGGGAAAAATGAACTTTTTGGCATTTTTGATTCCTGGGAGTCACTTTAAAGTATTTTAATGCATTTTTTACAGACTGGTCTTTCAGTCCAATGAATCTCCCATGCATGGTGTGGCTATTCTTGCTGCTGATGTCTTCTTTCACTTCCATCGGCCAAAAAAATGGTATGATTTTTCATAAAAAATGCCAATTTTTCAAGGTATTTTCAAAAAATTTCAAGGTGGTAATTGTCACATGATAATGCAAATTACCCATTACATGAGCATGTCAATGACACACATACCAATTGTTATAAGAAGCTAATCTAACAAGTGTTTTGGATTTCATAGCCAGTGATATACAGATATATATAATAAAAGTGTCTCATTTTCACTGGTGGGTATGGCCATTTGAAGGTTAATAGCACTAAAACTTGGACACATTTAAGAAAATGCTTCAGCATTTCAAAGAGAGCATATCTTTGTTCAACTAATTCAATATACACCCACATCCAGTTATCTTGGATCACCCTTGCAGACCTGAAAATGTCATATTTTAGTCTCCCATGTGCTGATAAAGTCATGTGCTTGATGCTCAGCTGATCAGATCTGGACTCAATGACCTCACATCACCAGACGTTCTCTCATGGAAAGGATCTTGTACAGTCTTCCATAGCTGATCCAAGTTTGCAACACCAGACCCCAAAAACTGTGTGAAAATGGGGCCTGAATATGACTTGTGGTGGAAAAATGTGCTTTTTTGATGAATAATGTGTTACAGAGAGTGGGGTTAAATTGTGTGTGATAAATAAAAAACCACAGAAGTGATATTATTTTTGAACACATTTTTTTCATTCATGGGCAATTCTGAAAAAATGTAGGGTGTTACAATTATTCCGCGAAAAAGCGGGCTATCGCTTTAGGTTACAATGGTGTAAATAAGGTTCGGAGAGACCTCTAGCGGATGCGGGAGGAATATATAGGAGAGAATAAAATAGACACTGGGCCCTGATTGGTCAATAGCCTTGTGTGCTTTTTGCATAAAAAAATCATCACACCTCTTCCCTATGATTTCCCATAGGTAAGATAGCCATTGGCACAGGAATTAACCCTTTGTAGTGAAGTTTGAATTTGTTGGTGTGGTCTAAAATATGACAGTATTTTTTTATGCGGATCTGACACTAGTTACGAAAACACAAGATTTAAAGGCGAATTCCCTGCTAGACAGATATGATTTTTTTGTGTAAAAAGTTTCCCGAAATGTCAATTTTTCAGATTAAAAAAAAAAATTGGACCCATGGTTCATATAGCCAACAGCATACGCTAAAACGTTAGCACTGAGGCCTATGGAAAACATTTACACCAGTGTAACCTTTTAAAGGGAAAAATGAACTTTTTGGCATTTTTGATTCCTGGGAGTCACTTTAAAGTATTTTAATGCATTTTTTACAGCCTGGTCTTTCAGTCCAATGAATCTCCCATGCATGGTGTGGCTATTCTTGCTGCTGATGTCTTCTTTCACTTCCATCGGCCAAAAAAATGGTATGATTTTTCATAAAAAATGCCAATTTTTCAAGGTATTTTCAAAAAATTTCAAGGTGGTAATTGTCACATGATAATGCAAATTACCCATTACATGAGCATGTCAATGACACACATACCAATTGTTATAAGAAGCTAATCTAACAAGTATTTTGGATTTTATAGCCAGTGATATACAGATATATATAATAAAAGTGTCTCATTTTCACTGGTGGGTATGGCCATTTGAAGGTTAATAGCACTAAAACTTGGACACATTTAAGAAAATGCTTCAGCATTTCAAAGAGAGCATATCTTTGTTCAACTAATTCAATATACACCCACATCCAGTTATCTTGGATCACCCTTGCAGACCTGAAAATGTCATATTTTAGTCTCCCATGTGCTGATAAAGTCATGTGCTTGATGCTCAGCTGATCAGATCTGGACTCAATGACCTCACATCACCAGACGTTCTCTCATGGAAAGGATCTTGTACAGTCTTCCATAGCTGATCCAAGTTTGCAACACCAGACCCCAAAAACTGTGTGAAAATGGGGCCTGAATATGACTTGTGGTGGAAAAATGTGCTTTTTTGATGAATAATGTGTTACAGAGAGTGGGGTTAAATTGTGTGTGATAAATAAAGAACCACAGAAGTGATATTATTTTTGAACACATTTTTTTCATTCATGGGCAATTCTGAAAAAATGTAGGGTGTTACAATTATTCCGCGAAAAAGCGGGCTATCGCTTTAGGTTACACTGGTGTAAATAAGGTTCGGAGAGACCTCTAGCGGATGCGGGAGGAATATATAGGAGAGAATAAAATAGACACTGGGCCCTGATTGGTCAATAGCCTTGTGTGCTTTTTGCATAAAAAAATCATCACACCTCTTCCCTATGATTTCCCATAGGTAAGATAGCCATTGGCACAGGAATTAACCCTTTGTAGTGAAGTTTGAATTTGTTGGTGTGGTCTAAATATGACAGTATTTTTTTATGCGGATCTGACACTAGTTACGAAAACACAAGATTTAAAGGCGAATTCCCTGCTAGACAGATATGATTTTTTTGTGTAAAAAGTTTCCCGAAATGTCAATTTTTCAGATTAAAAAAAAAAATTGGACCCATGGTTCATATAGCCAACAGCATACGCTAAAACGTTAGCACTGAGGCCTATGGAAAACATTTACACCAGTGTAACCTTTTAAAGGGAAAAATGAACTTTTTGGCATTTTTGATTCCTGGGAGTCACTTTAAAGTATTTTAATGCATTTTTCACAGCCTGGTCTTTCAGTCCAATGAATCTCCCATGCATGGTGTGGCTATTCTTGCTGCTGATGTCTTCTTTCACTTCCATCGGCCAAAAAAATGGTATGATTTTTCATAAAAAATGCCAATTTTTCAAGGTATTTTCAAAAAATTTCAAGGTGGTAATTGTCACATGATAATGCAAATTACCCATTACATGAGCATGTCAATGACACACATACCAATTGTTATAAGAAGCTAATCTAACAAGTATTTTGGATTTTATAGCCAGTGATATACAGATATATATAATAAAAGTGTCTCATTTTCACTGGTGGGTATGGCCATTTGAAGGTTAATAGCACTAAAACTTGGACACATTTAAGAAAATGCTTCAGCATTTCAAAGAGAGCATATCTTTGTTCAACTAATTCAATATACACCCACATCCAGTTATCTTGGATCACCCTTGCAGACCTGAAAATGTCATATTTTAGTCTTCCATATGCTGATAAAGTCATGTGCTTGATGCTCAGCTGATCAGATCTGGACTCAATGACCTCACATCACCAGACGTTCTCTCATGGAAAGGATCTTGTACAGTCTTCCATAGCTGATCCAAGTTTGCAACACCAGACCCCAAAAACTGTGTGAAAATGGTGCCTGAATATGACTTGTGGTGGAAAAATGTGCTTTTTTGATGAATAATGTGTTACAGAGAGTGGGGTTAAATTGTGTGTGATAAATAAAGAACCACAGAAGTGATATTATTTTTGAACACATTTTTTTCATTCATGGGCAATTCTGAAAAAATGTAGGGTGTTACAATTATTCCGCGAAAAAGCGGGCTATCGCTTTAGGTTACACTGGTGTAAATAAGGTTCGGAGAGACCTCTAGCGGATGCGGGAGGAATATATGGAGAGAATAAAATAGACACTGGGCCCTGATTGGTCAATAGCCTTGTGTGCTTTTTGCATAAAAAAATCATCACACCTCTTCCCTATGATTTCCCATAGGTAAGATAGCCATTGGCACAGGAATTAACCCTTTGTAGTGAAGTTTGAATTTGTTGGTGTGGTCTAAAATATGACAGTATTTTTTTATGCGGATCTGACACTAGTTACGAAAACACAAGATTTAAAGGCGAATTCCCTGCTAGACAGATATGATGTTTTTGTGTAAAAAGTTTCCCGAAATGTCAATTTTTCAGATTAAAAAAAAAAATTGGACCCATGGTTCATATAGCCAACAGCATACGCTAAAACGTTAGCACTGAGGCCTATGGAAAACATTTACACCAGTGTAACATTTTAAAGGGAAAAATGAACTTTTTGGCATTTTTGATTCCTGGGAGTCACTTTAAAGTATTTTAATGCATTTTTCACAGCCTGGTCTTTCAGTCCAATGAATCTCCCATGCATGGTGTGGCTATTCTTGCTGCTGATGTCTTCTTTCACTTCCATCGGCCAAAAAAATGGTATGATTTTTCATAAAAAATGCCAATTTTTCAAGGTATTTTCAAAAAATTTCAAGGTGGTAATTGTCACATGATAATGCAAATTACCCATTACATGAGCATGTCAATGACACACATACCAATTGTTATAAGAAGCTATTCTAACAAGTATTTTGGATTATATAGCCAGTGATATACAGATATATATAATAAAAGTGTCTCATTTTCACTGGTGGGTATGGCCATTTGAAGGTTAATAGCACTAAAACTTGGACACATTTAAGAAAATGCTTCAGCATTTCAAAGAGAGCATATCTTTGTTCAACTAATTCAATATACACCCACATCCAGTTATCTTGGATCACCCTTGCAGACCTGAAAATGTCATATTTTAGTCTTCCATGTGCTGATAAAGTCATGTGCTTGATGCTCAGCTGATCAGATCTGGACTCAATGACCTCACATCACCAGACGTTCTCTCATGGAAAGGATCTTGTACAGTCTTCCATAGCTGATCCAAGTTTGCAACACCAGACCCCAAAAACTGTGTGAAAATGGTGCCTGAATATGACTTGTGGTGGAAAAATGTGCTTTTTTGATGAATAATGTGTTACAGAGAGTGGGGTTAAATTGTGTGTGATAAATAAAGAACCACAGAAGTGATATTATTTTTGAACACATTTTTTTCATTCATGGGCAATTCTGAAAAAATGTAGGGTGTTACAATTATTCCGCGAAAAAGCGGGCTATCGCTTTAGGTTACACTGGTGTAAATAAGGTTCGGAGAGACCTCTAGCGGATGCGGGAGGAATATATAGGAGAGAATAAAATAGACACTGGGCCCTGATTGGTCAATAGCCTTGTGTGCTTTTTGCATAAAAAAATCATCACACCTCTTCCCTATGATTTCCCATAGGTAAGATAGCCATTGGCACAGGAATTAACCCTTTGTAGTGAAGTTTGAATTTGTTGGTGTGGTCTAAAATATGACAGTATTTTTTTATGCGGATCTGACACTAGTTACGAAAACACAAGATTTAAAGGCGAATTCCCTGCTAGACAGATATGATTTTTTTGTGTAAAAAGTTTCCCGAAATGTCAATTTTTCAGATTAAAAAAAAAAATTGGACCCATGGTTCATATAGCCAACAGCATACGCTAAAACGTTAGCACTGAGGCCTATGGAAAACATTTACACCAGTGTAACCTTTTAAAGGGAAAAATGAACTTTTTGGCATTTTTGATTCCTGGGAGTCACTTTAAAGTATTTTAATGCATTTTTCACAGCCTGGTCTTTCAGTCCAATGAATCTCCCATGCATGGTGTGGCTATTCTTGCTGCTGATGTCTTCTTTCACTTCCATCGGCCAAAAAAATGGTATGATTTTTCATAAAAAATGCCAATTTTTCAAGGTATTTTCAAAAAATTTCAAGGTGGTAATTGTCACATGATAATGCAAATTACCCATTACATGAGCATGTCAATGACACACATACCAATTGTTATAAGAAGCTAATCTAACAAGTATTTTGGATTTTATAGCCAGTGATATACAGATATATATAATAAAAGTGTCTCATTTTCACTGGTGGGTATGGCCATTTGAAGGTTAATAGCACTAAAACTTGGACACATTTAAGAAAATGCTTCAGCATTTCAAAGAGAGCATATCTTTGTTCAACTAATTCAATATACACCCACATCCAGTTATCTTGGATCACCCTTGCAGACCTGAAAATGTCATATTTTAGTCTTCCATGTGCTGATAAAGTCATGTGCTTGATGCTCAGCTGATCAGATCTGGACTCAATGACCTCACATCACCAGACGTTCTCTCATGGAAAGGATCTTGTACAGTCTTCCATAGCTGATCCAAGTTTGCAACACCAGACCCCAAAAACTGTGTGAAAATGGTGCCTGAATATGACTTGTGGTGGAAAAATGTGCTTTTTTGATGAATAATGTGTTACAGAGAGTGGGGTTAAATTGTGTGTGATAAATAAAGAACCACAGAAGTGATATTATTTTTGAACACATTTTTTTCATTCATGGGCAATTCTGAAAAAATGTAGGGTGTTACAATTATTCCGCGAAAAAGCGGGCTATCGCTTTAGGTTACACTGGTGTAAATATTATTAAAGGTTCGGAGAGACCTCTAGCGGATGCGGGAGGAATATATAGGAGAGAATAAAATAGACACTGGGCCCTGATTGGTCAATAGCCTTGTGTGCTTTTTGCATAAAAAAATCATCACACCTCTTCCCTATGATTTCCCATAGGTAAGATAGCCATTGGCACAGGAATTAACCCTTTGTAGTGAAGTTTGAATTTGTTGGTGTGGTCTAAAATATGACAGTATTTTTTTATGCGGATCTGACACTAGTTACGAAAACACAAGATTTAAAGGCGAATTCCCTGCTAGACAGATATGATTTTTTTGTGTAAAAAGTTTCCCGAAATGTCAATTTTTCAGATTAAAAAAAAAAATTGGACCCATGGTTCATATAGCCAACAGCATACGCTAAAACGTTAGCACTGAGGCCTATGGAAAACATTTACACCAGTGTAACCTTTTAAAGGGAAAAATGAACTTTTTGGCATTTTTGATTCCTGGGAGTCACTTTAAAGTATTTTAATGCATTTTTCACAGCCTGGTCTTTCAGTCCAATGAATCTCCCATGCATGGTGTGGCTATTCTTGCTGCTGATGTCTTCTTTCACTTCCATCGGCCAAAAAAATGGTATGATTTTTCATAAAAAATGCCAATTTTTCAAGGTATTTTCAAAAAATTTCAAGGTGGTAATTGTCACATGATAATGCAAATTACCCATTACATGAGCATGTCAATGACACACATACCAATTGTTATAAGAAGCTAATCTAACAAGTATTTTGGATTTTATAGCCAGTGATATACAGATATATATAATAAAAGTGTCTCATTTTCACTGGTGGGTATGGCCATTTGAAGGTTAATAGCACTAAAACTTGGACACATTTAAGAAAATGCTTCAGCATTTCAAAGAGAGCATATCTTTGTTCAACTAATTCAATATACACCCACATCCAGTTATCTTGGATCACCCTTGCAGACCTGAAAATGTCATATTTTAGTCTTCCATGTGCTGATAAAGTCATGTGCTTGATGCTCAGCTGATCAGATCTGGACTCAATGACCTCACATCACCAGACGTTCTCTCATGGAAAGGATCTTGTACAGTCTTCCATAGCTGATCCAAGTTTGCAACACCAGACCCCAAAAACTGTGTGAAAATGGTGCCTGAATATGACTTGTGGTGGAAAAATGTGCTTTTTTGATGAATAATGTGTTACAGAGAGTGGGGTTAAATTGTGTGTGATAAATAAAGAACCACAGAAGTGATATTATTTTTGAACACATTTTTTTCATTCATGGGCAATTCTGAAAAAATGTAGGGTGTTACAATTATTCCGCGAAAAAGCGGGCTATCGCTTTAGGTTACACTGGTGTAAATATAAAGGTTCGGAGAGACCTCTAGCGGATGCGGGAGGAATATATAGGAGAGAATAAAATAGACACTGGGCCCTGATTGGTCAATAGCCTTGTGTGCTTTTTGCATAAAAAAATCATCACACCTCTTCCCTATGATTTCCCATAGGTAAGATATCCATTGGCACAGGAATTAACCCTTTGTAGTGAAGTTTGAATTTGTTGGTGTGGTCTAAAATATGACAGTATTTTTTTATGCGGATCTGACACTAGTTACGAAAACACAAGATTTAAAGGCGAATTCCCTGCTAGACAGATATGATTTTTTTGTGTAAAAAGTTTCCCGAAATGTCAATTTTTCAGATTAAAAAAAAAAATTGGACCATGGTTCATATAGCCAACAGCATACGCTAAAACGTTAGCACTGAGGCCTATGGAAAACATTTACACCAGTGTAACCTTTTAAAGGGAAAAATGAACTTTTTGGCATTTTTGATTCCTGGGAGTCACTTTAAAGTATTTTAATGCATTTTTCACAGCCTGGTCTTTCAGTCCAATGAATCTCCCATGCATGGTGTGGCTATTCTTGCTGCTGATGTCTTCTTTCACTTCCATCGGCCAAAAAAATGGTATGGTTTTCTCATAAAAAATGCCAATTTTTCAAGGTATTTTCAAACAATTTCAAGGTGGTAATTGTCACATGATAATGCAAATTACCCATTACATGAGCATGTCAATGACACACATACCAATTGTTATAAGAAGCTAATCTAACAAGTATTTTGGATTTTATAGCCAGTGATATACAGATATATATAATAAAAGTGTCTCATTTTCACTGGTGGGTATGGCCATTTGAAGGTTAATAGCACTAAAACTTGGACACATTTAAGAAAATGCTTCAGCATTTCAAAGAGAGCATATCTTTGTTCAACTAATTCAATATACACCCACATCCAGTTATCTTGGATCACCCTTGCAGACCTGAAAATGTCATATTTTAGTCTTCCATGTGCTGATAAAGTCATGTGCTTGATGCTCAGCTGATCAGATCTGGACTCAATGACCTCACATCACCAGAAGTTCTCTCATGGAAAGGATCTTGTACAGTCTTCCATAGCTGATCCAAGTTTGCAACACCAGACCCCAAAAACTGTGTGAAAATGGGGCCTGAATATGACTTGTGGTGGAAAAATGTGCTTTTTTGATGAATAATGTGTTACAGAGAGTGGGGTTAAATTGTGTGTGATAAATAAAGAACCACAGAAGTGATATTATTTTTGAACACATTTTTTTCATTCATGGGCAATTCTGAAAAAATGTAGGGTGTTACAATTATTCCGCGAAAAAGCGGGCTATCGCTTTAGGTTACACTGGTGTAAATAAGGTTCGGAGAGACCTCTAGCGGATGCGGGAGGAATATATGGAGAGAATAAAATAGACACTGGGCCCTGATTGGTCAATAGCCTTGTGTGCTTTTTGCATAAAAAAATCATCACACCTCTTCCCTATGATTTCCCATAGGTAAGATAGCCATTGGCACAGGAATTAACCCTTTGTAGTGAAGTTTGAATTTGTTGGTGTGGTCTAAAATATGACAGTATTTTTTTATGCGGATCTGACACTAGTTACGAAAACACAAGATTTAAAGGCGAATTCCCTGCTAGACAGATATGATTTTTTTTGTGTAAAAAGTTTCCCGAAATGTCAATTTTTCAGATTAAAAAAAAAAATTGGACCCATGGTTCATATAGCCAACAGCATACGCTAAAACGTTAGCACTGAGGCCTATGGAAAACATTTACACCAGTGTAACCTTTTAAAGGGGAAAATGAACTTTTTGGCATTTTTGATTCCTGGGAGTCACTTTAAAGTATTTTAATGCATTTTTCACAGCCTGGTCTTTCAGTCCAATGAATCTCCCATGCATGGTGTGGCTATTCTTGCTGCTGATGTCTTCTTTCACTTCCATCGGCCAAAAAAATGGTATGATTTTTCATAAAAAATGCCAATTTTTCAAGGTATTTTCAAAAAATTTCAAGGTGGTAATTGTCACATGATAATGCAAATTACCCATTACATGAGCATGTCAATGACACACATACCAATTGTTATAAGAAGCTAATCTAACAAGTATTTTGGATTTTATAGCCAGTGATATACAGATATATATAATAAAAGTGTCTCATTTTCACTGGTGGGTATGGCCATTTGAAGGTTAATAGCACTAAAACTTGGACACATTTAAGAAAATGCTTCAGCATTTCAAAGAGAGCATATCTTTGTTCAACTAATTCAATATACACCCACATCCAGTTATCTTGGATCACCCTTGCAGACCTGAAAATGTCATATTTTAGTCTTCCATGTGCTGATAAAGTCATGTGCTTGATGCTCAGCTGATCAGATCTGGACTCAATGACCTCACATCACCAGAAGTTCTCTCATGGAAAGGATCTTGTACAGTCTTCCATAGCTGATCCAAGTTTGCAACACCAGACCCCAAAAACTGTGTGAAAATTGGGCCTGAATATGACTTGTGGTGGAAAAATGTGCTTTTTTGATGAATAATGTGTTACAGAGAGTGGGGTTAAATTGTGTGTGATAAATAAAGAACCACAGAAGTGATATTATTTTTGAACACATTTTTTTCATTCATGGGCAATTCTGAAAAAATGTAGGGTGTTACAATTATTCCGCGAAAAAGCGGGCTATCGCTTTAGGTTTATACACTGGTGTAAATAAGGTTCGGAGAGACCTCTAGCGGATGCGGGAGGAATATATAGGAGAGAATAAAATAGACACTGGGCCCTGATTGGTCAATAGCCTTGTGTGCTTTTTGCATAAAAAAATCATCACACCTCTTCCCTATGATTTCCCATAGGTAAGATAGCCATTGGCACAGGAATTAACCCTTTGTAGTGAAGTTTGAATTTGTTGGTGTGGTCTAAAATATGACAGTATTTTTTTATGCGGATCTGACACTAGTTACGAAAACACAAGATTTAAAGGCGAATTCCCTGCTAGACAGATATGATTTTTTTGTGTAAAAAGTTTCCCGAAATGTCAATTTTTCAGATTAAAAAAAAAAATTGGACCCATGGTTCATATAGCCAACAGCATACGCTAAAACGTTAGCACTGAGGCCTATGGAAAACATTTACACCAGTGTAACCTTTTAAAGGGAAAAATGAACTTTTTGGCATTTTTGATTCCTGGGAGTCACTTTAAAGTATTTTAATGCATTTTTCACAGCCTGGTCTTTCAGTCCAATGAATCTCCCATGCATGGTGTGGCTATTCTTGCTGCTGATGTCTTCTTTCACTTCCATCGGCCAAAAAAATGGTATGATTTTTCATAAAAAATACCAATTTTTCAAGGTATTTTCAAAAAATTTCAAGGTGGTAATTGTCACATGATAATGCAAATTACCCATTACATGAGCATGTCAATGACACACATACCAATTGTTATAAGAAGCTAATCTAACAAGTATTTTGGATTTTATAGCCAGTGATATACAGATATATATAATAAAAGTGTCTCATTTTCACTGGTGGGTATGGCCATTTGAAGGTTAATAGCACTAAAACTTGGACACATTTAAGAAAATGCTTCAGCATTTCAAAGAGAGCATATCTTTGTTCAACTAATTCAATATACACCCACATCCAGTTATCTTGGATCACCCTTGCAGACCTGAAAATGTCATATTTTAGTCTTCCATGTGCTGATAAAGTCATGTGCTTGATGCTCAGCTGATCAGATCTGGACTCAATGACCTCACATCACCAGAAGTTCTCTCATGGAAAGGATCTTGTACAGTCTTCCATAGCTGATCCAAGTTTGCAACACCAGACCCCAAAAACTGTGTGAAAATGGGGCCTGAATATGACTTGTGGTGGAAAAATGTGCTTTTTTGATGAATAATGTGTTACAGAGAGTGGGGTTAAATTGTGTGTGATAAATAAAGAACCACAGAAGTGATATTATTTTTGAACACATTTTTTTCATTCATGGGCAATTCTGAAAAAATGTAGGGTGTTACAATTATTCCGCGAAAAAGCGGGCTATCGCTTTAGGTTACACTGGTGTAAATAAGGTTCGGAGAGACCTCTAGCGGATGCGGGAGGAATATATAGGAGAGAATAAAATAGACACTGGGCCCTGATTGGTCAATAGCCTTGTGTGCTTTTTGCATAAAAAAATCATCACACCTCTTCCCTATGATTTCCCATAGGTAAGATAGCCATTGGCACAGGAATTAACCCTTTGTAGTGAAGTTTGAATTTGTTGGTGTGGTCTAAAATATGACAGTATTTTTTTATGCGGATCTGACACTAGTTACGAAAACACAAGATTTAAAGGCGAATTCCCTGCTAGACAGATATGATTTTTTTTGTGTAAAAAGTTTCCCGAAATGTCAATTTTTCAGATTAAAAAAAAAAATTGGACCCATGGTTCATATAGCCAACAGCATACGCTAAAACGTTAGCACTGAGGCCTATGGAAAACATTTACACCAGTGTAACCTTTTAAAGGGGAAAATGAACTTTTTGGCATTTTTGATTCCTGGGAGTCACTTTAAAGTATTTTAATGCATTTTTCACAGCCTGGTCTTTCAGTCCAATGAATCTCCCATGCATGGTGTGGCTATTCTTGCTGCTGATGTCTTCTTTCACTTCCATCGGCCAAAAAAATGGTATGATTTTTCATAAAAAATGCCAATTTTTCAAGGTATTTTCAAAAAATTTCAAGGTGGTAATTGTCACATGATAATGCAAATTACCCATTACATGAGCATGTCAATGACACACATACCAATTGTTATAAGAAGCTAATCTAACAAGTATTTTGGATTTTATAGCCAGTGATATACAGATATATATAATAAAAGTGTCTCATTTTCACTGGTGGGTATGGCCATTTGAAGGTTAATAGCACTAAAACTTGGACACATTTAAGAAAATGCTTCAGCATTTCAAAGAGAGCATATCTTTGTTCAACTAATTCAATATACACCCACATCCAGTTATCTTGGATCACCCTTGCAGACCTGAAAATGTCATATTTTAGTCTTCCATGTGCTGATAAAGTCATGTGCTTGATGCTCAGCTGATCAGATCTGGACTCAATGACCTCACATCACCAGAAGTTCTCTCATGGAAAGGATCTTGTACAGTCTTCCATAGCTGATCCAAGTTTGCAACACCAGACCCCAAAAACTGTGTGAAAATTGGGCCTGAATATGACTTGTGGTGGAAAAATGTGCTTTTTTGATGAATAATGTGTTACAGAGAGTGGGGTTAAATTGTGTGTGATAAATAAAGAACCACAGAAGTGATATTATTTTTGAACACATTTTTTTCATTCATGGGCAATTCTGAAAAAATGTAGGGTGTTACAATTATTCCGCGAAAAAGCGGGCTATCGCTTTAGGTTTATACACTGGTGTAAATAAGGTTCGGAGAGACCTCTAGCGGATGCGGGAGGAATATATAGGAGAGAATAAAATAGACACTGGGCCCTGATTGGTCAATAGCCTTGTGTGCTTTTTGCATAAAAAAATCATCACACCTCTTCCCTATGATTTCCCATAGGTAAGATAGCCATTGGCACAGGAATTAACCCTTTGTAGTGAAGTTTGAATTTGTTGGTGTGGTCTAAAATATGACAGTATTTTTTTATGCGGATCTGACACTAGTTACGAAAACACAAGATTTAAAGGCGAATTCCCTGCTAGACAGATATGATTATTTTGTGTAAAAAGTTTCCCGAAATGTCAATTTTTCAGATTAAAAAAAAAAATTGGACCCATGGTTCATATAGCCAACAGCATACGCTAAAACGTTAGCACTGAGGCCTATGGAAAACATTTACACCAGTGTAACCTTTTAAAGGGAAAAATGAACTTTTTGGCATTTTTGATTCCTGGGAGTCACTTTAAAGTATTTTAATGCATTTTTCACAGCCTGGTCTTTCAGTCCAATGAATCTCCCATGCATGGTGTGGCTATTCTTGCTGCTGATGTCTTCTTTCACTTCCATCGGCCAAAAAAATGGTATGATTTTTCATAAAAAATGCCAATTTTTCAAGGTATTTTCAAAAAATTTCAAGGTGGTAATTGTCACATGATAATGCAAATTACCCATTACATGAGCATGTCAATGACACACATACCAATTGTTATAAGAAGCTAATCTAACAAGTATTTTGGATTTTATAGCCAGTGATATACAGATATATATAATAAAAGTGTCTCATTTTCACTGGTGGGTATGGCCATTTGAAGGTTAATAGCACTAAAACTTGGACACATTTAAGAAAATGCTTCAGCATTTCAAAGAGAGCATATCTTTGTTCAACTAATTCAATATACACCCACATCCAGTTATCTTGGATCACCCTTGCAGACCTGAAAATGTCATATTTTAGTCTTCCATGTGCTGATAAAGTCATGTGCTTGATGCTCAGCTGATCAGATCTGGACTCAATGACCTCACATCACCAGAAGTTCTCTCATGGAAAGGATCTTGTACAGTCTTCCATAGCTGATCCAAGTTTGCAACACCAGACCCCAAAAACTGTGTGAAAATGGGGCCTGAATATGACTTGTGGTGGAAAAATGTGCTTTTTTGATGAATAATGTGTTACAGAGAGTGGGGTTAAATTGTGTGTGATAAATAAAGAACCACAGAAGTGATATTATTTTTGAACACATTTTTTTCATTCATGGGCAATTCTGAAAAAATGTAGGGTGTTACAATTATTCCGCGAAAAAGCGGGCTATCGCTTTAGGTTACACTGGTGTAAATAAGGTTCGGAGAGACCTCTAGCGGATGCGGGAGGAATATATAGGAGAGAATAAAATAGACACTGGGCCCTGATTGGTCAATAGCCTTGTGTGCTTTTTGCATAAAAAAATCATCACACCTCTTCCCTATGATTTCCCATAGGTAAGATAGCCATTGGCACAGGAATTAACCCTTTGTAGTGAAGTTTGAATTTGTTGGTGTGGTCTAAAATATGACAGTATTTTTTTATGCGGATCTGACACTAGTTACGAAAACACAAGATTTAAAGGCGAATTCCCTGCTAGACAGATATGATTTTTTTTGTGTAAAAAGTTTCCCGAAATGTCAATTTTTCAGATTAAAAAAAAAAATTGGACCCATGGTTCATATAGCCAACAGCATACGCTAAAACGTTAGCACTGAGGCCTATGGAAAACATTTACACCAGTGTAACCTTTT
This sequence comes from Siphonodentalium dalli, assembly GCA_032622095.1. NCBI lineage: Eukaryota > Metazoa > Mollusca > Scaphopoda > Gadilida > Siphonodentaliidae > Siphonodentalium > Siphonodentalium dalli. The sequence continues at coordinate 129,644,643 of CP136063.1, forward strand.
AAAGGGGAAAATGAACTTTTTGGCATTTTTGATTCCTGGGAGTCACTTTAAAGTATTTTAATGCATTTTTCACAGCCTGGTCTTTCAGTCCAATGAATCTCCCATGCATGGTGTGGCTATTCTTGCTGCTGATGTCTTCTTTCACTTCCATCGGCCAAAAAAATGGTATGATTTTTCATAAAAAATGCCAATTTTTCAAGGTATTTTCAAAAAATTTCAAGGTGGTAATTGTCACATGATAATGCAAATTACCCATTACATGAGCATGTCAATGACACACATACCAATTGTTATAAGAAGCTAATCTAACAAGTATTTTGGATTTTATAGCCAGTGATATACAGATATATATAATAAAAGTGTCTCATTTTCACTGGTGGGTATGGCCATTTGAAGGTTAATAGCACTAAAACTTGGACACATTTAAGAAAATGCTTCAGCATTTCAAAGAGAGCATATCTTTGTTCAACTAATTCAATATACACCCACATCCAGTTATCTTGGATCACCCTTGCAGACCTGAAAATGTCATATTTTAGTCTTCCATGTGCTGATAAAGTCATGTGCTTGATGCTCAGCTGATCAGATCTGGACTCAATGACCTCACATCACCAGAAGTTCTCTCATGGAAAGGATCTTGTACAGTCTTCCATAGCTGATCCAAGTTTGCAACACCAGACCCCAAAAACTGTGTGAAAATGGGGCCTGAATATGACTTGTGGTGGAAAAATGTGCTTTTTTGATGAATAATGTGTTACAGAGAGTGGGGTTAAATTGTGTGTGATAAATAAAGAACCACAGAAGTGATATTATTTTTGAACACATTTTTTTCATTCATGGGCAATTCTGAAAAAATGTAGGGTGTTACAATTATTCCGCGAAAAAGCGGGCTATCGCTTTAGGTTACACTGGTGTAAATAAGGTTCGGAGAGACCTCTAGCGGATGCGGGAGGAATATATAGGAGAGAATAAAATAGACACTGGGCCCTGATTGGTCAATAGCCTTGTGTGCTTTTTGCATAAAAAAATCATCACACCTCTTCCCTATGATTTCCCATAGGTAAGATAGCCATTGGCACAGGAATTAACCCTTTGTAGTGAAGTTTGAATTTGTTGGTGTGGTCTAAAATATGACAGTATTTTTTTATGCGGATCTGACACTAGTTACGAAAACACAAGATTTAAAGGCGAATTCCCTGCTAGACAGATATGATTTTTTTTGTGTAAAAAGTTTCCCGAAATGTCAATTTTTCAGATTAAAAAAAAAAATTGGACCCATGGTTCATATAGCCAACAGCATACGCTAAAACGTTAGCACTGAGGCCTATGGAAAACATTTACACCAGTGTAACCTTTTAAAGGGGAAAATGAACTTTTTGGCATTTTTGATTCCTGGGAGTCACTTTAAAGTATTTTAATGCATTTTTCACAGCCTGGTCTTTCAGTCCAATGAATCTCCCATGCATGGTGTGGCTATTCTTGCTGCTGATGTCTTCTTTCACTTCCATCGGCCAAAAAAATGGTATGATTTTTCATAAAAAATGCCAATTTTTCAAGGTATTTTCAAAAAATTTCAAGGTGGTAATTGTCACATGATAATGCAAATTACCCATTACATGAGCATGTCAATGACACACATACCAATTGTTATAAGAAGCTAATCTAACAAGTATTTTGGATTTTATAGCCAGTGATATACAGATATATATAATAAAAGTGTCTCATTTTCACTGGTGGGTATGGCCATTTGAAGGTTAATAGCACTAAAACTTGGACACATTTAAGAAAATGCTTCAGCATTTCAAAGAGAGCATATCTTTGTTCAACTAATTCAATATACACCCACATCCAGTTATCTTGGATCACCCTTGCAGACCTGAAAATGTCATATTTTAGTCTTCCATGTGCTGATAAAGTCATGTGCTTGATGCTCAGCTGATCAGATCTGGACTCAATGACCTCACATCACCAGAAGTTCTCTCATGGAAAGGATCTTGTACAGTCTTCCATAGCTGATCCAAGTTTGCAACACCAGACCCCAAAAACTGTGTGAAAATTGGGCCTGAATATGACTTGTGGTGGAAAAATGTGCTTTTTTGATGAATAATGTGTTACAGAGAGTGGGGTTAAATTGTGTGTGATAAATAAAGAACCACAGAAGTGATATTATTTTTGAACACATTTTTTTCATTCATGGGCAATTCTGAAAAAATGTAGGGTGTTACAATTATTCCGCGAAAAAGCGGGCTATCGCTTTAGGTTTATACACTGGTGTAAATAAGGTTCGGAGAGACCTCTAGCGGATGCGGGAGGAATATATAGGAGAGAATAAAATAGACACTGGGCCCTGATTGGTCAATAGCCTTGTGTGCTTTTTGCATAAAAAAATCATCACACCTCTTCCCTATGATTTCCCATAGGTAAGATAGCCATTGGCACAGGAATTAACCCTTTGTAGTGAAGTTTGAATTTGTTGGTGTGGTCTAAAATATGACAGTATTTTTTTATGCGGATCTGACACTAGTTACGAAAACACAAGATTTAAAGGCGAATTCCCTGCTAGACAGATATGATTTTTTTTGTGTAAAAAGTTTCCCGAAATGTCAATTTTTCAGATTAAAAAAAAAAATTGGACCCATGGTTCATATAGCCAACAGCATACGCTAAAACGTTAGCACTGAGGCCTATGGAAAACATTTACACCAGTGTAACCTTTTAAAGGGGAAAATGAACTTTTTGGCATTTTTGATTCCTGGGAGTCACTTTAAAGTATTTTAATGCATTTTTCACAGCCTGGTCTTTCAGTCCAATGAATCTCCCATGCATGGTGTGGCTATTCTTGCTGCTGATGTCTTCTTTCACTTCCATCGGCCAAAAAAATGGTATGATTTTTCATAAAAAATGCCAATTTTTCAAGGTATTTTCAAAAAATTTCAAGGTGGTAATTGTCACATGATAATGCAAATTACCCATTACATGAGCATGTCAATGACACACATACCAATTGTTATAAGAAGCTAATCTAACAAGTATTTTGGATTTTATAGCCAGTGATATACAGATATATATAATAAAAGTGTCTCATTTTCACTGGTGGGTATGGCCATTTGAAGGTTAATAGCACTAAAACTTGGACACATTTAAGAAAATGCTTCAGCATTTCAAAGAGAGCATATCTTTGTTCAACTAATTCAATATACACCCACATCCAGTTATCTTGGATCACCCTTGCAGACCTGAAAATGTCATATTTTAGTCTTCCATGTGCTGATAAAGTCATGTGCTTGATGCTCAGCTGATCAGATCTGGACTCAATGACCTCACATCACCAGAAGTTCTCTCATGGAAAGGATCTTGTACAGTCTTCCATAGCTGATCCAAGTTTGCAACACCAGACCCCAAAAACTGTGTGAAAATTGGGCCTGAATATGACTTGTGGTGGAAAAATGTGCTTTTTTGATGAATAATGTGTTACAGAGAGTGGGGTTAAATTGTGTGTGATAAATAAAGAACCACAGAAGTGATATTATTTTTGAACACATTTTTTTCATTCATGGGCAATTCTGAAAAAATGTAGGGTGTTACAATTATTCCGCGAAAAAGCGGGCTATCGCTTTAGGTTTATACACTGGTGTAAATAAGGTTCGGAGAGACCTCTAGCGGATGCGGGAGGAATATATAGGAGAGAATAAAATAGACACTGGGCCCTGATTGGTCAATAGCCTTGTGTGCTTTTTGCATAAAAAAATCATCACACCTCTTCCCTATGATTTCCCATAGGTAAGATAGCCATTGGCACAGGAATTAACCCTTTGTAGTGAAGTTTGAATTTGTTGGTGTGGTCTAAAATATGACAGTATTTTTTTATGCGGATCTGACACTAGTTACGAAAACACAAGATTTAAAGGCGAATTCCCTGCTAGACAGATATGATTTTTTTTGTGTAAAAAGTTTCCCGAAATGTCAATTTTTCAGATTAAAAAAAAAAATTGGACCCATGGTTCATATAGCCAACAGCATACGCTAAAACGTTAGCACTGAGGCCTATGGAAAACATTTACACCAGTGTAACCTTTTAAAGGGGAAAATGAACTTTTTGGCATTTTTGATTCCTGGGAGTCACTTTAAAGTATTTTAATGCATTTTTCACAGCCTGGTCTTTCAGTCCAATGAATCTCCCATGCATGGTGTGGCTATTCTTGCTGCTGATGTCTTCTTTCACTTCCATCGGCCAAAAAAATGGTATGATTTTTCATAAAAAATGCCAATTTTTCAAGGTATTTTCAAAAAATTTCAAGGTGGTAATTGTCACATGATAATGCAAATTACCCATTACATGAGCATGTCAATGACACACATACCAATTGTTATAAGAAGCTAATCTAACAAGTATTTTGGATTTTATAGCCAGTGATATACAGATATATATAATAAAAGTGTCTCATTTTCACTGGTGGGTATGGCCATTTGAAGGTTAATAGCACTAAAACTTGGACACATTTAAGAAAATGCTTCAGCATTTCAAAGAGAGCATATCTTTGTTCAACTAATTCAATATACACCCACATCCAGTTATCTTGGATCACCCTTGCAGACCTGAAAATGTCATATTTTAGTCTTCCATGTGCTGATAAAGTCATGTGCTTGATGCTCAGCTGATCAGATCTGGACTCAATGACCTCACATCACCAGAAGTTCTCTCATGGAAAGGATCTTGTACAGTCTTCCATAGCTGATCCAAGTTTGCAACACCAGACCCCAAAAACTGTGTGAAAATTGGGCCTGAATATGACTTGTGGTGGAAAAATGTGCTTTTTTGATGAATAATGTGTTACAGAGAGTGGGGTTAAATTGTGTGTGATAAATAAAGAACCACAGAAGTGATATTATTTTTGAACACATTTTTTTCATTCATGGGCAATTCTGAAAAAATGTAGGGTGTTACAATTATTCCGCGAAAAAGCGGGCTATCGCTTTAGGTTTATACACTGGTGTAAATAAGGTTCGGAGAGACCTCTAGCGGATGCGGGAGGAATATATAGGAGAGAATAAAATAGACACTGGGCCCTGATTGGTCAATAGCCTTGTGTGCTTTTTGCATAAAAAAATCATCACACCTCTTCCCTATGATTTCCCATAGGTAAGATAGCCATTGGCACAGGAATTAACCCTTTGTAGTGAAGTTTGAATTTGTTGGTGTGGTCTAAAATATGACAGTATTTTTTTATGCGGATCTGACACTAGTTACGAAAACACAAGATTTAAAGGCGAATTCCCTGCTAGACAGATATGATTTTTTTGTGTAAAAAGTTTCCCGAAATGTCAATTTTTCAGATTAAAAAAAAAAATTGGACCCATGGTTCATATAGCCAACAGCATACGCTAAAACGTTAGCACTGAGGCCTATGGAAAACATTTACACCAGTGTAACCTTTTAAAGGGAAAAATGAACTTTTTGGCATTTTTGATTCCTGGGAGTCACTTTAAAGTATTTTAATGCATTTTTCACAGCCTGGTCTTTCAGTCCAATGAATCTCCCATGCATGGTGTGGCTATTCTTGCTGCTGATGTCTTCTTTCACTTCCATCGGCCAAAAAAATGGTATGATTTTTCATAAAAAATGCCAATTTTTCAAGGTATTTTCAAAAAATTTCAAGGTGGTAATTGTCACATGATAATGCAAATTACCCATTACATGAGCATGTCAATGACACACATACCAATTGTTATAAGAAGCTAATCTAACAAGTATTTTGGATTTTATAGCCAGTGATATACAGATATATATAATAAAAGTGTCTCATTTTCACTGGTGGGTATGGCCATTTGAAGGTTAATAGCACTAAAACTTGGACACATTTAAGAAAATGCTTCAGCATTTCAAAGAGAGCATATCTTTGTTCAACTAATTCAATATACACCCACATCCAGTTATCTTGGATCACCCTTGCAGACCTGAAAATGTCATATTTTAGTCTTCCATGTGCTGATAAAGTCATGTGCTTGATGCTCAGTTGATCAGATCTGGACTCAATGACCTCACATCACCAGAAGTTCTCTCATGGAAAGGATCTTGTACAGTCTTCCATAGCTGATCCAAGTTTGCAACACCAGACCCCAAAAACTGTGTGAAAATGGGGCCTGAATATGACTTGTGGTGGAAAAATGTGCTTTTTTGATGAATAATGTGTTACAGAGAGTGGGGTTAAATTGTGTGTGATAAATAAAGAACCACAGAAGTGATATTATTTTTGAACACATTTTTTTCATTCATGGGCAATTCTGAAAAAATGTAGGGTGTTACAATTATTCCGCGAAAAAGCGGGCTATCGCTTTAGGTTACACTGGTGTAAATAAGGTTCGGAGAGACCTCTAGCGGATGCGGGAGGAATATATAGGAGAGAATAAAATAGACACTGGGCCCTGATTGGTCAATAGCCTTGTGTGCTTTTTGCATAAAAAAATCATCACACCTCTTCCCTATGATTTCCCATAGGTAAGATAGCCATTGGCACAGGAATTAACCCTTTGTAGTGAAGTTTGAATTTGTTGGTGTGGTCTAAAATATGACAGTATTTTTTTATGCGGATCTGACACTAGTTACGAAAACACAAGATTTAAAGGCGAATTCCCTGCTAGACAGATATGATTTTTTTTGTGTAAAAAGTTTCCCGAAATGTCAATTTTTCAGATTAAAAAAAAAAATTGGACCCATGGTTCATATAGCCAACAGCATACGCTAAAACGTTAGCACTGAGGCCTATGGAAAACATTTACACCAGTGTAACCTTTTAAAGGGGAAAATGAACTTTTTGGCATTTTTGATTCCTGGGAGTCACTTTAAAGTATTTTAATGCATTTTTCACAGCCTGGTCTTTCAGTCCAATGAATCTCCCATGCATGGTGTGGCTATTCTTGCTGCTGATGTCTTCTTTCACTTCCATCGGCCAAAAAAATGGTATGATTTTTCATAAAAAATGCCAATTTTTCAAGGTATTTTCAAAAAATTTCAAGGTGGTAATTGTCACATGATAATGCAAATTACCCATTACATGAGCATGTCAATGACACACATACCAATTGTTATAAGAAGCTAATCTAACAAGTATTTTGGATTTTATAGCCAGTGATATACAGATATATATAATAAAAGTGTCTCATTTTCACTGGTGGGTATGGCCATTTGAAGGTTAATAGCACTAAAACTTGGACACATTTAAGAAAATGCTTCAGCATTTCAAAGAGAGCATATCTTTGTTCAACTAATTCAATATACACCCACATCCAGTTATCTTGGATCACCCTTGCAGACCTGAAAATGTCATATTTTAGTCTTCCATGTGCTGATAAAGTCATGTGCTTGATGCTCAGCTGATCAGATCTGGACTCAATGACCTCACATCACCAGAAGTTCTCTCATGGAAAGGATCTTGTACAGTCTTCCATAGCTGATCCAAGTTTGCAACACCAGACCCCAAAAACTGTGTGAAAATGGGGCCTGAATATGACTTGTGGTGGAAAAATGTGCTTTTTTGATGAATAATGTGTTACAGAGAGTGGGGTTAAATTGTGTGTGATAAATAAAGAACCACAGAAGTGATATTATTTTTGAACACATTTTTTTCATTCATGGGCAATTCTGAAAAAATGTAGGGTGTTACAATTATTCCGCGAAAAAGCGGGCTATCGCTTTAGGTTACACTGGTGTAAATAAGGTTCGGAGAGACCTCTAGCGGATGCGGGAGGAATATATAGGAGAGAATAAAATAGACACTGGGCCCTGATTGGTCAATAGCCTTGTGTGCTTTTTGCATAAAAAAATCATCACACCTCTTCCCTATGATTTCCCATAGGTAAGATAGCCATTGGCACAGGAATTAACCCTTTGTAGTGAAGTTTGAATTTGTTGGTGTGGTCTAAAATATGACAGTATTTTTTTATGCGGATCTGACACTAGTTACGAAAACACAAGATTTAAAGGCGAATTCCCTGCTAGACAGATATGATTTTTTTTGTGTAAAAAGTTTCCCGAAATGTCAATTTTTCAGATTAAAAAAAAAAATTGGACCCATGGTTCATATAGCCAACAGCATACGCTAAAACGTTAGCACTGAGGCCTATGGAAAACATTTACACCAGTGTAACCTTTTAAAGGGGAAAATGAACTTTTTGGCATTTTTGATTCCTGGGAGTCACTTTAAAGTATTTTAATGCATTTTTCACAGCCTGGTCTTTCAGTCCAATGAATCTCCCATGCATGGTGTGGCTATTCTTGCTGCTGATGTCTTCTTTCACTTCCATCGGCCAAAAAAATGGTATGATTTTTCATAAAAAATGCCAATTTTTCAAGGTATTTTCAAAAAATTTCAAGGTGGTAATTGTCACATGATAATGCAAATTACCCATTACATGAGCATGTCAATGACACACATACCAATTGTTATAAGAAGCTAATCTAACAAGTATTTTGGATTTTATAGCCAGTGATATACAGATATATATAATAAAAGTGTCTCATTTTCACTGGTGGGTATGGCCATTTGAAGGTTAATAGCACTAAAACTTGGACACATTTAAGAAAATGCTTCAGCATTTCAAAGAGAGCATATCTTTGTTCAACTAATTCAATATACACCCACATCCAGTTATCTTGGATCACCCTTGCAGACCTGAAAATGTCATATTTTAGTCTTCCATGTGCTGATAAAGTCATGTGCTTGATGCTCAGCTGATCAGATCTGGACTCAATGACCTCACATCACCAGAAGTTCTCTCATGGAAAGGATCTTGTACAGTCTTCCATAGCTGATCCAAGTTTGCAACACCAGACCCCAAAAACTGTGTGAAAATTGGGCCTGAATATGACTTGTGGTGGAAAAATGTGCTTTTTTGATGAATAATGTGTTACAGAGAGTGGGGTTAAATTGTGTGTGATAAATAAAGAACCACAGAAGTGATATTATTTTTGAACACATTTTTTTCATTCATGGGCAATTCTGAAAAAATGTAGGGTGTTACAATTATTCCGCGAAAAAGCGGGCTATCGCTTTAGGTTTATACACTGGTGTAAATAAGGTTCGGAGAGACCTCTAGCGGATGCGGGAGGAATATATAGGAGAGAATAAAATAGACACTGGGCCCTGATTGGTCAATAGCCTTGTGTGCTTTTTGCATAAAAAAATCATCACACCTCTTCCCTATGATTTCCCATAGGTAAGATAGCCATTGGCACAGGAATTAACCCTTTGTAGTGAAGTTTGAATTTGTTGGTGTGGTCTAAAATATGACAGTATTTTTTTATGCGGATCTGACACTAGTTACGAAAACACAAGATTTAAAGGCGAATTCCCTGCTAGACAGATATGATTTTTTTTGTGTAAAAAGTTTCCCGAAATGTCAATTTTTCAGATTAAAAAAAAAAATTGGACCCATGGTTCATATAGCCAACAGCATACGCTAAAACGTTAGCACTGAGGCCTATGGAAAACATTTACACCAGTGTAACCTTTTAAAGGGGAAAATGAACTTTTTGGCATTTTTGATTCCTGGGAGTCACTTTAAAGTATTTTAATGCATTTTTCACAGCCTGGTCTTTCAGTCCAATGAATCTCCCATGCATGGTGTGGCTATTCTTGCTGCTGATGTCTTCTTTCACTTCCATCGGCCAAAAAAATGGTATGATTTTTCATAAAAAATGCCAATTTTTCAAGGTATTTTCAAAAAATTTCAAGGTGGTAATTGTCACATGATAATGCAAATTACCCATTACATGAGCATGTCAATGACACACATACCAATTGTTATAAGAAGCTAATCTAACAAGTATTTTGGATTTTATAGCCAGTGATATACAGATATATATAATAAAAGTGTCTCATTTTCACTGGTGGGTATGGCCATTTGAAGGTTAATAGCACTAAAACTTGGACACATTTAAGAAAATGCTTCAGCATTTCAAAGAGAGCATATCTTTGTTCAACTAATTCAATATACACCCACATCCAGTTATCTTGGATCACCCTTGCAGACCTGAAAATGTCATATTTTAGTCTTCCATGTGCTGATAAAGTCATGTGCTTGATGCTCAGCTGATCAGATCTGGACTCAATGACCTCACATCACCAGAAGTTCTCTCATGGAAAGGATCTTGTACAGTCTTCCATAGCTGATCCAAGTTTGCAACACCAGACCCCAAAAACTGTGTGAAAATTGGGCCTGAATATGACTTGTGGTGGAAAAATGTGCTTTTTTGATGAATAATGTGTTACAGAGAGTGGGGTTAAATTGTGTGTGATAAATAAAGAACCACAGAAGTGATATTATTTTTGAACACATTTTTTTCATTCATGGGCAATTCTGAAAAAATGTAGGGTGTTACAATTATTCCGCGAAAAAGCGGGCTATCGCTTTAGGTTTATACACTGGTGTAAATAAGGTTCGGAGAGACCTCTAGCGGATGCGGGAGGAATATATAGGAGAGAATAAAATAGACACTGGGCCCTGATTGGTCAATAGCCTTGTGTGCTTTTTGCATAAAAAAATCATCACACCTCTTCCCTATGATTTCCCATAGGTAAGATAGCCATTGGCACAGGAATTAACCCTTTGTAGTGAAGTTTGAATTTGTTGGTGTGGTCTAAAATATGACAGTATTTTTTTATGCGGATCTGACACTAGTTACGAAAACACAAGATTTAAAGGCGAATTCCCTGCTAGACAGATATGATTTTTTTTGTGTAAAAAGTTTCCCGAAATGTCAATTTTTCAGATTAAAAAAAAAAATTGGACCCATGGTTCATATAGCCAACAGCATACGCTAAAACGTTAGCACTGAGGCCTATGGAAAACATTTACACCAGTGTAACCTTTTAAAGGGGAAAATGAACTTTTTGGCATTTTTGATTCCTGGGAGTCACTTTAAAGTATTTTAATGCATTTTTCACAGCCTGGTCTTTCAGTCCAATGAATCTCCCATGCATGGTGTGGCTATTCTTGCTGCTGATGTCTTCTTTCACTTCCATCGGCCAAAAAAATGGTATGATTTTTCATAAAAAATGCCAATTTTTCAAGGTATTTTCAAAAAATTTCAAGGTGGTAATTGTCACATGATAATGCAAATTACCCATTACATGAGCATGTCAATGACACACATACCAATTGTTATAAGAAGCTAATCTAACAAGTATTTTGGATTTTATAGCCAGTGATATACAGATATATATAATAAAAGTGTCTCATTTTCACTGGTGGGTATGGCCATTTGAAGGTTAATAGCACTAAAACTTGGACACATTTAAGAAAATGCTTCAGCATTTCAAAGAGAGCATATCTTTGTTCAACTAATTCAATATACACCCACATCCAGTTATCTTGGATCACCCTTGCAGACCTGAAAATGTCATATTTTAGTCTTCCATGTGCTGATAAAGTCATGTGCTTGATGCTCAGCTGATCAGATCTGGACTCAATGACCTCACATCACCAGAAGTTCTCTCATGGAAAGGATCTTGTACAGTCTTCCATAGCTGATCCAAGTTTGCAACACCAGACCCCAAAAACTGTGTGAAAATGGGGCCTGAATATGACTTGTGGTGGAAAAATGTGCTTTTTTGATGAATAATGTGTTACAGAGAGTGGGGTTAAATTGTGTGTGATAAATAAAGAACCACAGAAGTGATATTATTTTTTAACACATTTTTTTCATTCATGGGCAATTCTGAAAAAATGTAGGGTGTTACAATTATTCCGCGAAAAAGCGGGCTATCGCTTTAGGTTACACTGGTGTAAATAAGGTTCGGAGAGACCTCTAGCGGATGCGGGAGGAATATATAGGAGAGAATAAAATAGACACTGGGCCCTGATTGGTCAATAGCCTTGTGTGCTTTTTGCATAAAAAAATCATCACACCTCTTCCCTATGATTTCCCATAGGTAAGATAGCCATTGGCACAGGAATTAACCCTTTGTAGTGAAGTTTGAATTTGTTGGTGTGGTCTAAAATATGACAGTATTTTTTTATGCGGATCTGACACTAGTTACGAAAACACAAGATTTAAAGGCGAATTCCCTGCTAGACAGATATGATTTTTTTTGTGTAAAAAGTTTCCCGAAATGTCAATTTTTCAGATTAAAAAAAAAAATTGGACCCATGGTTCATATAGCCAACAGCATACGCTAAAACGTTAGCACTGAGGCCTATGGAAAACATTTACACCAGTGTAACCTTTTAAAGGGGAAAATGAACTTTTTGGCATTTTTGATTCCTGGGAGTCACTTTAAAGTATTTTAATGCATTTTTCACAGCCTGGTCTTTCAGTCCAATGAATCTCCCATGCATGGTGTGGCTATTCTTGCTGCTGATGTCTTCTTTCACTTCCATCGGCCAAAAAAATGGTATGATTTTTCATAAAAAATGCCAATTTTTCAAGGTATTTTCAAAAATTTTCAAGGTGGTAATTGTCACATGATAATGCAAATTACCCATTACATGAGCATGTCAATGACACACATACCAATTGTTATAAGAAGCTAATCTAACAAGTATTTTGGATTTTATAGCCAGTGATATACAGATATATATAATAAAAGTGTCTCATTTTCACTGGTGGGTATGGCCATTTGAAGGTTAATAGCACTAAAACTTGGACACATTTAAGAAAATGCTTCAGCATTTCAAAGAGAGCATATCTTTGTTCAACTAATTCAATATACACCCACATCCAGTTATCTTGGATCACCCTTGCAGACCTGAAAATGTCATATTTTAGTCTTCCATGTGCTGATAAAGTCATGTGCTTGATGCTCAGCTGATCAGATCTGGACTCAATGACCTCACATCACCAGAAGTTCTCTCATGGAAAGGATCTTGTACAGTCTTCCATAGCTGATCCAAGTTTGCAACACCAGACCCCAAAAACTGTGTGAAAATTGGGCCTGAATATGACTTGTGGTGGAAAAATGTGCTTTTTTGATGAATAATGTGTTACAGAGAGTGGGGTTAAATTGTGTGTGATAAATAAAGAACCACAGAAGTGATATTATTTTTGAACACATTTTTTTCATTCATGGGCAATTCTGAAAAAATGTAGGGTGTTACAATTATTCCGCGAAAAAGCGGGCTATCGCTTTAGGTTTATACACTGGTGTAAATAAGGTTCGGAGAGACCTCTAGCGGATGCGGGAGGAATATATAGGAGAGAATAAAATAGACACTGGGCCCTGATTGGTCAATAGCCTTGTGTGCTTTTTGCATAAAAAAATCATCACACCTCTTCCCTATTATTTCCCATAGGTAAGATAGCCATTGGCACAGGAATTAACCCTTTGTAGTGAAGTTTGAATTTGTTGGTGTGGTCTAAAATATGACAGTATTTTTTTATGCGGATCTGACACTAGTTACGAAAACACAAGATTTAAAGGCGAATTCCCTGCTAGACAGATATGATTTTTTTTGTGTAAAAAGTTTCCCGAAATGTCAATTTTTCAGATTAAAAAAAAAAATTGGACCCATGGTTCATATAGCCAACAGCATACGCTAAAACGTTAGCACTGAGTCTTATGGAAAACATTTACACCAGTGTAACCTTTTAAAGGGGAAAATGAACTTTTTGGCATTTTTGATTCCTGGGAGTCACTTTAAAGTATTTTAATGCATTTTTCACAGCCTGGTCTTTCAGTCCAATGAATCTCCCATGCATGGTGTGGCTATTCTTGCTGCTGATGTCTTCTTTCACTTCCATCGGCCAAAAAAATGGTATGATTTTTCATAAAAAATGCCAATTTTTCAAGGTATTTTCAAAAAATTTCAAGGTGGTAATTGTCACATGATAATGCAAATTACCCATTACATGAGCATGTCAATGACACACATACCAATTGTTATAAGAAGCTAATCTAACAAGTATTTTGGATTTTATAGCCAGTGATATACAGATATATATAATAAAAGTGTCTCATTTTCACTGGTGGGTATGGCCATTTGAAGGTTAATAGCACTAAAACTTGGACACATTTAAGAAAATGCTTCAGCATTTCAAAGAGAGCATATCTTTGTTCAACTAATTCAATATACACCCACATCCAGTTATCTTGGATCACCCTTGCAGACCTGAAAATGTCATATTTTAGTCTTCCATGTGCTGATAAAGTCATGTGCTTGATGCTCAGCTGATCAGATCTGGACTCAATGACCTCACATCACCAGAAGTTCTCTCATGGAAAGGATCTTGTACAGTCTTCCATAGCTGATCCAAGTTTGCAACACCAGACCCCAAAAACTGTGTGAAAATTGGGCCTGAATATGACTTGTGGTGGAAAAATGTGCTTTTTTGATGAATAATGTGTTACAGAGAGTGGGGTTAAATTGTGTGTGATAAATAAAGAACCACAGAAGTGATATTATTTTTGAACACATTTTTTTCATTCATGGGCAATTCTGAAAAAATGTAGGGTGTTACAATTATTCCGCGAAAAAGCGGGCTATCGCTTTAGGTTTATACACTGGTGTAAATAAGGTTCGGAGAGACCTCTAGCGGATGCGGGAGGAATATATAGGAGAGAATAAAATAGACACTGGGCCCTGATTGGTCAATAGCCTTGTGTGCTTTTTGCATAAAAAAATCATCACACCTCTTCCCTATGATTTCCCATAGGTAAGATAGCCATTGGCACAGGAATTAACCCTTTGTAGTGAAGTTTGAATTTGTTGGTGTGGTCTAAAATATGACAGTATTTTTTTATGCGGATCTGACACTAGTTACGAAAACACAAGATTTAAAGGCGAATTCCCTGCTAGACAGATATGATTTTTTTGTGTAAAAAGTTTCCCGAAATGTCAATTTTTCAGATTAAAAAAAAAAATTGGACCCATGGTTCATATAGCCAACAGCATACGCTAAAACGTTAGCACTGAGGCCTATGGAAAACATTTACACCAGTGTAACCTTTTAAAGGGAAAAATGAACTTTTTGGCATTTTTGATTCCTGGGAGTCACTTTAAAGTATTTTAATGCATTTTTCACAGCCTGGTCTTTCAGTCCAATGAATCTCCCATGCATGGTGTGGCTATTCTTGCTGCTGATGTCTTCTTTCACTTCCATCGGCCAAAAAAATGGTATGATTTTTCATAAAAAATGCCAATTTTTCAAGGTATTTTCAAAAAATTTCAAGGTGGTAATTGTCACATGATAATGCAAATTACCCATTACATGAGCATGTCAATGACACACATACCAATTGTTATAAGAAGCTAATCTAACAAGTATTTTGAATTTTATAGCCAGTGATATACAGATATATATAATAAAAGTGTCTCATTTTCACTGGTGGGTATGGCCATTTGAAGGTTAATAGCACTAAAACTTGGACACATTTAAGAAAATGCTTCAGCATTTCAAAGAGAGCATATCTTTGTTCAACTAATTCAATATACACCCACATCCAGTTATCTTGGATCACCCTTGCAGACCTGAAAATGTCATATTTTAGTCTTCCATGTGCTGATAAAGTCATGTGCTTGATGCTCAGCTGATCAGATCTGGACTCAATGACCTCACATCACCAGAAGTTCTCTCATGGAAAGGATCTTGTACAGTCTTCCATAGCTGATCCAAGTTTGCAACACCAGACCCCAAAAACTGTGTGAAAATTGGGCCTGAATATGACTTGTGGTGGAAAAATGTGCTTTTTTGATGAATAATGTGTTACAGAGAGTGGGGTTAAATTGTGTGTGATAAATAAAGAACCACAGAAGTGATATTATTTTTGAACACATTTTTTTCATTCATGGGCAATTCTGAAAAAATGTAGGGTGTTACAATTATTCCGCGAAAAAGCGGGCTATCGCTTTAGGTTTATACACTGGTGTAAATAAGGTTCGGAGAGACCTCTAGCGGATGCGGGAGGAATATATAGGAGAGAATAAAATAGACACTGGGCCCTGATTGGTCAATAGCCTTGTGTGCTTTTTGCATAAAAAAATCATCACACCTCTTCCCTATGATTTCCCATAGGTAAGATAGCCATTGGCACAGGAATTAACCCTTTGTAGTGAAGTTTGAATTTGTTGGTGTGGTCTAAAATATGACAGTATTTTTTTATGCGGATCTGACACTAGTTACGAAAACACAAGATTTAAAGGCGAATTCCCTGCTAGACAGATATGATTTTTTTGTGTAAAAAGTTTCCCGAAATGTCAATTTTTCAGATTAAAAAAAAAAATTGGACCCATGGTTCATATAGCCAACAGCATACGCTAAAACGTTAGCACTGAGGCCTATGGAAAACATTTACACCAGTGTAACCTTTTAAAGGGAAAAATTAACTTTTTGGCATTTTTGATTCCTGGGAGTCACTTTAAAGTATTTTAATGCATTTTTCACAGCCTGGTCTTTCAGTCCAATGAATCTCCCATGCATGGTGTGGCTATTCTTGCTGCTGATGTCTTCTTTCACTTCCATCGGCCAAAAAAATGGTATGATTTTTCATAAAAAATGCCAATTTTTCAAGGTATTTTCAAAAAATTTCAAGGTGGTAATTGTCACATGATAATGCAAATTACCCATTACATGAGCATGTCAATGACACACATACCAATTGTTATAAGAAGCTAATCTAACAAGTATTTTGGATTTTATAGCCAGTGATATACAGATATATATAATAAAAGTGTCTCATTTTCACTGGTGGGTATGGCCATTTGAAGGTTAATAGCACTAAAACTTGGACACATTTAAGAAAATGCTTCAGCATTTCAAAGAGAGCATATCTTTGTTCAACTAATTCAATATACACCCACATCCAGTTATCTTGGATCACCCTTGCAGACCTGAAAATGTCATATTTTAGTCTTCCATGTGCTGATAAAGTCATGTGCTTGATGCTCAGCTGATCAGATCTGGACTCAATGACCTCACATCACCAGAAGTTCTCTCATGGAAAGGATCTTGTACAGTCTTCCATAGCTGATCCAAGTTTGCAACACCAGACCCCAAAAACTGTGTGAAAATTGGGCCTGAATATGACTTGTGGTGGAAAAATGTGCTTTTTTGATGAATAATGTGTTACAGAGAGTGGGGTTAAATTGTGTGTGATAAATAAAGAACCACAGAAGTGATATTATTTTTGAACACATTTTTTTCATTCATGGGCAATTCTGAAAAAATGTAGGGTGTTACAATTATTCCGCGAAAAAGCGGGCTATCGCTTTAGGTTTATACACTGGTGTAAATAAGGTTCGGAGAGACCTCTAGCGGATGCGGGAGGAATATATAGGAGAGAATAAAATAGACACTGGGCCCTGATTGGTCAATAGCCTTGTGTGCTTTTTGCATAAAAAAATCATCACACCTCTTCCCTATGATTTCCCATAGGTAAGATAGCCATTGGCACAGGAATTAACCCTTTGTAGTGAAGTTTGAATTTGTTGGTGTGGTCTAAAATATGACAGTATTTTTTTATGCGGATCTGACACTAGTTACGAAAACACAAGATTTAAAGGCGAATTCCCTGCTAGACAGATATGATTTTTTTGTGTAAAAAGTTTCCCGAAATGTCAATTTTTCAGATTAAAAAAAAAAATTGGACCCATGGTTCATATAGCCAACAGCATACGCTAAAACGTTAGCACTGAGGCCTATGGAAAACATTTACACCAGTGTAACCTTTTAAAGGGAAAAATGAACTTTTTGGCATTTTTGATTCCTGGGAGTCACTTTAAAGTATTTTAATGCATTTTTCACAGCCTGGTCTTTCAGTCCAATGAATCTCCCATGCATGGTGTGGCTATTCTTGCTGCTGATGTCTTCTTTCACTTCCATCGGCCAAAAAAATGGTATGATTTTTCATAAAAAATGCCAATTTTTCAAGGTATTTTCAAAAAATTTCAAGGTGGTAATTGTCACATGATAATGCAAATTACCCATTACATGAGCATGTCAATGACACACATACCAATTGTTATAAGAAGCTAATCTAACAAGTATTTTGAATTTTATAGCCAGTGATATACAGATATATATAATAAAAGTGTCTCATTTTCACTGGTGGGTATGGCCATTTGAAGGTTAATAGCACTAAAACTTGGACACATTTAAGAAAATGCTTCAGCATTTCAAAGAGAGCATATCTTTGTTCAACTAATTCAATATACACCCACATCCAGTTATCTTGGATCACCCTTGCAGACCTGAAAATGTCATATTTTAGTCTTCCATGTGCTGATAAAGTCATGTGATTGATGCTCAGCTGATCAGATCTGGACTCAATGACCTCACATCACCAGAAGTTCTCTCATGGAAAGGATCTTGTACAGTCTTCCATAGCTGATCCAAGTTTGCAACACCAGACCCCAAAAACTGTGTGAAAATTGGGCCTGAATATGACTTGTGGTGGAAAAATGTGCTTTTTTGATGAATAATGTGTTACAGAGAGTGGGGTTAAATTGTGTGTGATAAATAAAGAACCACAGAAGTGATATTATTTTTGAACACATTTTTTTCATTCATGGGCAATTCTGAAAAAATGTAGGGTGTTACAATTATTCCGCGAAAAAGCGGGCTATCGCTTTAGGTTACACTGGTGTAAATAAGGTTCGGAGAGACCTCTAGCGGATGCGGGAGGAATATATAGGAGAGAATAAAATAGACACTGGGCCCTGATTGGTCAATAGCCTTGTGTGCTTTTTGCATAAAAAAATCATCACACCTCTTCCCTATGATTTCCCATAGGTAAGATAGCCATTGGCACAGGAATTAACCCTTTGTAGTGAAGTTTGAATTTGTTGGTGTGGTCTAAAATATGACAGTATTTTTTTATGCGGATCTGACACTAGTTACGAAAACACAAGATTTAAAGGCGAATTCCCTGCTAGACAGATATGATTTTTTTGTGTAAAAAGTTTCCCGAAATGTCAATTTTTCAGATTAAAAAAAAAATTGGACCCATGGTTCATATAGCCAACAGCATACGCTAAAACGTTAGCACTGAGGCCTATGGAAAACATTTACACCAGTGTAACCTTTTAAAGGGAAAAATGAACTTTTTGGCATTTTTGATTCCTGGGAGTCACTTTAAAGTATTTTAATGCATTTTTCACAGCCTGGTCTTTCAGTCCAATGAATCTCCCATGCATGGTGTGGCTATTCTTGCTGCCGATGTCTTATTTCACTTCCATCGGCCAAAAAAATGGTATGATTTTTCATAAAAAATGCCAATTTTTCAAGGTATTTTCAAAAAATTTCAAGGTGGTAATTGTCACATGATAATGCAAATTACCCATTACATGAGCATGTCAATGACACACATACCAATTGTTATAAGAAGCTAATCTAACAAGTATTTTGGATTTTATAGCCAGTGATATACAGATATATATAATAAAAGTGTCTCATTTTCACTGGTGGGTATGGCCATTTGAAGGTTAATAGCACTAAAACTTGGACACATTTAAGAAAATGCTTCAGCATTTCAAAGAGAGCATATCTTTGTTCAACTAATTCAATATACACCCACATCCAGTTATCTTGGATCACCCTTGCAGACCTGAAAATGTCATATTTTAGTCTTCCATGTGCTGATAAAGTCATGTGCTTGATGCTCAGCTGATCAGATCTGGACTCAATGACCTCACATCACCAGACGTTCTCTCATGGAAAGGATCTTGTACAGTCTTCCATAGCTGATCCAAGTTTGCAACACCAGACCCCAAAAACTGTGTGAAAATGGGGCCTGAATATGACTTGTGGTGGAAAAATGTGCTTTTTTGATGAATAATGTGTTACAGAGAGTGGGGTTAAATTGTGTGTGATAAATAAAGAACCACAGAAGTGATATTATTTTTGAACACATTTTTTTCATTCATGGGCAATTCTGAAAAAATGTAGGGTGTTACAATTATTCCGCGAAAAAGCGGGCTATCGCTTTAGGTTACACTGGTGTAAATAAGGTTCGGAGAGACCTCTAGCGGATGCGGGAGGAATATATAGGAGAGAATAAAATAGACACTGGGCCCTGATTGGTCAATAGCCTTGTGTGCTTTTTGCATAAAAAAATCATCACACCTCTTCCCTATGATTTCCCATAGGTAAGATAGCCATTGGCACAGGAATTAACCCTTTGTAGTGAAGTTTGAATTTGTTGGTGTGGTCTAAAATATGACAGTATTTTTTTATGCGGATCTGACACTAGTTACGAAAACACAAGATTTAAAGGCGAATTCCCTGCTAGACAGATATGATTTTTTTGTGTAAAAAGTTTCCCGAAATGTCAATTTTTCAGATTAAAAAAGTAAAATTGGACCCATGGTTCATATAGCCAACAGCATACGCTAAAACGTTAGCACTGAGGCCTATGGAAAACATTTACACCAGTGTAACCTTTTAAAGGGAAAAATGAACTTTTTGGCATTTTTGATTCCTGGGAGTCACTTTAAAGTATTTTAATGCATTTTTCACAGCCTGGTCTTTCAGTCCAATGAATCTCCCATGCATGGTGTGGCTATTCTTGCTGCTGATGTCTTCTTTCACTTCCATCGGCCAAAAAAATGGTATGATTTTTCATAAAAAATGCCAATTTTTCAAGGTATTTTCAAAAAATTTCAAGGTGGTAATTGTCACATGATAATGCAAATTACCCATTACATGAGCATGTCAATGACACACATACCAATTGTTATAAGAAGCTAATCTAACAAGTATTTTGGATTTTATAGCCAGTGATATACAGATATATATAATAAAAGTGTCTCATTTTCACTGGTGGGTATGGCCATTTGAAGGTTAATAGCACTAAAACTTGGACACATTTAAGAAAATGCTTCAGCATTTCAAAGAGAGCATATCTTTGTTCAACTAATTCAATATACACCCACATCCAGTTATCTTGGATCACCCTTGCAGACCTGAAAATGTCATATTTTAGTCTTCCATGTGCTGATAAAGTCATGTGCTTGATGCTCAGCTGATCAGATCTGGACTCAATGACCTCACATCACCAGACGTTCTCTCATGGAAAGGATCTTGTACAGTCTTCCATAGCTGATCCAAGTTTGCAACACCAGACCCCAAAAACTGTGTGAAAATGGGGCCTGAATATGACTTGTGGTGGAAAAATGTGCTTTTTTGATGAATAATGTGTTACAGAGAGTGGGGTTAAATTGTGTGTGATAAATAAAGAACCACAGAAGTGATATTATTTTTGAACACATTTTTTTCATTCATGGGCAATTCTGAAAAAATGTAGGGTGTTACAATTATTCCGCGAAAAAGCGGGCTATCGCTTTAGGTTACACTGGTGTAAATAAGGTTCGGAGAGACCTCTAGCGGATGCGGGAGGAATATATAGGAGAGAATAAAATAGACACTGGGCCCTGATTGGTCAATAGCCTTGTGTGCTTTTTGCATAAAAAAATCATCACACCTCTTCCCTATGATTTCCCATAGGTAAGATAGCCATTGGCACAGGAATTAACCCTTTGTAGTGAAGTTTGAATTTGTTGGTGTGGTCTAAAATATGACAGTATTTTTTTATGCGGATCTGACACTAGTTACGAAAACACAAGATTTAAAGGCGAATTCCCTGCTAGACAGATATGATTTTTTTGTGTAAAAAGTTTCCCGAAATGTCAATTTTTCAGATTAAAAAAAAAATTGGACCCATGGTTCATATAGCCAACAGCATACGCTAAAACGTTAGCACTGAGGCCTATGGAAAACATTTACACCAGTGTAACCTTTTAAAGGGAAAAATGAACTTTTTGGCATTTTTGATTCCTGGGAGTCACTTTAAAGTATTTTAATGCATTTTTCACAGCCTGGTCTTTCAGTCCAATGAATCTCCCATGCATGGTGTGGCTATTCTTGCTGCCGATGTCTTCTTTCACTTCCATCGGCCAAAAAAATGGTATGATTTTTCATAAAAAATGCCAATTTTTCAAGGTATTTTCAAAAAATTTCAAGGTGGTAATTGTCACATGATAATGCAAATTACCCATTACATGAGCATGTCAATGACACACATACCAATTGTTATAAGAAGCTAATCTAACAAGTATTTTGGATTTTATAGCCAGTGATATACAGATATATATAATAAAAGTGTCTCATTTTCACTGGTGGGTATGGCCATTTGAAGGTTAATAGCACTAAAACTTGGACACATTTAAGAAAATGCTTCAGCATTTCAAAGAGAGCATATCTTTGTTCAACTAATTCAATATACACCCACATCCAGTTATCTTGGATCACCCTTGCAGACCTGAAAATGTCATATTTTAGTCTTCCATGTGCTGATAAAGTCATGTGCTTGATGCTCAGCTGATCAGATCTGGACTCAATGACCTCACATCACCAGACGTTCTCTCATGGAAAGGATCTTGTACAGTCTTCCATAGCTGATCCAAGTTTGCAACACCAGACCCCAAAAACTGTGTGAAAATGGGGCCTGAATATGACTTGTGGTGGAAAAATGTGCTTTTTTGATGAATAATGTGTTACAGAGAGTGGGGTTAAATTGTGTGTGATAAATAAAGAACCACAGAAGTGATATTATTTTTGAACACATTTTTTTCATTCATGGGCAATTCTGAAAAAATGTAGGGTGTTACAATTATTCCGCGAAAAAGCGGGCTATCGCTTTAGGTTACACTGGTGTAAATAAGGTTCGGAGAGACCTCTAGCGGATGCGGGAGGAATATATAGGAGAGAATAAAATAGACACTGGGCCCTGATTGGTCAATAGCCTTGTGTGCTTTTTGCATAAAAAAATCATCACACCTCTTCCCTATGATTTCCCATAGGTAAGATAGCCATTGGCACAGGAATTAACCCTTTGTAGTGAAGTTTGAATTTGTTGGTGTGGTCTAAAATATGACAGTATTTTTTTATGCGGATCTGACACTAGTTACGAAAACACAAGATTTAAAGGCGAATTCCCTGCTAGACAGATATGATTTTTTTGTGTAAAAAGTTTCCCGAAATGTCAATTTTTCAGATTAAAAAAGAAAATTGGACCCATGGTTCATATAGCCAACAGCATACGCTAAAACGTTAGCACTGAGGCCTATGGAAAACATTTACACCAGTGTAACCTTTTAAAGGGAAAAATGAACTTTTTGGCATTTTTGATTCCTGGGAGTCACTTTAAAGTATTTTAATGCATTTTTCACAGCCTGGTCTTTCAGTCCAATGAATCTCCCATGCATGGTGTGGCTATTCTTGCTGCTGATGTCTTCTTTCACTTCCATCGGCCAAAAAAATGGTATGATTTTTCATAAAAAATGCCAATTTTTCAAGGTATTTTCAAAAAATTTCAAGGTGGTAATTGTCACATGATAATGCAAATTACCCATTACATGAGCATGTCAATGACACACATACCAATTGTTATAAGAAGCTAATCTAACAAGTATTTTGGATTTTATAGCCAGTGATATACAGATATATATAATAAAAGTGTCTCATTTTCACTGGTGGGTATGGCCATTTGAAGGTTAATAGCACTAAAACTTGGACACATTTAAGAAAATGCTTCAGCATTTCAAAGAGAGCATATCTTTGTTCAACTAATTCAATATACACCCACATCCAGTTATCTTGGATCACCCTTGCAGACCTGAAAATGTCATATTTTAGTCTTCCATGTGCTGATAAAGTCATGTGCTTGATGCTCAGCTGATCAGATCTGGACTCAATGACCTCACATCACCAGAAGTTCTCTCATGGAAAGGATCTTGTACAGTCTTCCATAGCTGATCCAAGTTTGCAACACCAGACCCCAAAAACTGTGTGAAAATGGGGCCTGAATATGACTTGTGGTGGAAAAATGTGCTTTTTTGATGAATAATGTGTTACAGAGAGTGGGGTTAAATTGTGTGTGATAAATAAAGAACCACAGAAGTGATATTATTTTTGAACACATTTTTTTCATTCATGGGCAATTCTGAAAAAATGTAGGGTGTTACAATTATTCCGCGAAAAAGCGGGCTATCGCTTTAGGTTACACTGGTGTAAATAAGGTTCGGAGAGACCTCTAGCGGATGCGGGAGGAATATATAGGAGAGAATAAAATAGACACTGGGCCCTGATTGGTCAATAGCCTTGTGTGCTTTTTGCATAAAAAAATCATCACACCTCTTCCCTATGATTTCCCATAGGTAAGATAGCCATTGGCACAGGAATTAACCCTTTGTAGTGAAGTTTGAATTTGTTGGTGTGGTCTAAAATATGACAGTATTTTTTTATGCGGATCTGACACTAGTTACGAAAACACGAGATTTAAAGGCGAATTCCCTGCTAGACAGATATGATTTTTTTGTGTAAAAAGTTTCCCGAAATGTCAATTTTTCAGATTAAAAAAAAAAATTGGACCCATGGTTCATATAGCCAACAGCATACGCTAAAACGTTAGCACTGAGGCCTATGGAAAACATTTACACCAGTGTAACCTTTTAAAGGGAAAAATGAACTTTTTGGCATTTTTGATTCCTGGGAGTCACTTTAAAGTATTTTAATGCATTTTTCACAGCCTGGTCTTTCAGTCCAATGAATCTCCCATGCATGGTGTGGCTATTCTTGCTGCTGATGTCTTCTTTCACTTCCATCGGCCAAAAAAATGGTATGATTTTTCATTAAAAATGCCAATTTTTCAAGGTATTTTCAAAAAATTTCAAGGTGGTAATTGTCACATGATAATGCAAATTACCCATTACATGAGCATGTCAATGACACACATACCAATTGTTATAAGAAGCTAATCTAACAAGTATTTTGGATTTTATAGCCAGTGATATACAGATATATATAATAAAAGTGTCTCATTTTCACTGGTGGGTATGGCCATTTGAAGGTTAATAGCACTAAAACTTGGACACATTTAAGAAAATGCTTCAGCATTTCAAAGAGAGCATATCTTTGTTCAACTAATTCAATATACACCCACATCCAGTTATCTTGGATCACCCTTGCAGACCTGAAAATGTCATATTTTAGTCTTCCATGTGCTGATAAAGTCATGTGCTTGATGCTCAGCTGATCAGATCTGGACTCAATGACCTCACATCACCAGAAGTTCTCTCATGGAAAGGATCTTGTACAGTCTTCCATAGCTGATCCAAGTTTGCAACACCAGACCCCAAAAACTGTGTGAAAATTGGGCCTGAATATGACTTGTGGTGGAAAAATGTGCTTTTTTGATGAATAATGTGTTACAGAGAGTGGGGTTAAATTGTGTGTGATAAATAAAGAACCACAGAAGTGATATTATTTTTTAACACATTTTTTTCATTCATGGGCAATTCTGAAAAAATGTAGGGTGTTACAATTATTCCGCGAAAAAGCGGGCTATCGCTTTAGGTTTATACACTGGTGTAAATAAGGTTCGGAGAGACCTCTAGCGGATGCGGGAGGAATATATAGGAGAGAATAAAATAGACACTGGGCCCTGATTGGTCAATAGCCTTGTGTGCTTTTTGCATAAAAAAATCATCACACCTCTTCCCTATGATTTCCCATAGGTAAGATAGCCATTGGCACAGGAATTAACCCTTTGTAGTGAAGTTTGAATTTGTTGGTGTGGTCTAAAATATGACAGTATTTTTTTATGCGGATCTGACACTAGTTACGAAAACACAAGATTTAAAGGCGAATTCCCTGCTAGACAGATATGATTTTTTTGTGTAAAAAGTTTCCCGAAATGTCAATTTTTCAGATTAAAAAAAAAAATTGGACCCATGGTTCATATAGCCAACAGCATACGCTAAAACGTTAGCACTGAGGCCTATGGAAAACATTTACACCAGTGTAACCTTTTAAAGGGAAAAATTAACTTTTTGGCATTTTTGATTCCTGGGAGTCACTTTAAAGTATTTTAATGCATTTTTCACAGCCTGGTCTTTCAGTCCAATGAATCTCCCATGCATGGTGTGGCTATTCTTGCTGCTGATGTCTTCTTTCACTTCCATCGGCCAAAAAAATGGTATGATTTTTCATAAAAAATGCCAATTTTTCAAGGTATTTTCAAAAAATTTCAAGGTGGTAATTGTCACATGATAATGCAAATTACCCATTACATGAGCATGTCAATGACACACATACCAATTGTTATAAGAAGCTAATCTAACAAGTATTTTGGATTTTATAGCCAGTGATATACAGATATATATAATAAAAGTGTCTCATTTTCACTGGTGGGTATGGCCATTTGAAGGTTAATAGCACTAAAACTTGGACACATTTAAGAAAATGCTTCAGCATTTCAAAGAGAGCATATCTTTGTTCAACTAATTCAATATACACCCACATCCAGTTATCTTGGATCACCCTTGCAGACCTGAAAATGTCATATTTTAGTCTTCCATGTGCTGATAAAGTCATGTGCTTGATGCTCAGCTGATCAGATCTGGACTCAATGACCTCACATCACCAGAAGTTCTCTCATGGAAAGGATCTTGTACAGTCTTCCATAGCTGATCCAAGTTTGCAACACCAGACCCCAAAAACTGTGTGAAAATGGGGCCTGAATATGACTTGTGGTGGAAAAATGTGCTTTTTTGATGAATAATGTGTTACAGAGAGTGGGGTTAAATTGTGTGTGATAAATAAAGAACCACAGAAGTGATATTATTTTTGAACACATTTTTTTCATTCATGGGCAATTCTGAAAAAATGTAGGGTGTTACAATTATTCCGCGAAAAAGCGGGCTATCGCTTTAGGTTACACTGGTGTAAATAAGGTTCGGAGAGACCTCTAGCGGATGCGGGAGGAATATATAGGAGAGAATAAAATAGACACTGGGCCCTGATTGGTCAATAGCCTTGTGTGCTTTTTGCATAAAAAAATCATCACACCTCTTCCCTATGATTTCCCATAGGTAAGATAGCCATTGGCACAGGAATTAACCCTTTGTAGTGAAGTTTGAATTTGTTGGTGTGGTCTAAAATATGACAGTATTTTTTTATGCGGATCTGACACTAGTTACGAAAACACGAGATTTAAAGGCGAATTCCCTGCTAGACAGATATGATTTTTTTGTGTAAAAAGTTTCCCGAAATGTCAATTTTTCAGATTAAAAAAAAAAATTGGACCCATGGTTCATATAGCCAACAGCATACGCTAAAACGTTAGCACTGAGGCCTATGGAAAACATTTACACCAGTGTAACCTTTTAAAGGGAAAAATGAACTTTTTGGCATTTTTGATTCCTGGGAGTCACTTTAAAGTATTTTAATGCATTTTTCACAGCCTGGTCTTTCAGTCCAATGAATCTCCCATGCATGGTGTGGCTATTCTTGCTGCTGATGTCTTCTTTCACTTCCATCGGCCAAAAAAATGGTATGATTTTTCATTAAAAATGCCAATTTTTCAAGGTATTTTCAAAAAATTTCAAGGTGGTAATTGTCACATGATAATGCAAATTACCCATTACATGAGCATGTCAATGACACACATACCAATTGTTATAAGAAGCTAATCTAACAAGTATTTTGGATTTTATAGCCAGTGATATACAGATATATATAATAAAAGTGTCTCATTTTCACTGGTGGGTATGGCCATTTGAAGGTTAATAGCACTAAAACTTGGACACATTTAAGAAAATGCTTCAGCATTTCAAAGAGAGCATATCTTTGTTCAACTAATTCAATATACACCCACATCCAGTTATCTTGGATCACCCTTGCAGACCTGAAAATGTCATATTTTAGTCTTCCATGTGCTGATAAAGTCATGTGCTTGATGCTCAGCTGATCAGATCTGGACTCAATGACCTCACATCACCAGAAGTTCTCTCATGGAAAGGATCTTGTACAGTCTTCCATAGCTGATCCAAGTTTGCAACACCAGACCCCAAAAACTGTGTGAAAATTGGGCCTGAATATGACTTGTGGTGGAAAAATGTGCTTTTTTGATGAATAATGTGTTACAGAGAGTGGGGTTAAATTGTGTGTGATAAATAAAGAACCACAGAAGTGATATTATTTTTGAACACATTTTTTTCATTCATGGGCAATTCTGAAAAAATGTAGGGTGTTACAATTATTCCGCGAAAAAGCGGGCTATCGCTTTAGGTTTATACACTGGTGTAAATAAGGTTCGGAGAGACCTCTAGCGGATGCGGGAGGAATATATAGGAGAGAATAAAATAGACACTGGGCCCTGATTGGTCAATAGCCTTGTGTGCTTTTTGCATAAAAAAATCATCACACCTCTTCCCTATGATTTCCCATAGGTAAGATAGCCATTGGCACAGGAATTAACCCTTTGTAGTGAAGTTTGAATTTGTTGGTGTGGTCTAAAATATGACAGTATTTTTTTATGCGGATCTGACACTAGTTACGAAAACACAAGATTTAAAGGCGAATTCCCTGCTAGACAGATATGATTTTTTTGTGTAAAAAGTTTCCCGAAATGTCAATTTTTCAGATTAAAAAAAAAAATTGGACCCATGGTTCATATAGCCAACAGCATACGCTAAAACGTTAGCACTGAGGCCTATGGAAAACATTTACACCAGTGTAACCTTTTAAAGGGAAAAATTAACTTTTTGGCATTTTTGATTCCTGGGAGTCACTTTAAAGTATTTTAATGCATTTTTCACAGCCTGGTCTTTCAGTCCAATGAATCTCCCATGCATGGTGTGGCTATTCTTGCTGCTGATGTCTTCTTTCACTTCCATCGGCCAAAAAAATGGTATGATTTTTCATAAAAAATGCCAATTTTTCAAGGTATTTTCAAAAAATTTCAAGGTGGTAATTGTCACATGATAATGCAAATTACCCATTACATGAGCATGTCAATGACACACATACCAATTGTTATAAGAAGCTAATCTAACAAGTATTTTGGATTTTATAGCCAGTGATATACAGATATATATAATAAAAGTGTCTCATTTTCACTGGTGGGTATGGCCATTTGAAGGTTAATAGCACTAAAACTTGGACACATTTAAGAAAATGCTTCAGCATTTCAAAGAGAGCATATCTTTGTTCAACTAATTCAATATACACCCACATCCAGTTATCTTGGATCACCCTTGCAGACCTGAAAATGTCATATTTTAGTCTTCCATGTGCTGATAAAGTCATGTGCTTGATGCTCAGCTGATCAGATCTGGACTCAATGACCTCACATCACCAGAAGTTCTCTCATGGAAAGGATCTTGTACAGTCTTCCATAGCTGATCCAAGTTTGCAACACCAGACCCCAAAAACTGTGTGAAAATTGGGCCTGAATATGACTTGTGGTGGAAAAATGTGCTTTTTTGATGAATAATGTGTTACAGAGAGTGGGGTTAAATTGTGTGTGATAAATAAAGAACCACAGAAGTGATATTATTTTTGAACACATTTTTTTCATTCATGGGCAATTCTGAAAAAATGTAGGGTGTTACAATTATTCCGCGAAAAAGCGGGCTATCGCTTTAGGTTTATACACTGGTGTAAATAAGGTTCGGAGAGACCTCTAGCGGATGCGGGAGGAATATATAGGAGAGAATAAAATAGACACTGGGCCCTGATTGGTCAATAGCCTTGTGTGCTTTTTGCATAAAAAAATCATCACACCTCTTCCCTATGATTTCCCATAGGTAAGATAGCCATTGGCACAGGAATTAACCCTTTGTAGTGAAGTTTGAATTTGTTGGTGTGGTCTAAAATATGACAGTATTTTTTTATGCGGATCTGACACTAGTTACGAAAACACAAGATTTAAAGGCGAATTCCCTGCTAGACAGATATGATTTTTTTGTGTAAAAAGTTTCCCGAAATGTCAATTTTTCAGATTAAAAAAAAAAATTGGACCCATGGTTCATATAGCCAACAGCATACGCTAAAACGTTAGCACTGAGGCCTATGGAAAACATTTACACCAGTGTAACCTTTTAAAGGGAAAAATGAACTTTTTGGCATTTTTGATTCCTGGGAG
This sequence comes from Siphonodentalium dalli, assembly GCA_032622095.1. Taxonomy (NCBI): domain Eukaryota; kingdom Metazoa; phylum Mollusca; class Scaphopoda; order Gadilida; family Siphonodentaliidae; genus Siphonodentalium; species Siphonodentalium dalli. The sequence continues at coordinate 129,674,561 of CP136063.1, forward strand.
TCACTTTAAAGTATTTTAATGCATTTTTCACAGCCTGGTCTTTCAGTCCAATGAATCTCCCATGCATGGTGTGGCTATTCTTGCTGCTGATGTCTTCTTTCACTTCCATCGGCCAAAAAAATGGTATGATTTTTCATAAAAAATGCCAATTTTTCAAGGTATTTTCAAAAAATTTCAAGGTGGTAATTGTCACATGATAATGCAAATTACCCATTACATGAGCATGTCAATGACACACATACCAATTGTTATAAGAAGCTAATCTAACAAGTATTTTGAATTTTATAGCCAGTGATATACAGATATATATAATAAAAGTGTCTCATTTTCACTGGTGGGTATGGCCATTTGAAGGTTAATAGCACTAAAACTTGGACACATTTAAGAAAATGCTTCAGCATTTCAAAGAGAGCATATCTTTGTTCAACTAATTCAATATACACCCACATCCAGTTATCTTGGATCACCCTTGCAGACCTGAAAATGTCATATTTTAGTCTTCCATGTGCTGATAAAGTCATGTGATTGATGCTCAGCTGATCAGATCTGGACTCAATGACCTCACATCACCAGAAGTTCTCTCATGGAAAGGATCTTGTACAGTCTTCCATAGCTGATCCAAGTTTGCAACACCAGACCCCAAAAACTGTGTGAAAATTGGGCCTGAATATGACTTGTGGTGGAAAAATGTGCTTTTTTGATGAATAATGTGTTACAGAGAGTGGGGTTAAATTGTGTGTGATAAATAAAGAACCACAGAAGTGATATTATTTTTGAACACATTTTTTTCATTCATGGGCAATTCTGAAAAAATGTAGGGTGTTACAATTATTCCGCGAAAAAGCGGGCTATCGCTTTAGGTTACACTGGTGTAAATAAGGTTCGGAGAGACCTCTAGCGGATGCGGGAGGAATATATAGGAGAGAATAAAATAGACACTGGGCCCTGATTGGTCAATAGCCTTGTGTGCTTTTTGCATAAAAAAATCATCACACCTCTTCCCTATGATTTCCCATAGGTAAGATAGCCATTGGCACAGGAATTAACCCTTTGTAGTGAAGTTTGAATTTGTTGGTGTGGTCTAAAATATGACAGTATTTTTTTATGCGGATCTGACACTAGTTACGAAAACACAAGATTTAAAGGCGAATTCCCTGCTAGACAGATATGATTTTTTTGTGTAAAAAGTTTCCCGAAATGTCAATTTTTCAGATTAAAAAAAAAATTGGACCCATGGTTCATATAGCCAACAGCATACGCTAAAACGTTAGCACTGAGGCCTATGGAAAACATTTACACCAGTGTAACCTTTTAAAGGGAAAAATGAACTTTTTGGCATTTTTGATTCCTGGGAGTCACTTTAAAGTATTTTAATGCATTTTTCACAGCCTGGTCTTTCAGTCCAATGAATCTCCCATGCATGGTGTGGCTATTCTTGCTGCCGATGTCTTCTTTCACTTCCATCGGCCAAAAAAATGGTATGATTTTTCATAAAAAATGCCAATTTTTCAAGGTATTTTCAAAAAATTTCAAGGTGGTAATTGTCACATGATAATGCAAATTACCCATTACATGAGCATGTCAATGACACACATACCAATTGTTATAAGAAGCTAATCTAACAAGTATTTTGGATTTTATAGCCAGTGATATACAGATATATATAATAAAAGTGTCTCATTTTCACTGGTGGGTATGGCCATTTGAAGGTTAATAGCACTAAAACTTGGACACATTTAAGAAAATGCTTCAGCATTTCAAAGAGAGCATATCTTTGTTCAACTAATTCAATATACACCCACATCCAGTTATCTTGGATCACCCTTGCAGACCTGAAAATGTCATATTTTAGTCTTCCATGTGCTGATAAAGTCATGTGCTTGATGCTCAGCTGATCAGATCTGGACTCAATGACCTCACATCACCAGACGTTCTCTCATGGAAAGGATCTTGTACAGTCTTCCATAGCTGATCCAAGTTTGCAACACCAGACCCCAAAAACTGTGTGAAAATGGGGCCTGAATATGACTTGTGGTGGAAAAATGTGCTTTTTTGATGAATAATGTGTTACAGAGAGTGGGGTTAAATTGTGTGTGATAAATAAAGAACCACAGAAGTGATATTATTTTTGAACACATTTTTTTCATTCATGGGCAATTCTGAAAAAATGTAGGGTGTTACAATTATTCCGCGAAAAAGCGGGCTATCGCTTTAGGTTACACTGGTGTAAATAAGGTTCGGAGAGACCTCTAGCGGATGCGGGAGGAATATATAGGAGAGAATAAAATAGACACTGGGCCCTGATTGGTCAATAGCCTTGTGTGCTTTTTGCATAAAAAAATCATCACACCTCTTCCCTATGATTTCCCATAGGTAAGATAGCCATTGGCACAGGAATTAACCCTTTGTAGTGAAGTTTGAATTTGTTGGTGTGGTCTAAAATATGACAGTATTTTTTTATGCGGATCTGACACTAGTTACGAAAACACAAGATTTAAAGGCGAATTCCCTGCTAGACAGATATGATTTTTTTGTGTAAAAAGTTTCCCGAAATGTCAATTTTTCAGATTAAAAAAAAAAATTGGACCCATGGTTCATATAGCCAACAGCATACGCTAAAACGTTAGCACTGAGGCCTATGGAAAACATTTACACCAGTGTAACCTTTTAAAGGGAAAAATGAACTTTTTGGCATTTTTGATTCCTGGGAGTCACTTTAAAGTATTTTAATGCATTTTTCACAGCCTGGTCTTTCAGTCCAATGAATCTCCCATGCATGGTGTGGCTATTCTTGCTGCTGATGTCTTCTTTCACTTCCATCGGCCAAAAAAATGGTATGATTTTTCATAAAAAATGCCAATTTTTCAAGGTATTTTCAAAAAATTTCAAGGTGGTAATTGTCACATGATAATGCAAATTACCCATTACATGAGCATGTCAATGACACACATACCAATTGTTATAAGAAGCTAATCTAACAAGTATTTTGGATTTTATAGCCAGTGATATACAGATATATATAATAAAAGTGTCTCATTTTCACTGGTGGGTATGGCCATTTGAAGGTTAATAGCACTAAAACTTGGACACATTTAAGAAAATGCTTCAGCATTTCAAAGAGAGCATATCTTTGTTCAACTAATTCAATATACACCCACATCCAGTTATCTTGGATCACCCTTGCAGACCTGAAAATGTCATATTTTAGTCTTCCATGTGCTGATAAAGTCATGTGCTTGATGCTCAGCTGATCAGATCTGGACTCAATGACCTCACATCACCAGAAGTTCTCTCATGGAAAGGATCTTGTACAGTCTTCCATAGCTGATCCAAGTTTGCAACACCAGACCCCAAAAACTGTGTGAAAATGGGGCCTGAATATGACTTGTGGTGGAAAAATGTGCTTTTTTGATGAATAATGTGTTACAGAGAGTGGGGTTAAATTGTGTGTGATAAATAAAGAACCACAGAAGTGATATTATTTTTGAACACATTTTTTTCATTCATGGGCAATTCTGAAAAAATGTAGGGTGTTACAATTATTCCGCGAAAAAGCGGGCTATCGCTTTAGGTTACACTGGTGTAAATAAGGTTCGGAGAGACCTCTAGCGGATGCGGGAGGAATATATAGGAGAGAATAAAATAGACACTGGGCCCTGATTGGTCAATAGCCTTGTGTGCTTTTTGCATAAAAAAATCATCACACCTCTTCCCTATGATTTCCCATAGGTAAGATAGCCATTGGCACAGGAATTAACCCTTTGTAGTGAAGTTTGAATTTGTTGGTGTGGTCTAAAATATGACAGTATTTTTTTATGCGGATCTGACACTAGTTACGAAAACACGAGATTTAAAGGCGAATTCCCTGCTAGACAGATATGATTTTTTTGTGTAAAAAGTTTCCCGAAATGTCAATTTTTCAGATTAAAAAAAAAAATTGGACCCATGGTTCATATAGCCAACAGCATACGCTAAAACGTTAGCACTGAGGCCTATGGAAAACATTTACACCAGTGTAACCTTTTAAAGGGAAAAATGAACTTTTTGGCATTTTTGATTCCTGGGAGTCACTTTAAAGTATTTTAATGCATTTTTCACAGCCTGGTCTTTCAGTCCAATGAATCTCCCATGCATGGTGTGGCTATTCTTGCTGCTGATGTCTTCTTTCACTTCCATCGGCCAAAAAAATGGTATGATTTTTCATTAAAAATGCCAATTTTTCAAGGTATTTTCAAAAAATTTCAAGGTGGTAATTGTCACATGATAATGCAAATTACCCATTACATGAGCATGTCAATGACACACATACCAATTGTTATAAGAAGCTAATCTAACAAGTATTTTGGATTTTATAGCCAGTGATATACAGATATATATAATAAAAGTGTCTCATTTTCACTGGTGGGTATGGCCATTTGAAGGTTAATAGCACTAAAACTTGGACACATTTAAGAAAATGCTTCAGCATTTCAAAGAGAGCATATCTTTGTTCAACTAATTCAATATACACCCACATCCAGTTATCTTGGATCACCCTTGCAGACCTGAAAATGTCATATTTTAGTCTTCCATGTGCTGATAAAGTCATGTGCTTGATGCTCAGCTGATCAGATCTGGACTCAATGACCTCACATCACCAGAAGTTCTCTCATGGAAAGGATCTTGTACAGTCTTCCATAGCTGATCCAAGTTTGCAACACCAGACCCCAAAAACTGTGTGAAAATGGGGCCTGAATATGACTTGTGGTGGAAAAATGTGCTTTTTTGATGAATAATGTGTTACAGAGAGTGGGGTTAAATTGTGTGTGATAAATAAAGAACCACAGAAGTGATATTATTTTTGAACACATTTTTTTCATTCATGGGCAATTCTGAAAAAATGTAGGGTGTTACAATTATTCCGCGAAAAAGCGGGCTATCGCTTTAGGTTACACTGGTGTAAATAAGGTTCGGTGAGACCTCTAGCGGATGCGGGAGGAATATATAGGAGAGAATAAAATAGACACTGGGCCCTGATTGGTCAATAGCCTTGTGTGCTTTTTGCATAAAAAAATCATCACACCTCTTCCCTATGATTTCCCATAGGTAAGATAGCCATTGGCACAGGAATTAACCCTTTGTAGTGAAGTTTGAATTTGTTGGTGTGGTCTAAAATATGACAGTATTTTTTTATGCGGATCTGACACTAGTTACGAAAACACGAGATTTAAAGGCGAATTCCCTGCTAGACAGATATGATTTTTTTGTGTAAAAAGTTTCCCGAAATGTCAATTTTTCAGATTAAAAAAAAAAATTGGACCCATGGTTCATATAGCCAACAGCATACGCTAAAACGTTAGCACTGAGGCCTATGGAAAACATTTACACCAGTGTAACCTTTTAAAGGGAAAAATGAACTTTTTGGCATTTTTGATTCCTGGGAGTCACTTTAAAGTATTTTAATGCATTTTTCACAGCCTGGTCTTTCAGTCCAATGAATCTCCCATGCATGGTGTGGCTATTCTTGCTGCTGATGTCTTCTTTCACTTCCATCGGCCAAAAAAATGGTATGATTTTTCATTAAAAATGCCAATTTTTCAAGGTATTTTCAAAAAATTTCAAGGTGGTAATTGTCACATGATAATGCAAATTACCCATTACATGAGCATGTCAATGACACACATACCAATTGTTATAAGAAGCTAATCTAACAAGTATTTTGGATTTTATAGCCAGTGATATACAGATATATATAATAAAAGTGTCTCATTTTCACTGGTGGGTATGGCCATTTGAAGGTTAATAGCACTAAAACTTGGACACATTTAAGAAAATGCTTCAGCATTTCAAAGAGAGCATATCTTTGTTCAACTAATTCAATATACACCCACATCCAGTTATCTTGGATCACCCTTGCAGACCTGAAAATGTCATATTTTAGTCTTCCATGTGCTGATAAAGTCATGTGCTTGATGCTCAGCTGATCAGATCTGGACTCAATGACCTCACATCACCAGAAGTTCTCTCATGGAAAGGATCTTGTACAGTCTTCCATAGCTGATCCAAGTTTGCAACACCAGACCCCAAAAACTGTGTGAAAATTGGGCCTGAATATGACTTGTGGTGGAAAAATGTGCTTTTTTGATGAATAATGTGTTACAGAGAGTGGGGTTAAATTGTGTGTGATAAATAAAGAACCACAGAAGTGATATTATTTTTGAACACATTTTTTTCATTCATGGGCAATTCTGAAAAAATGTAGGGTGTTACAATTATTCCGCGAAAAAGCGGGCTATCGCTTTAGGTTTATACACTGGTGTAAATAAGGTTCGGAGAGACCTCTAGCGGATGCGGGAGGAATATATAGGAGAGAATAAAATAGACACTGGGCCCTGATTGGTCAATAGCCTTGTGTGCTTTTTGCATAAAAAAATCATCACACCTCTTCCCTATGATTTCCCATAGGTAAGATAGCCATTGGCACAGGAATTAACCCTTTGTAGTGAAGTTTGAATTTGTTGGTGTGGTCTAAAATATGACAGTATTTTTTTATGCGGATCTGACACTAGTTACGAAAACACAAGATTTAAAGGCGAATTCCCTGCTAGACAGATATGATTTTTTTGTGTAAAAAGTTTCCCGAAATGTCAATTTTTCAGATTAAAAAAAAAAATTGGACCCATGGTTCATATAGCCAACAGCATACGCTAAAACGTTAGCACTGAGGCCTATGGAAAACATTTACACCAGTGTAACCTTTTAAAGGGAAAAATTAACTTTTTGGCATTTTTGATTCCTGGGAGTCACTTTAAAGTATTTTAATGCATTTTTCACAGCCTGGTCTTTCAGTCCAATGAATCTCCCATGCATGGTGTGGCTATTCTTGCTGCTGATGTCTTCTTTCACTTCCATCGGCCAAAAAAATGGTATGATTTTTCATAAAAAATGCCAATTTTTCAAGGTATTTTCAAAAAATTTCAAGGTGGTAATTGTCACATGATAATGCAAATTACCCATTACATGAGCATGTCAATGACACACATACCAATTGTTATAAGAAGCTAATCTAACAAGTATTTTGGATTTTATAGCCAGTGATATACAGATATATATAATAAAAGTGTCTCATTTTCACTGGTGGGTATGGCCATTTGAAGGTTAATAGCACTAAAACTTGGACACATTTAAGAAAATGCTTCAGCATTTCAAAGAGAGCATATCTTTGTTCAACTAATTCAATATACACCCACATCCAGTTATCTTGGATCACCCTTGCAGACCTGAAAATGTCATATTTTAGTCTTCCATGTGCTGATAAAGTCATGTGCTTGATGCTCAGCTGATCAGATCTGGACTCAATGACCTCACATCACCAGAAGTTCTCTCATGGAAAGGATCTTGTACAGTCTTCCATAGCTGATCCAAGTTTGCAACACCAGACCCCAAAAACTGTGTGAAAATTGGGCCTGAATATGACTTGTGGTGGAAAAATGTGCTTTTTTGATGAATAATGTGTTACAGAGAGTGGGGTTAAATTGTGTGTGATAAATAAAGAACCACAGAAGTGATATTATTTTTGAACACATTTTTTTCATTCATGGGCAATTCTGAAAAAATGTAGGGTGTTACAATTATTCCGCGAAAAAGCGGGCTATCGCTTTAGGTTTATACACTGGTGTAAATAAGGTTCGGAGAGACCTCTAGCGGATGCGGGAGGAATATATAGGAGAGAATAAAATAGACACTGGGCCCTGATTGGTCAATAGCCTTGTGTGCTTTTTGCATAAAAAAATCATCACACCTCTTCCCTATGATTTCCCATAGGTAAGATAGCCATTGGCACAGGAATTAACCCTTTGTAGTGAAGTTTGAATTTGTTGGTGTGGTCTAAAATATGACAGTATTTTTTTATGCGGATCTGACACTAGTTACGAAAACACAAGATTTAAAGGCGAATTCCCTGCTAGACAGATATGATTTTTTTGTGTAAAAAGTTTCCCGAAATGTCAATTTTTCAGATTAAAAAAAAAAATTGGACCCATGGTTCATATAGCCAACAGCATACGCTAAAACGTTAGCACTGAGGCCTATGGAAAACATTTACACCAGTGTAACCTTTTAAAGGGAAAAATGAACTTTTTGGCATTTTTGATTCCTGGGAGTCACTTTAAAGTATTTTAATGCATTTTTCACAGCCTGGTCTTTCAGTCCAATGAATCTCCCATGCATGGTGTGGCTATTCTTGCTGCTGATGTCTTCTTTCACTTCCATCGGCCAAAAAAATGGTATGATTTTTCATAAAAAATGCCAATTTTTCAAGGTATTTTCAAAAAATTTCAAGGTGGTAATTGTCACATGATAATGCAAATTACCCATTACATGAGCATGTCAATGACACACATACCAATTGTTATAAGAAGCTAATCTAACAAGTATTTTGAATTTTATAGCCAGTGATATACAGATATATATAATAAAAGTGTCTCATTTTCACTGGTGGGTATGGCCATTTGAAGGTTAATAGCACTAAAACTTGGACACATTTAAGAAAATGCTTCAGCATTTCAAAGAGAGCATATCTTTGTTCAACTAATTCAATATACACCCACATCCAGTTATCTTGGATCACCCTTGCAGACCTGAAAATGTCATATTTTAGTCTTCCATGTGCTGATAAAGTCATGTGATTGATGCTCAGCTGATCAGATCTGGACTCAATGACCTCACATCACCAGAAGTTCTCTCATGGAAAGGATCTTGTACAGTCTTCCATAGCTGATCCAAGTTTGCAACACCAGACCCCAAAAACTGTGTGAAAATTGGGCCTGAATATGACTTGTGGTGGAAAAATGTGCTTTTTTGATGAATAATGTGTTACAGAGAGTGGGGTTAAATTGTGTGTGATAAATAAAGAACCACAGAAGTGATATTATTTTTGAACACATTTTTTTCATTCATGGGCAATTCTGAAAAAATGTAGGGTGTTACAATTATTCCGCGAAAAAGCGGGCTATCGCTTTAGGTTACACTGGTGTAAATAAGGTTCGGAGAGACCTCTAGCGGATGCGGGAGGAATATATAGGAGAGAATAAAATAGACACTGGGCCCTGATTGGTCAATAGCCTTGTGTGCTTTTTGCATAAAAAAATCATCACACCTCTTCCCTATGATTTCCCATAGGTAAGATAGCCATTGGCACAGGAATTAACCCTTTGTAGTGAAGTTTGAATTTGTTGGTGTGGTCTAAAATATGACAGTATTTTTTTATGCGGATCTGACACTAGTTACGAAAACACAAGATTTAAAGGCGAATTCCCTGCTAGACAGATATGATTTTTTTGTGTAAAAAGTTTCCCGAAATGTCAATTTTTCAGATTAAAAAAAAAATTGGACCCATGGTTCATATAGCCAACAGCATACGCTAAAACGTTAGCACTGAGGCCTATGGAAAACATTTACACCAGTGTAACCTTTTAAAGGGAAAAATGAACTTTTTGGCATTTTTGATTCCTGGGAGTCACTTTAAAGTATTTTAATGCATTTTTCACAGCCTGGTCTTTCAGTCCAATGAATCTCCCATGCATGGTGTGGCTATTCTTGCTGCCGATGTCTTCTTTCACTTCCATCGGCCAAAAAAATGGTATGATTTTTCATAAAAAATGCCAATTTTTCAAGGTATTTTCAAAAAATTTCAAGGTGGTAATTGTCACATGATAATGCAAATTACCCATTACATGAGCATGTCAATGACACACATACCAATTGTTATAAGAAGCTAATCTAACAAGTATTTTGGATTTTATAGCCAGTGATATACAGATATATATAATAAAAGTGTCTCATTTTCACTGGTGGGTATGGCCATTTGAAGGTTAATAGCACTAAAACTTGGACACATTTAAGAAAATGCTTCAGCATTTCAAAGAGAGCATATCTTTGTTCAACTAATTCAATATACACCCACATCCAGTTATCTTGGATCACCCTTGCAGACCTGAAAATGTCATATTTTAGTCTTCCATGTGCTGATAAAGTCATGTGCTTGATGCTCAGCTGATCAGATCTGGACTCAATGACCTCACATCACCAGACGTTCTCTCATGGAAAGGATCTTGTACAGTCTTCCATAGCTGATCCAAGTTTGCAACACCAGACCCCAAAAACTGTGTGAAAATGGGGCCTGAATATGACTTGTGGTGGAAAAATGTGCTTTTTTGATGAATAATGTGTTACAGAGAGTGGGGTTAAATTGTGTGTGATAAATAAAGAACCACAGAAGTGATATTATTTTTGAACACATTTTTTTCATTCATGGGCAATTCTGAAAAAATGTAGGGTGTTACAATTATTCCGCGAAAAAGCGGGCTATCGCTTTAGGTTACACTGGTGTAAATAAGGTTCGGAGAGACCTCTAGCGGATGCGGGAGGAATATATAGGAGAGAATAAAATAGACACTGGGCCCTGATTGGTCAATAGCCTTGTGTGCTTTTTGCATAAAAAAATCATCACACCTCTTCCCTATGATTTCCCATAGGTAAGATAGCCATTGGCACAGGAATTAACCCTTTGTAGTGAAGTTTGAATTTGTTGGTGTGGTCTAAAATATGACAGTATTTTTTTATGCGGATCTGACACTAGTTACGAAAACACAAGATTTAAAGGCGAATTCCCTGCTAGACAGATATGATTTTTTTGTGTAAAAAGTTTCCCGAAATGTCAATTTTTCAGATTAAAAAAAAAAATTGGACCCATGGTTCATATAGCCAACAGCATACGCTAAAACGTTAGCACTGAGGCCTATGGAAAACATTTACACCAGTGTAACCTTTTAAAGGGAAAAATGAACTTTTTGGCATTTTTGATTCCTGGGAGTCACTTTAAAGTATTTTAATGCATTTTTCACAGCCTGGTCTTTCAGTCCAATGAATCTCCCATGCATGGTGTGGCTATTCTTGCTGCTGATGTCTTCTTTCACTTCCATCGGCCAAAAAAATGGTATGATTTTTCATAAAAAATGCCAATTTTTCAAGGTATTTTCAAAAAATTTCAAGGTGGTAATTGTCACATGATAATGCAAATTACCCATTACATGAGCATGTCAATGACACACATACCAATTGTTATAAGAAGCTAATCTAACAAGTATTTTGGATTTTATAGCCAGTGATATACAGATATATATAATAAAAGTGTCTCATTTTCACTGGTGGGTATGGCCATTTGAAGGTTAATAGCACTAAAACTTGGACACATTTAAGAAAATGCTTCAGCATTTCAAAGAGAGCATATCTTTGTTCAACTAATTCAATATACACCCACATCCAGTTATCTTGGATCACCCTTGCAGACCTGAAAATGTCATATTTTAGTCTTCCATGTGCTGATAAAGTCATGTGCTTGATGCTCAGCTGATCAGATCTGGACTCAATGACCTCACATCACCAGAAGTTCTCTCATGGAAAGGATCTTGTACAGTCTTCCATAGCTGATCCAAGTTTGCAACACCAGACCCCAAAAACTGTGTGAAAATGGGGCCTGAATATGACTTGTGGTGGAAAAATGTGCTTTTTTGATGAATAATGTGTTACAGAGAGTGGGGTTAAATTGTGTGTGATAAATAAAGAACCACAGAAGTGATATTATTTTTGAACACATTTTTTTCATTCATGGGCAATTCTGAAAAAATGTAGGGTGTTACAATTATTCCGCGAAAAAGCGGGCTATCGCTTTAGGTTACACTGGTGTAAATAAGGTTCGGAGAGACCTCTAGCGGATGCGGGAGGAATATATAGGAGAGAATAAAATAGACACTGGGCCCTGATTGGTCAATAGCCTTGTGTGCTTTTTGCATAAAAAAATCATCACACCTCTTCCCTATGATTTCCCATAGGTAAGATAGCCATTGGCACAGGAATTAACCCTTTGTAGTGAAGTTTGAATTTGTTGGTGTGGTCTAAAATATGACAGTATTTTTTTATGCGGATCTGACACTAGTTACGAAAACACGAGATTTAAAGGCGAATTCCCTGCTAGACAGATATGATTTTTTTGTGTAAAAAGTTTCCCGAAATGTCAATTTTTCAGATTAAAAAAAAAAATTGGACCCATGGTTCATATAGCCAACAGCATACGCTAAAACGTTAGCACTGAGGCCTATGGAAAACATTTACACCAGTGTAACCTTTTAAAGGGAAAAATGAACTTTTTGGCATTTTTGATTCCTGGGAGTCACTTTAAAGTATTTTAATGCATTTTTCACAGCCTGGTCTTTCAGTCCAATGAATCTCCCATGCATGGTGTGGCTATTCTTGCTGCTGATGTCTTCTTTCACTTCCATCGGCCAAAAAAATGGTATGATTTTTCATTAAAAATGCCAATTTTTCAAGGTATTTTCAAAAAATTTCAAGGTGGTAATTGTCACATGATAATGCAAATTACCCATTACATGAGCATGTCAATGACACACATACCAATTGTTATAAGAAGCTAATCTAACAAGTATTTTGGATTTTATAGCCAGTGATATACAGATATATATAATAAAAGTGTCTCATTTTCACTGGTGGGTATGGCCATTTGAAGGTTAATAGCACTAAAACTTGGACACATTTAAGAAAATGCTTCAGCATTTCAAAGAGAGCATATCTTTGTTCAACTAATTCAATATACACCCACATCCAGTTATCTTGGATCACCCTTGCAGACCTGAAAATGTCATATTTTAGTCTTCCATGTGCTGATAAAGTCATGTGCTTGATGCTCAGCTGATCAGATCTGGACTCAATGACCTCACATCACCAGAAGTTCTCTCATGGAAAGGATCTTGTACAGTCTTCCATAGCTGATCCAAGTTTGCAACACCAGACCCCAAAAACTGTGTGAAAATGGGGCCTGAATATGACTTGTGGTGGAAAAATGTGCTTTTTTGATGAATAATGTGTTACAGAGAGTGGGGTTAAATTGTGTGTGATAAATAAAGAACCACAGAAGTGATATTATTTTTGAACACATTTTTTTCATTCATGGGCAATTCTGAAAAAATGTAGGGTGTTACAATTATTCCGCGAAAAAGCGGGCTATCGCTTTAGGTTACACTGGTGTAAATAAGGTTCGGTGAGACCTCTAGCGGATGCGGGAGGAATATATAGGAGAGAATAAAATAGACACTGGGCCCTGATTGGTCAATAGCCTTGTGTGCTTTTTGCATAAAAAAATCATCACACCTCTTCCCTATGATTTCCCATAGGTAAGATAGCCATTGGCACAGGAATTAACCCTTTGTAGTGAAGTTTGAATTTGTTGGTGTGGTCTAAAATATGACAGTATTTTTTTATGCGGATCTGACACTAGTTACGAAAACACAAGATTTAAAGGCGAATTCCCTGCTAGACAGATATGATTTTTTTGTGTAAAAAGTTTCCCGAAATGTCAATTTTTCAGATTAAAAAAAAAATTGGACCCATGGTTCATATAGCCAACAGCATACGCTAAAACGTTAGCACTGAGGCCTATGGAAAACATTTACACCAGTGTAACCTTTTAAAGGGAAAAATGAACTTTTTGGCATTTTTGATTCCTGGGAGTCACTTTAAAGTATTTTAATGCATTTTTCACAGCCTGGTCTTTCAGTCCAATGAATCTCCCATGCATGGTGTGGCTATTCTTGCTGCCGATGTCTTCTTTCACTTCCATCGGCCAAAAAAATGGTATGATTTTTCATAAAAAATGCCAATTTTTCAAGGTATTTTCAAAAAATTTCAAGGTGGTAATTGTCACATGATAATGCAAATTACCCATTACATGAGCATGTCAATGACACACATACCAATTGTTATAAGAAGCTAATCTAACAAGTATTTTGGATTTTATAGCCAGTGATATACAGATATATATAATAAAAGTGTCTCATTTTCACTGGTGGGTATGGCCATTTGAAGGTTAATAGCACTAAAACTTGGACACATTTAAGAAAATGCTTCAGCATTTCAAAGAGAGCATATCTTTGTTCAACTAATTCAATATACACCCACATCCAGTTATCTTGGATCACCCTTGCAGACCTGAAAATGTCATATTTTAGTCTTCCATGTGCTGATAAAGTCATGTGCTTGATGCTCAGCTGATCAGATCTGGACTCAATGACCTCACATCACCAGAAGTTCTCTCATGGAAAGGATCTTGTACAGTCTTCCATAGCTGATCCAAGTTTGCAACACCAGACCCCAAAAACTGTGTGAAAATGGGGCCTGAATATGACTTGTGGTGGAAAAATGTGCTTTTTTGATGAATAATGTGTTACAGAGAGTGGGGTTAAATTGTGTGTGATAAATAAAGAACCACAGAAGTGATATTATTTTTGAACACATTTTTTTCATTCATGGGCAATTCTGAAAAAATGTAGGGTGTTACAATTATTCCGCGAAAAAGCGGGCTATCGCTTTAGGTTACACTGGTGTAAATAAGGTTCGGAGAGACCTCTAGCGGATGCGGGAGGAATATATAGGAGAGAATAAAATAGACACTGGGCCCTGATTGGTCAATAGCCTTGTGTGCTTTTTGCATAAAAAAATCATCACACCTCTTCCCTATGATTTCCCATAGGTAAGATAGCCATTGGCACAGGAATTAACCCTTTGTAGTGAAGTTTGAATTTGTTGGTGTGGTCTAAAATATGACAGTATTTTTTTATGCGGATCTGACACTAGTTACGAAAACACAAGATTTAAAGGCGAATTCCCTGCTAGACAGATATGATTTTTTTGTGTAAAAAGTTTCCCGAAATGTCAATTTTTCAGATTAAAAAAAAAAATTGGACCCATGGTTCATATAGCCAACAGCATACGCTAAAACGTTAGCACTGAGGCCTATGGAAAACATTTACACCAGTGTAACCTTTTAAAGGGAAAAATGAACTTTTTGGCATTTTTGATTCCTGGGAGTCACTTTAAAGTATTTTAATGCATTTTTCACAGCCTGGTCTTTCAGTCCAATGAATCTCCCATGCATGGTGTGGCTATTCTTGCTGCTGATGTCTTCTTTCACTTCCATCGGCCAAAAAAATGGTATGATTTTTCATAAAAAATGCCAATTTTTCAAGGTATTTTCAAAAAATTTCAAGGTGGTAATTGTCACATGATAATGCAAATTACCCATTACATGAGCATGTCAATGACACACATACCAATTGTTATAAGAAGCTAATCTAACAAGTATTTTGGATTTTATAGCCAGTGATATACAGATATATATAATAAAAGTGTCTCATTTTCACTGGTGGGTATGGCCATTTGAAGGTTAATAGCACTAAAACTTGGACACATTTAAGAAAATGCTTCAGCATTTCAAAGAGAGCATATCTTTGTTCAACTAATTCAATATACACCCACATCCAGTTATCTTGGATCACCCTTGCAGACCTGAAAATGTCATATTTTAGTCTTCCATGTGCTGATAAAGTCATGTGCTTGATGCTCAGCTGATCAGATCTGGACTCAATGACCTCACATCACCAGACGTTCTCTCATGGAAAGGATCTTGTACAGTCTTCCATAGCTGATCCAAGTTTGCAACACCAGACCCCAAAAACTGTGTGAAAATGGGGCCTGAATATGACTTGTGGTGGAAAAATGTGCTTTTTTGATGAATAATGTGTTACAGAGAGTGGGGTTAAATTGTGTGTGATAAATAAAGAACCACAGAAGTGATATTATTTTTGAACACATTTTTTTCATTCATGGGCAATTCTGAAAAAATGTAGGGTGTTACAATTATTCCGCGAAAAAGCGGGCTATCGCTTTAGGTTACACTGGTGTAAATAAGGTTCGGAGAGACCTCTAGCGGATGCGGGAGGAATATATAGGAGAGAATAAAATAGACACTGGGCCCTGATTGGTCAATAGCCTTGTGTGCTTTTTGCATAAAAAAATCATCACACCTCTTCCCTATGATTTCCCATAGGTAAGATAGCCATTGGCACAGGAATTAACCCTTTGTAGTGAAGTTTGAATTTGTTGGTGTGGTCTAAAATATGACAGTATTTTTTTATGCGGATCTGACACTAGTTACGAAAACACAAGATTTAAAGGCGAATTCCCTGCTAGACAGATATGATTTTTTTGTGTAAAAAGTTTCCCGAAATGTCAATTTTTCAGATTAAAAAAAAAAATTGGACCCATGGTTCATATAGCCAACAGCATACGCTAAAACGTTAGCACTGAGGCCTATGGAAAACATTTACACCAGTGTAACCTTTTAAAGGGAAAAATGAACTTTTTGGCATTTTTGATTCCTGGGAGTCACTTTAAAGTATTTTAATGCATTTTTCACAGCCTGGTCTTTCAGTCCAATGAATCTCCCATGCATGGTGTGGCTATTCTTGCTGCTGATGTCTTCTTTCACTTCCATCGGCCAAAAAAATGGTATGATTTTTCATAAAAAATGCCAATTTTTCAAGGTATTTTCAAAAAATTTCAAGGTGGTAATTGTCACATGATAATGCAAATTACCCATTACATGAGCATGTCAATGACACACATACCAATTGTTATAAGAAGCTAATCTAACAAGTATTTTGGATTTTATAGCCAGTGATATACAGATATATATAATAAAAGTGTCTCATTTTCACTGGTGGGTATGGCCATTTGAAGGTTAATAGCACTAAAACTTGGACACATTTAAGAAAATGCTTCAGCATTTCAAAGAGAGCATATCTTTGTTCAACTAATTCAATATACACCCACATCCAGTTATCTTGGATCACCCTTGCAGACCTGAAAATGTCATATTTTAGTCTTCCATGTGCTGATAAAGTCATGTGCTTGATGCTCAGCTGATCAGATCTGGACTCAATGACCTCACATCACCAGAAGTTCTCTCATGGAAAGGATCTTGTACAGTCTTCCATAGCTGATCCAAGTTTGCAACACCAGACCCCAAAAACTGTGTGAAAATGGGGCCTGAATATGACTTGTGGTGGAAAAATGTGCTTTTTTGATGAATAATGTGTTACAGAGAGTGGGGTTAAATTGTGTGTGATAAATAAAGAACCACAGAAGTGATATTATTTTTGAACACATTTTTTTCATTCATGGGCAATTCTGAAAAAATGTAGGGTGTTACAATTATTCCGCGAAAAAGCGGGCTATCGCTTTAGGTTACACTGGTGTAAATAAGGTTCGGAGAGACCTCTAGCGGATGCGGGAGGAATATATAGGAGAGAATAAAATAGACACTGGGCCCTGATTGGTCAATAGCCTTGTGTGCTTTTTGCATAAAAAAATCATCACACCTCTTCCCTATGATTTCCCATAGGTAAGATAGCCATTGGCACAGGAATTAACCCTTTGTAGTGAAGTTTGAATTTGTTGGTGTGGTCTAAAATATGACAGTATTTTTTTATGCGGATCTGACACTAGTTACGAAAACACGAGATTTAAAGGCGAATTCCCTGCTAGACAGATATGATTTTTTTGTGTAAAAAGTTTCCCGAAATGTCAATTTTTCAGATTAAAAAAAAAAATTGGACCCATGGTTCATATAGCCAACAGCATACGCTAAAACGTTAGCACTGAGGCCTATGGAAAACATTTACACCAGTGTAACCTTTTAAAGGGAAAAATGAACTTTTTGGCATTTTTGATTCCTGGGAGTCACTTTAAAGTATTTTAATGCATTTTTCACAGCCTGGTCTTTCAGTCCAATGAATCTCCCATGCATGGTGTGGCTATTCTTGCTGCTGATGTCTTCTTTCACTTCCATCGGCCAAAAAAATGGTATGATTTTTCATTAAAAATGCCAATTTTTCAAGGTATTTTCAAAAAATTTCAAGGTGGTAATTGTCACATGATAATGCAAATTACCCATTACATGAGCATGTCAATGACACACATACCAATTGTTATAAGAAGCTAATCTAACAAGTATTTTGGATTTTATAGCCAGTGATATACAGATATATATAATAAAAGTGTCTCATTTTCACTGGTGGGTATGGCCATTTGAAGGTTAATAGCACTAAAACTTGGACACATTTAAGAAAATGCTTCAGCATTTCAAAGAGAGCATATCTTTGTTCAACTAATTCAATATACACCCACATCCAGTTATCTTGGATCACCCTTGCAGACCTGAAAATGTCATATTTTAGTCTTCCATGTGCTGATAAAGTCATGTGCTTGATGCTCAGCTGATCAGATCTGGACTCAATGACCTCACATCACCAGAAGTTCTCTCATGGAAAGGATCTTGTACAGTCTTCCATAGCTGATCCAAGTTTGCAACACCAGACCCCAAAAACTGTGTGAAAATGGGGCCTGAATATGACTTGTGGTGGAAAAATGTGCTTTTTTGATGAATAATGTGTTACAGAGAGTGGGGTTAAATTGTGTGTGATAAATAAAGAACCACAGAAGTGATATTATTTTTGAACACATTTTTTTCATTCATGGGCAATTCTGAAAAAATGTAGGGTGTTACAATTATTCCGCGAAAAAGCGGGCTATCGCTTTAGGTTACACTGGTGTAAATAAGGTTCGGAGAGACCTCTAGCGGATGCGGGAGGAATATATAGGAGAGAATAAAATAGACACTGGGCCCTGATTGGTCAATAGCCTTGTGTGCTTTTTGCATAAAAAAATCATCACACCTCTTCCCTATGATTTCCCATAGGTAAGATAGCCATTGGCACAGGAATTAACCCTTTGTAGTGAAGTTTGAATTTGTTGGTGTGGTCTAAAATATGACAGTATTTTTTTATGCGGATCTGACACTAGTTACGAAAACACAAGATTTAAAGGCGAATTCCCTGCTAGACAGATATGATTTTTTTGTGTAAAAAGTTTCCCGAAATGTCAATTTTTCAGATTAAAAAAAAAAATTGGACCCATGGTTCATATAGCCAACAGCATACGCTAAAACGTTAGCACTGAGGCCTATGGAAAACATTTACACCAGTGTAACCTTTTAAAGGGAAAAATGAACTTTTTGGCATTTTTGATTCCTGGGAGTCACTTTAAAGTATTTTAATGCATTTTTCACAGCCTGGTCTTTCAGTCCAATGAATCTCCCATGCATGGTGTGGCTATTCTTGCTGCTGATGTCTTCTTTCACTTCCATCGGCCAAAAAAATGGTATGATTTTTCATAAAAAATGCCAATTTTTCAAGGTATTTTCAAAAAATTTCAAGATGGTAATTGTCACATGATAATGCAAATTACCCATTTATAATACATGAGCATGTCAATGACACACATACCAATTGTTATAAGAAGCTAATCTAACAAGTATTTGGAATTTGGGAATGGATTTTTAAAACTTATTTTGCTTTATCCCATTTTATGGATGTTAGTTTTAAAGACTATTATACTATTTAAGGAAGGGGCAGTCCTGTCAACACATTTGGTATTTTGAAAAAATTGTGATTTTGAAGCCATTTTCACCAAGCTTGGTGTTATTTCGTTAAAGTGGGGAATGTGACTCTAAAAATAATATAATAACAAAAAAATCCGGACCCCCAGGGACCCCTGTGTCTGATATATATGTACTTTTAGTATTATGACCATGTTGTGCCAGGGACCGGTGGTTGTACTATTCATTTGTGTTTCCGAATACGTTGTTCGAATAAATAGGATTATCATTATTTATGACTGAGACATGAGAAGCTGCATAATTTGATATGTAAAACTCTATTTCAGCATGCATTTTAGCTCAAGCTGCTGAATATGATAATTCAAGTTGAGATATTGGCAATTTGCCATGGTTTGGTATACCCATCGCCAATCACTGTGGTTTGCGAACATAAGTACGTCCGTCGACAATTTCCATTGGCATAGGCTACAGGTTGTAACTTTGGTCGGATCATTGTGAAATTTGCCATGACTGTTGACATTGGTAACATGTAGATTGGGAACGAGTCATTTTGTGGGCCATTCGGCAAAAACATGCATCATATATCTCAAATTTCAATCTATATAGTATACGGTCTAGATTCCGCCATGCACCGTAACGACGCACATTTGTCGCTTTCGGCGCGTTACTAATGGCACACTTTTTGTCGCTTTCGGCGCGCACCGAAAGCGCCATTAGGAAGTGGCCATAATAGTATTCCATACAATTGATATTCTAATGCAATTATTATGCTGATCGCCTCATCATTCTTTGTGTCTGGTGAATTACAATTCATGCTAATGGCAGACATTTGCATATGGTGCTATCACAACGATCATGACATTTGGAACTTATTCCCTTCCCTATATATATATTCCTTATTTTCAAAAATGTCGCTTTCGGCTGACTTGACGGCATGGGTGTGTGGCCCGCCCCAAATACCACATAGAAACACCCCGACCTCCACCCATCACCCCCCGCGGGTGGTACCACCCCGAGGGGTGAAAATTGGGTATGGACCATTTTCGAGAATGGTAAGGATTTCGACCGATTTAACGGAATGTGTGGGTGGCCCGCCCTAAATACCACCTAAAAACACTCCTATAGCCACCACGTATCACCCCCGGGTGGTAGGCCTACCTCCCAACCCAAAACATATAATATATGGGAGGCCAAATTCAAATTTAATAATGAATTGCCACATATTGTGCTTAAGCGCAAATAGGGCATTTACGCTTAAGCGTAATTAATTACGCTTAATTGCGCAATCAATTGCGCTTAAGCGCAATCAATTGCGCTTAAGCGTAATTGTGACTACTATCTAACCTACCCATAAACTATTAGCATGACCTGGTGTATCACCTAGCAACACAAGATGAGCATTGGGCTAATTTTGACCTGTACTCAACAGTCAAACTGTGAGTATGTGTTCAACAAGGAGAATCCCCTAATTACATATTATCAGCATCCCTCTATCCAAAGAATTGATGTCGCCTTCCCGGAACTCTAGGAATGTGTTGTATGATGTTTTTAATGTATTTTTGCACAGAACTTAGCCTTTACTATGGTAATATCCTATACATGCATGCTGTGTCACTGCATGAGGGCTTTCTTACATCATACAGTAATGCTCTATTTAATCAACTTCTTAACCACAGCAGAATTATGGGTAACTTTTCAGGATTTAGTCGGAAATATGGCTTGTTGCCATTCATCGAAAAGCTCTCGAGAGCTTTCCGATGAATGGCAACAAGCCATATTTCCGACTAAATCCTGAAAAGTTATCCATAATTCTGCTGTGGTTAAGGAGTCGATTAATTAGAGCATTACTGTATGGTTTACTTATTGACTTAAATCAGGGGGAAAAAACCCTATTTTCATATTATCAGCATCCCTGCAGCTGATCCCTGTCCAAAAAATGGTGTGTAATTACTGGAGCTTTGGTGTCTCAGTCCTGAAGCTCTAGTTTTTCTTATTAAATCAGCAGCTCTTGCACAAATCTATAGTATTTCCATGATAATATAGTGTGAATGTGGTGTCACAGAGGGCTTGCTTCCCTCATATGGTGTGCCTGTATACTTGAAAAATTAAGAAAATCAATGTCGCCCCGACTATTACAGAAAGTAATGCTATTGCAAGTAGCCCCAACTAAATATACCGAAGATAATATAATGCTATCACGAATCGCTCCAACTAAAACAGAAGGTGAGACTATTGCGAGTCAGCCATTTTGATAAAGAAGTTGGGCTAGCTCCCTACCCATCCAAACCAAGAAGTGACATGTCAATAGGAGTTAATGCTAAGTTATAGAGAAACCTATTTATTCACCAGGGGTGTTTTGTTACATATAACCATGAATTGCGCTTAAGCGCAATTAATTACGCTTAAGCGCAATGATTGCGCTTAAGCGCAATTGATTATTAAATGTGAATTTGGCCTCCCATAATAATAGCTTACTAGAGACTGGGACTCATATAATATATAATAATATATTAGTCCCAGCTACATGTAGGTAGAAATGTGAACAGTAGACATCCTGAGATACAAACAATATATATTATTGATTGTTTGATTTTCCAACCAGTATTTAGTGGGGGAATGTGTTGTTTTTAGACCAACAGCAGTATATTCTTCTACTTTTGGTCCAAAGTTTGGTCGGAATGGATATCGGTTGAACAATTTAGGTTTAGAGGGTGTCAGGTTGGACATTTCAGTTGGAAATGTTTGAGGTACCATTTGGAAAATTCAACTGGGGGGGGGGGGGGTGGGGGGGGTGCAAAGTAGTATTTCGAGAACATTTGACTTTGGTCTGGTTCAAGGTACGTACATTTGAAAATGTCAAGGTGGACAAACCCAAGTTTCCCAACCACCCACCAATGGGGACCATCTACATGTAGCCACCTCCCCAGTTATAAGGTATAAGACACATTGGCTACATGGATGCGACTAGAGATCTCCATTGTGGGGGGGGGTCTCCATCGATAACTTACTATTATTATCACAGCTCCCAGTTAGTGGCCAAGACATAAATGCTATTCTCTCCAGTCAATTATTTACCAGATCGACATACTTCTAAGTCAGGAATGAAATAGACAAGACAAGAGAAAAATGTAATCCTGTCCATTTTGGTCAATACATGTAGGCGATCACTACCATAAATATGGTAATATAAATTTTTGCCTCAAGGCGACATATCATATTTCTGAATGCCATGCTACATGTAACTAAATATGAAATGTTCCAGATACCATAAAATCTCTTACAGGTACCGGTACTTAATCCGATCAGAGGGTCCCCATATAATCACATTCCAACAACAACATTTTTTGAAATGACGCTTCAGTTTTCAGAATCTAATAATTGCCCAAAAATAATGAAAAGCACCATCAACTATAGTATAAAATTGCACAAAACCTGTTATTTATCAACATTTTGTTCAACGAAATTTTACCGGTTTGTCAAATATCTGACACAAAAAGCCACTTGATTTTAGAGTTATCCATCTTTGCCCGCAATTTGGTCAATGAAATTCTTCTCGATGACTTTCTATTTTGCCGGTTTGTCAAATATCTGACGCAAAAATCCACTTGATTTTAGAGTTATCCATCTTTGCCCGCAATTTGGTCAATGAAATTCTTCTCGATGACTTTCTATTTTGCCGGTTTGTTAAATATCTGACACAAAAAGCCACTTGATTTTAGAGTTATCCACCTTTGCCCGCAATTTGGTCAATGAAATTCTTCTCGTTGACTGTCTATTGGGCCACTCGAATTAAAATAATAGATTTATAACATCGATATCTGATCACTCTGAGCTGTGGTGGGTGGGTTCCTCGACTCGAATCAAATATTATTTACCCCCGAAGTCAAGGAAATAGTAATTTGCGACCGTTAATTCGGATTGCGTACCTTTAAGATCTAACAGCAACCATATCTCAACCCCACTACAATCTGGGACTAATATATGTTATACATGTACATGTATTAGTCCCAGCTACAATCAGTGAACCTGATGAATAATTTTAACAGCATCTGAAAATGAAAGAAACATCCCACACCTTGTCTACAATATAATGAAAGCCATAATTGTAAATCAATCAGCTCTGCGTGTACCGGTATACATGTACCGGTATATGTACACATATTGGACCCACATGAATTGCTATATTCTCCATGTTAATTTAAAACGAGCGCACCACTTTAACAAACTCATTATTGAGTATTATATCAATAGCGATGTGTTTGTTAAAGTGGCAAGGTCATTTTAAATTTATACTCCTTTTAACATCAGTAGGCCTACACAATCATTCGTTGCATAACTTTCATTAAATTTTCCTAGTACTGAATATAAACAGTACTGGTACAATAACACTAGCAGTACTGGAACCGACCATACTGTAGGTGTCTGGCCTGTTTATTACCTTTTTAATTTGTTCTGATACATCAGGCACTTATAATAAATGATAGTTCATTCAGACAACATCCTCTAAGTTGCCTAATAATAGAGACAAACTAATAATAGTGATGGTGGGATTTTTTAGCTAAAATTAATAATAGTAACCACAGCAATTTCACTCTATGTCTCTTAGTGATCTGATCATGGGAAGTGTTCTCCAAATATAATAACAGTGTTGACACTATCATATTATTGACACTATTATTGCACATGAGAGTACCGTTACTAGTACATGTAGATGCTAATATGAGTAAGTCATTATCAAGTCTGGCTCTTCTTGAATTCAACTATCATAGTGATATTCAACTACATGTATTATATCTTAATTGCACTACCATACACAATGTATACTGGTACGGTATACATGTATACGTAAACTCCAGGTTTTCTCTATTTTTACTAAAACTTCATGGAATCATCTCACTTCGTAATGCACAACCACTTAAAATGTACATGTATATAACACTATAATTTTAACAGAGCAAATGAGAAGGCATCATATTCCAATATAAAAAGAATTCTACAGCTTATTACAGGAGACCTGTTTATTTCATAATGGCAGAAGTACATGTGCATGTACCGGTATGCCATTTGAATTTTGAATGACATTATAAATAACTTCTCACCAAGATGATTTCAAAATTCTAACTACTAGTACAAGTAAATCAGTTAAATAATCAAAAATGCCAGCACCGATATATATACTGTACTTAGTACATGTAGTAGGTACCGTACATGAGATATTTTCACCACTTCATAATAGTTGAATATATACGGTACATGTACCGGTACAATGGAATTCAAGTTGTGTCAGACCTGTTGTTTGGCATAAACAATGTACCAGTAAGTGACTTTGGTGATCACTGTTAGTCATTGATTTTGATAACATAAGTTCATGATTTTTACAAAATAATTTTAATGAATCAAAACCATGTGCAGCCGCATGTGTAACATGTAACTGTCTTTGTCCATTAGTCATTATCCAAGTCTGGTTTAGTCTTGATCTAATGATCAAAGGCGGAATGTTACTAGTATGTACCGGTAACTTATGATCATGATCCCGGAGTCTGATGAATTATAATCCATTTCACAGCATTGTCCATGTCTGCATGTTTCATGACATGTTTGGTAAACATCCTCACTCGATTCACTGACACTGGTGAGTGGTGCCATTCTGATTCTCCAATCTCCATATCATGTTCTACCCTTCACAAGTTCACACACATGTAGCTACTGTACTTCTAATCAGTCTAATGTACTATGCAGAATGATAGAATCTGAATGAACATTCAATGACCTTTTACGGCATCAGCGTTGACTGCATTTCAGCATTGAAGGGCTGAGGAGTCCAGAATAGAACTATAATCATCATATTTTGCAATAATCATTACATTCACATTGTTTGCATTCTTCCATTGCCTTGGCTTGGGTCAATCAGTGCTATTCACTTATTCGAGTCAATGTCCATGATAATAACAGTTGAATACGGCAAAGCCTGACCTGCCACACTCAGTGACCACACACAGTGTCTGTGACCAGTCCAGTGTTAGTTCAGTCATGAACGTAGTGCGTATCCTTCTACGCTGGAAGCAGCAATCTGCGAAAGCGGTCATGTTGACCAACTTCACCAAGTCCAGTGTGCGATATTTGTTGGTGTGGTCTAAAATATGACAGTATTTTTTTATGCGGATCTGACACTAGTTACGAAAACACAAGATTTAAAGGCGAATTCCCTGCTAGACAGATATGATTTTTTTGTGTAAAAAGTTTCCCGAAATGTCAATTTTTCAGATTAAAAAAAAAAATTGGACCCATGGTTCATATAGCCAACAGCATACGCTAAAACGTTAGCACTGAGGCCTATGGAAAACATTTACACCAGTGTAACCTTTTAAAGGGAAAAATGAACTTTTTGGCATTTTTGATTCCTGGGAGTCACTTTAAAGTATTTTAATGCATTTTTCACAGCCTGGTCTTTCAGTCCAATGAATCTCCCATGCATGGTGTGGCTATTCTTGCTGCTGATGTCTTCTTTCACTTCCATCGGCCAAAAAAATGGTATGATTTTTCATAAAAAATGCCAATTTTTCAAGGTATTTTCAAAAAATTTCAAGATGGTAATTGTCACATGATAATGCAAATTACCCATTTATAATACATGAGCATGTCAATGACACACATACCAATTGTTATAAGAAGCTAATCTAACAAGTATTTGGAATTTGGGAATGGATTTTTAAAACTTATTTTGCTTTATCCCATTTTATGGATGTTAGTTTTAAAGACTATTATACTATTTAAGGAAGGGGCAGTCCTGTCAACACATTTGGTATTTTGAAAAAATTGTGATTTTGAAGCCATTTTCACCAAGCTTGGTGTTATTTCGTTAAAGTGGGGAATGTGACTCTAAAAATAATATAATAACAAAAAAATCCGGACCCCCAGGGACCCCTGTGTCTGATATATATGTACTTTTAGTATTATGACCATGTTGTGCCAGGGACCGGTGGTTGTACTATTCATTTGTGTTTCCGAATACGTTGTTCGAATAAATAGGATTATCATTATTTATGACTGAGACATGAGAAGCTGCATAATTTGATATGTAAAACTCTATTTCAGCATGCATTTTAGCTCAAGCTGCTGAATATGATAATTCAAGTTGAGATATTGGCAATTTGCCATGGTTTGGTATACCCATCGCCAATCACTGTGGTTTGCGAACATAAGTACGTCCGTCGACAATTTCCATTGGCATAGGCTACAGGTTGTAACTTTGGTCGGATCATTGTGAAATTTGCCATGACTGTTGACATTGGTAACATGTAGATTGGGAACGAGTCATTTTGTGGGCCATTCGGCAAAAACATGCATCATATATCTCAAATTTCAATCTATATAGTATACGGTCTAGATTCCGCCATGCACCGTAACGACGCACATTTGTCGCTTTCGGCGCGTTACTAATGGCACACTTTTTGTCGCTTTCGGCGCGCACCGAAAGCGCCATTAGGAAGTGGCCATAATAGTATTCCATACAATTGATATTCTAATGCAATTATTATGCTGATCGCCTCATCATTCTTTGTGTCTGGTGAATTACAATTCATGCTAATGGCAGACATTTGCATATGGTGCTATCACAACGATCATGACATTTGGAACTTATTCCCTTCCCTATATATATATTCCTTATTTTCAAAAATGTCGCTTTCGGCTGACTTGACGGCATGGGTGTGTGGCCCGCCCCAAATACCACATATAAACACCCCGACCTCCACCCATCACCCCCCGCGGGTGGTACCACCCCGAGGGGTGAAAATTGGGTATGGACCATTTTCGAGAATGGTAAGGATTTCGACCGATTTAACGGAATGTGTGGGTGGCCCGCCCTAAATACCACCTAAAAACACTCCTATAGCCACCACGTATCACCCCCGGGTGGTAGGCCTACCTCCCAACCCAAAACATATAATATATGGGAGGCCAAATTCAAATTTAATAATGAATTGCCACATATTGTGCTTAAGCGCAAATAGGGCATTTACGCTTAAGCGTAATTAATTACGCTTAATTGCGCAATCAATTGCGCTTAAGCGCAATCAATTGCGCTTAAGCGTAATTGTGACTACTATCTAACCTACCCATAAACTATTAGCATGACCTGGTGTATCACCTAGCAACACAAGATGAGCATTGGGCTAATTTTGACCTGTACTCAACAGTCAAACTGTGAGTATGTGTTCAACAAGGAGAATCCCCTAATTACATATTATCAGCATCCCTCTATCCAAAGAATTGATGTCGCCTTCCCGGAACTCTAGGAATGTGTTGTATGATGTTTTTAATGTATTTTTGCACAGAACTTAGCCTTTACTATGGTAATATCCTATACATGCATGCTGTGTCACTGCATGAGGGCTTTCTT
This sequence comes from Siphonodentalium dalli, assembly GCA_032622095.1. Lineage (NCBI taxonomy): Eukaryota > Metazoa > Mollusca > Scaphopoda > Gadilida > Siphonodentaliidae > Siphonodentalium > Siphonodentalium dalli. The sequence continues at coordinate 129,702,310 of CP136063.1, forward strand.
ACATCATACAGTAATGCTCTATTTAATCAACTTCTTAACCACAGCAGAATTATGGGTAACTTTTCAGGATTTAGTCGGAAATATGGCTTGTTGCCATTCATCGAAAAGCTCTCGAGAGCTTTCCGATGAATGGCAACAAGCCATATTTCCGACTAAATCCTGAAAAGTTATCCATAATTCTGCTGTGGTTAAGGAGTCGATTAATTAGAGCATTACTGTATGGTTTACTTATTGACTTAAATCAGGGGGAAAAAACCCTATTTTCATATTATCAGCATCCCTGCAGCTGATCCCTGTCCAAAAAATGGTGTGTAATTACTGGAGCTTTGGTGTCTCAGTCCTGAAGCTCTAGTTTTTCTTATTAAATCAGCAGCTCTTGCACAAATCTATAGTATTTCCATGATAATATAGTGTGAATGTGGTGTCACAGAGGGCTTGCTTCCCTCATATGGTGTGCCTGTATACTTGAAAAATTAAGAAAATCAATGTCGCCCCGACTATTACAGAAAGTAATGCTATTGCAAGTAGCCCCAACTAAATATACCGAAGATAATATAATGCTATCACGAATCGCTCCAACTAAAACAGAAGGTGAGACTATTGCGAGTCAGCCATTTTGATAAAGAAGTTGGGCTAGCTCCCTACCCATCCAAACCAAGAAGTGACATGTCAATAGGAGTTAATGCTAAGTTATAGAGAAACCTATTTATTCACCAGGGGTGTTTTGTTACATATAACCATGAATTGCGCTTAAGCGCAATTAATTACGCTTAAGCGCAATGATTGCGCTTAAGCGCAATTGATTATTAAATGTGAATTTGGCCTCCCATAATAATAGCTTACTAGAGACTGGGACTCATATAATATATAATAATATATTAGTCCCAGCTACATGTAGGTAGAAATGTGAACAGTAGACATCCTGAGATACAAACAATATATATTATTGATTGTTTGATTTTCCAACCAGTATTTAGTGGGGGAATGTGTTGTTTTTAGACCAACAGCAGTATATTCTTCTACTTTTGGTCCAAAGTTTGGTCGGAATGGATATCGGTTGAACAATTTAGGTTTAGAGGGTGTCAGGTTGGACATTTCAGTTGGAAATGTTTGAGGTACCATTTGGAAAATTCAACTGGGGGGGGGGGGTGGGGGGGGTGCAAAGTAGTATTTCGAGAACATTTGACTTTGGTCTGGTTCAAGGTACGTACATTTGAAAATGTCAAGGTGGACAAACCCAAGTTTCCCAACCACCCACCAATGGGGACCATCTACATGTAGCCACCTCCCCAGTTATAAGGTATAAGACACATTGGCTACATGGATGCGACTAGAGATCTCCATTGTGGGGGGGGGTCTCCATCGATAACTTACTATTATTATCACAGCTCCCAGTTAGTGGCCAAGACATAAATGCTATTCTCTCCAGTCAATTATTTACCAGATCGACATACTTCTAAGTCAGGAATGAAATAGACAAGACAAGAGAAAAATGTAATCCTGTCCATTTTGGTCAATACATGTAGGCGATCACTACCATAAATATGGTAATATAAATTTTTGCCTCAAGGCGACATATCATATTTCTGAATGCCATGCTACATGTAACTAAATATGAAATGTTCCAGATACCATAAAATCTCTTACAGGTACCGGTACTTAATCCGATCAGAGGGTCCCCATATAATCACATTCCAACAACAACATTTTTTGAAATGACGCTTCAGTTTTCAGAATCTAATAATTGCCCAAAAATAATGAAAAGCACCATCAACTATAGTATAAAATTGCACAAAACCTGTTATTTATCAACATTTTGTTCAACGAAATTTTACCGGTTTGTCAAATATCTGACACAAAAAGCCACTTGATTTTAGAGTTATCCATCTTTGCCCGCAATTTGGTCAATGAAATTCTTCTCGATGACTTTCTATTTTGCCGGTTTGTCAAATATCTGACGCAAAAATCCACTTGATTTTAGAGTTATCCATCTTTGCCCGCAATTTGGTCAATGAAATTCTTCTCGATGACTTTCTATTTTGCCGGTTTGTTAAATATCTGACACAAAAAGCCACTTGATTTTAGAGTTATCCACCTTTGCCCGCAATTTGGTCAATGAAATTCTTCTCGTTGACTGTCTATTGGGCCACTCGAATTAAAATAATAGATTTATAACATCGATATCTGATCACTCTGAGCTGTGGTGGGTGGGTTCCTCGACTCGAATCAAATATTATTTACCCCCGAAGTCAAGGAAATAGTAATTTGCGACCGTTAATTCGGATTGCGTACCTTTAAGATCTAACAGCAACCATATCTCAACCCCACTACAATCTGGGACTAATATATGTTATACATGTACATGTATTAGTCCCAGCTACAATCAGTGAACCTGATGAATAATTTTAACAGCATCTGAAAATGAAAGAAACATCCCACACCTTGTCTACAATATAATGAAAGCCATAATTGTAAATCAATCAGCTCTGCGTGTACCGGTATACATGTACCGGTATATGTACACATATTGGACCCACATGAATTGCTATATTCTCCATGTTAATTTAAAACGAGCGCACCACTTTAACAAACTCATTATTGAGTATTATATCAATAGCGATGTGTTTGTTAAAGTGGCAAGGTCATTTTAAATTTATACTCCTTTTAACATCAGTAGGCCTACACAATCATTCGTTGCATAACTTTCATTAAATTTTCCTAGTACTGAATATAAACAGTACTGGTACAATAACACTAGCAGTACTGGAACCGACCATACTGTAGGTGTCTGGCCTGTTTATTACCTTTTTAATTTGTTCTGATACATCAGGCACTTATAATAAATGATAGTTCATTCAGACAACATCCTCTAAGTTGCCTAATAATAGAGACAAACTAATAATAGTGATGGTGGGATTTTTTAGCTAAAATTAATAATAGTAACCACAGCAATTTCACTCTATGTCTCTTAGTGATCTGATCATGGGAAGTGTTCTCCAAATATAATAACAGTGTTGACACTATCATATTATTGACACTATTATTGCACATGAGAGTACCGTTACTAGTACATGTAGATGCTAATATGAGTAAGTCATTATCAAGTCTGGCTCTTCTTGAATTCAACTATCATAGTGATATTCAACTACATGTATTATATCTTAATTGCACTACCATACACAATGTATACTGGTACGGTATACATGTATACGTAAACTCCAGGTTTTCTCTATTTTTACTAAAACTTCATGGAATCATCTCACTTCGTAATGCACAACCACTTAAAATGTACATGTATATAACACTATAATTTTAACAGAGCAAATGAGAAGGCATCATATTCCAATATAAAAAGAATTCTACAGCTTATTACAGGAGACCTGTTTATTTCATAATGGCAGAAGTACATGTGCATGTACCGGTATGCCATTTGAATTTTGAATGACATTATAAATAACTTCTCACCAAGATGATTTCAAAATTCTAACTACTAGTACAAGTAAATCAGTTAAATAATCAAAAATGCCAGCACCGATATATATACTGTACTTAGTACATGTAGTAGGTACCGTACATGAGATATTTTCACCACTTCATAATAGTTGAATATATACGGTACATGTACCGGTACAATGGAATTCAAGTTGTGTCAGACCTGTTGTTTGGCATAAACAATGTACCAGTAAGTGACTTTGGTGATCACTGTTAGTCATTGATTTTGATAACATAAGTTCATGATTTTTACAAAATAATTTTAATGAATCAAAACCATGTGCAGCCGCATGTGTAACATGTAACTGTCTTTGTCCATTAGTCATTATCCAAGTCTGGTTTAGTCTTGATCTAATGATCAAAGGCGGAATGTTACTAGTATGTACCGGTAACTTATGATCATGATCCCGGAGTCTGATGAATTATAATCCATTTCACAGCATTGTCCATGTCTGCATGTTTCATGACATGTTTGGTAAACATCCTCACTCGATTCACTGACACTGGTGAGTGGTGCCATTCTGATTCTCCAATCTCCATATCATGTTCTACCCTTCACAAGTTCACACACATGTAGCTACTGTACTTCTAATCAGTCTAATGTACTATGCAGAATGATAGAATCTGAATGAACATTCAATGACCTTTTACGGCATCAGCGTTGACTGCATTTCAGCATTGAAGGGCTGAGGAGTCCAGAATAGAACTATAATCATCATATTTTGCAATAATCATTACATTCACATTGTTTGCATTCTTCCATTGCCTTGGCTTGGGTCAATCAGTGCTATTCACTTATTCGAGTCAATGTCCATGATAATAACAGTTGAATACGGCAAAGCCTGACCTGCCACACTCAGTGACCACACACAGTGTCTGTGACCAGTCCAGTGTTAGTTCAGTCATGAACGTAGTGCGTATCCTTCTACGCTGGAAGCAGCAATCTGCGAAAGCGGTCATGTTGACCAACTTCACCAAGTCCAGTGTGCGATATTTGTTGGTGTGGTCTAAAATATGACAGTATTTTTTTATGCGGATCTGACACTAGTTACGAAAACACAAGATTTAAAGGCGAATTCCCTGCTAGACAGATATGATTTTTTTGTGTAAAAAGTTTCCCGAAATGTCAATTTTTCAGATTAAAAAAAAAAATTGGACCCATGGTTCATATAGCCAACAGCATACGCTAAAACGTTAGCACTGAGGCCTATGGAAAACATTTACACCAGTGTAACCTAAAGGGAAAAATGAACTTTTTGGCATTTTTGATTCCTGGGAGTCACTTTAAAGTATTTTAATGCATTTTTCAATATAAGATAGGAAATTTCCTACTCCGCTGCCAACATTATGGTCAGTCCCCACATGACATACTACATTGCAACATGTGTGCGTCACCACTACATATAACCACAATATATTTCACCCAATTCATGTGGTGTGCTGTCACAGAATCGGAAAATTTGGTGGTAGCAATGTTTCGACAATATTTACATTTAAAGGTACTCAACCCGCAAAGAGGGTCCCCATCTCAACAGATTCCAACAACAACAATCCGATCAGAGGGTCCTATATTACTATTTCTTTGGCTTTGGGGGTAAAAAATATTTGATTCGAGTCGAGGAACCCATCAAACAAAGCTCAGAGTTATTAGATATTGATTTTTCAAATTTGTTATGTTCTCGAGATGAGTACCAATAACTGCCGTAATCTGCTCTGGATGTGTACCTCAAATCTATTCAAACAGACAAGGATGAATAACTCTAAAATCAAGTGGTAATTTTAACACAATTTTGACTGAGTTCTGGGCCAGATAGTATTCCCGATAATGAAAAATAATAGATTTATAAAATCGATATCTAACAAATCTGAGCTTTGATGGGTGACTTCCTCGACTCGAATCAAATATTTTTGACCCCCGAAGCCATTGAAATAGTAATTGAGAGGAGTTTTATCGGGTTGAGTACCTTTAACCAGACTACTGGTTAAGTGAGGGTCTGTCTCATCAGGTATGTAACCCCTCCATGTATACATAAGTATACCACATGTTATGTGTCAGCGCAGAACACGTCGGCGTGCAGTTATGGTGCATGCTTCAATTATGCCAAACTATTTTTGCCAAACTACACCTTTCTGGGGTGTCCGTACTCCATTATTTGCGAGTATGTCCGACGTTATAAACTGTGTATATATATCAGGATTTAGTTCTTCAAGGGTATATCACCCACTCTAATTATGTGAAATTAGCGAGTATGTCTCCGAAACCTGTGTATAGCAGGATTTAGTAAATCACGGGTGTATAGCCCAGTTCCATTTTGTGAGAATTTTCACACACTCCCGTGAATTGTTTGTTAGAGTTGATTTAATATCTAAATGGAACTCAGTTTTACGCGTAGTCCCAACAAACAAGCTGGGTGGGGTTCACGCCTACATAATACCACAATTATACATTTTACCCAATTCATGTGGTGTGCAGTCACAGAATGGGAATTCTTGGTGGTAGCAATGTTTCGACTACATTTACATTTAACCAGAATTATGGTTAAATGAGGGTCTGTCTCATCAGGTATGTAACCCATCCATGTGTAAGTATACCATATTATATGTGTTAGCGAAAAACAAGTCGGTATGCAGTTATGATGCATACTCAAATTATGCCAAAAAACTTTGGCCAAACTACACCTTTCTGGGGTGTCTGTCATCCAATATTTGCGAGTATGTCGTTATAACCTGTGTATAGCAGGATTTAGTTACTCAAGGGTGTATAGCCCAATATAATTATGTGATCTTTGCTTCAATTCAATATAATTCTGTGATATTTGCGAGAATGTCGCCGAAACCTGTGTATAGCAGGATTTAGTAAATCCAGGGTGTATAGCCCAGTCTGATTTTGTGAGAATTTTCACACCAATCCAGTGAATTGTTTGTATTTCATAGGACATCAACTTCCTAGAGTAGATCTGCTGTCTGAATGGAACTCAATCTCACGCGTGGTCCCTACAAACTAGCTGGGTGGAGTTCACGCCTCTCACTAATAGAATTGTTCACATTAACATCAAGGGAGCTTTCTTTGTTCTGCTCGTCAGCAGGTATTTCACTGGATCAAGCCACTCGTTCACGCCCTGTGGGGATGTTTTACGAGGTGCAGTCTGCTTTTAAGTTTCAAGTCATTAAAATGGCATCGATAACCCCTGTCACGATCCGTGCCTTCCTGCCGGGGATAAATTGACTACTGATAAGTAATCTCAGATTCCAACCCATGTGTGAAATTTGGTTCGACTCTTAAAAGTTCCACTATATAGATGTATGATATAGATTTTCCTAGTTTGTGCTGCTATCCCATTTAGCATTTTCCGTCCATGTTCCACCTTGGTATAATGTGCATGTATGTTAGACTCGTTTGATAGAGATGATTTCTCCCAGATTTCGGCCCCTTTTATAAAGTATTGGAACCTTTATGATATGTAGTGGTGGGTAATACATTGTGTATGCCCTGTTTCGTATCCATCCCGCTTCTCGTCAGGTAGGAATTTCGATCTGTGAATTTAATATCACCCATGTATTGTTGAATATCAGAGCCAGAATATCCTCGTTTTTGTAGTTTTGCCACAAATATATCCCTCCTGGCAATAAAGTACTATTCATTATTGCAATTTCTCAGATATCGTATGCATTCCCCTCGTACAAACGACCTAAAATTGTTGGTAGGGTGGTTAGACGATCTGTGTAGATATTGGAAAGCTTCCGTTTGCTTAATATGATTTAATATAAGATAGGAAATTTCTTGATGTTAAGGTTTAATCCATTGTGTATGTCCTGTTTCGTACCCATTTCGCTCCTCGTCAGGTAGGAATTTCGATCTGTGAATTTAATATCAGCCATGTATTGTTGAATTTCTGAGCCAGAGTATCCTCGTTTCCGTAGTTTTACCACAAATATATCCCTCCTGGCAATGAAGTGCGATTCATTATTGCAATTTCAATATAAGATAGGAAATTTCCTACTCCGCTGTCAACATTATGGTCAGTGTTTAGATTGAATAAAGAGCGTTAGTTCGACAATATTTCACCGTTTACATCAATATTTCACCCAATGTTCGGGTATGTTGAAAGTCGAGATTTGGTATACACCCATCATCTGCACGTCAAGGTGCCCCAATTTATTTGGGATATTAGTGAGTATAGCTATAGTGATAATATAGCTGTATATGTACTGTGTCACCTCAGCTACAAGAATAATGTAGTATTGTTAATTAGTGACCCGAGTGTATACTCGTGGTGCCACATGTACAACTAAGTGTAATCAGCACACAAATGTGCACCCATCCATCCATCTGCCTTCATCTAGTGGAAGTATCTAATTGTTGATACGTATCCATGCATTACTTATGTCTGCATCCAACAATTAGATACAACAGGAATGGTTAACTCAATATAGTTCCTCCTAAACCTCTTAGATTGTTCGTGTGTCAATTAGACTCAGGACACAAGCACGTGATTCCCATTGCACACAATAGGGATCGCGTTTCCAACCTGCATAGGTATAGTATTTCATTGTGGTGACGCAACAAATATATTGCAATGTTGATGCCATGCGATGACGTTCCACATATCCAAACAGCTGAGGATCGCCTCTTCAAAAGAAGCGCGATACAAAAGGCAATTCCTATAGGAAGTACAGATTCAATATAAGATAGGAAATTTCCTACTCCGCTGCCAACATTATGGTCAGTCCCCACATGACATACTCATTCAATATAAGATAGGAAATTTCCTACTCCGCTGCCAACATTATGGTCAGTCCCCACATGACATACTACATTGCAACATGAGTGCGTCACCACTACATAATACCACAATTATACATTTTACCCAATTCATGTGGTGTGCAGTCACAGAATGGGAATTCCTGGTGGTAGCAATGTTTCGACTACATTTACATTTAACCAGAATTATGGTTAAATGAGGGTCTGTCTCATCAGGTATGTAACCCATCCATGTGTAAGTATACCATATTATATGTGTTAGCGAAAAACAAGTCGGTATGCAGTTATGATGCATACTCAAATTATGCCAAAAACTTTGGCCAAACTACACCTTTCTGGGGTGTCTGTACTCCAATATTTGCGAGTATGTCGTTATAACCTGTGTATAGCAGGATTTAGTTACTCAAGGGTGTATAGCCCAATATAATTCTGTGATCTTTGCTTCAATTCACTATAATTCTGTGATATTTGCGAGAATGTCGCCGAAACCTGTGTATAGCAGGATTTAGTAAATCCAGGGTGAATAGCCCAGTCTGATTTTGTGAGAATTTCACACCAATCCAGTGAATTGTTTGTATTTCATAGGACATCAACTTCCTAGAGTAGATCTGCTATCTGAATGGAACTCAATCTCACGCGTGGTCCCTACAAACCAGCTGGGTGGAGTTCGACACGCCTCTCACTAATAGAATTGTTCACATTAACATCAAGGGAGCTTTCTTTGTTCTGCTCGTCAGCAGGTATTTCACTGGATCAAGCCACTCGTTCACGCCCTGTGGGGATGTTTTACGAGGTGCAGTCTGCTTTTAAGTTTCAAGTCATTAAAATGGCATCGATAACCCCTGTCACGATCCGTGCCTTCCTGTCGGGGATAAATTGACTACTGATAAGTAATCTCAGATTCCAACCCATGTGTGAAATTTGGTTCGACTCTTAAAAGTTCCACTATATAGATGTATGATATAGATTTTCCTAGTTTGTGCTGCTATCCCATTTTGCATTTTCCGTCCATGTTCCACCTTGGTATAATGTGCATGTATGTTAGACTCGTTTGATAGAGATGATTTCTCCCAGATTTCGGCCCCTTTTATAAATAATGCTAGGTTTAGAGTCAACAAAAACCGCATTCAATCGGATAGAATCGGAAATCATGTTCCAATATTTTCCCAATGTTCTTGATAAATTATTGGAACCTTTATGATATGTTGTGGTGGGTAATACATTGTGTATGCCCTGTTTCGTATCCATCCCGCTTCTCGTCAGGTAGGAATTTCGATCTGTGAATTTAATATCACCCATGTATTGTTGAATATCAGAGCCAGAATATCCTCGTTTTTGTAGTTTTACCACAAATATATCCCTCCTGGCAATAAAGTACTATTCATTATTGCAATTTCTCAGATATCGTATGCATTCCCCTCGTACAAACGACCTAAAATTGTTGGTAGGGTGGTTAGACGATCTGTGTAGATATTGGAAAGCTTCCGTTTGCTTAATATGATTTAATATAAGATAGGAAATTTCTTCATGTTAAGGTTTAATACATTGTGTATGCCCTGTTTCGTACCCATTTCGCTCCTCGTCAGGTAGGAATTTCGATCTGTGAATTTAATATCAGCCATGTATTGTTGAATTTCTGAGCCAGAGTATCCTCGTTTCCGTAGTTTTACCACAAATATATCCCTCCTGGCAATGAAGTCCGATTCATTATTGCAATTTCAATATAAGATAGGAAATTTCCTACTCCGCTGTCAACATTATGGTCAGTGTTTAGATTGAATAAAGAGCGTTAGTTCGACAATATTTCACCGTTTACATCAATATTTCACCCAATGTTCGGGTACGTTGAAAGTCGAGATTTGGTATACACCCATCATCTGCACGTCAAGGTGCCCCAATTTATTTGGGATATTAGTGAGTATAGCTATAGTGATAATGTAGCTGTATATGTGCTGTGTCACCTCAGCTACAAGATTAATGTAGTATTGTTAATTAGTGACCCGAGTGTATACTCGTGGTGCCACATGTACAACTAAGTGTAATCAGCACACAAATGTGCACCCATCCATCCATCTGCCTTCATCTAGTGGAAGTATCTAATTGTTGATACGTATCCATGCATTACTTATGTCTGCATCCAACAATTAGATACAACAGGAATGGTTAACTCAATATAGTTCCTCCTAAACCTCTTAGATTGTTCGTGTGTCAATTAGACTCAGGACACAAGCACGTGATTCCCATCGCACACAATAGGGATCGCGTTTCCAACCTGCATAGGTATAGTATTTCATTGTGGTGACGCAACAAATATATTGCAATGTTGATGCCATGCGATGACGTTCCACAAATCCAAACAGCTGAGGATCGCCTCTTCAAAAGAAGCGCGATACAAAAGCCAATTCCTATAGGAAGTACAGATTCAATATAAGATAGGAAATTTCCTACTCCGCTGCCAACATTATGGTCAGTCCCCACATGACATACTACATTGCAACATGAGTGCGTCACCACTACGTAATACCACAATTATACATTTTACCCAATTCATGTGGTGTGCAGTCACAGAATGGGAATTCCTGGTGGTAGCAATGTTTCGACTACATTTACATTTAACCAGAATTATGGTTAAATGAGGGTCTGTCTCATCAGGTATGTAACCCATCCATGTGTAAGTATACCATATTATATGTGTTAGCGAAAAACAAGTCGGTATGCAGTTATGATGCATACTCAAATTATGCCAAAAACTTTGGCCAAACTACACCTTTCTGGGGTGTCTGTACTCCAATATTTGCGAGCATGTCGTTATAACCTGTGTGTAGCAGGATTTAGTTACTCAAGGGTGTATAGCCCAATATAATTCTGTGATCTTTGCTTCAATTCACTATAATTCTGTGATATTTGCGAGAATGTCGCCGAAACCTGTGTATAGCAGGATTTAGTAAATCCAGGGTGTATAGCCCAGTCTGATTTTGTGAGAATTTCACACCAATCCAGTGAATTGTTTGTATTTCATAGGACATCAACTTCCTAGAGTAGATCTGCTATCTGAATGGAACTCAATCTCACGCGTGGTCCCTACAAACCAGCTGGGTGGAGTTCGACAAGCCTCTCACTAATAGAATTGTTCACATTAACATCAAGGGAGCTTTCTTTGTTCTGCTCGTCAGCAGGTATTTCACGGGTTACAGTCATTTCGTACCCTCGCAATTTCGTACCCTACCAACTCGTACCCGATTTGGTCAACTCGTACCCTCTGGTCGTGAGTCATTTCGTACCCTGTGAGTCAACTCGTACCCTCCTTCAGAAATAACAAGAAGAGCACCAGAACACTGGATGATGCACTCTAAACGATGAACGAACGCTAACATAGCATCGTGTGTCATTCTGGTGGACTCCTGTGTCATTTCATGGAGGGTAAAATATGACATGCAAGGGCAGGAAGGTACTCACGAACAGAAGATGCGAGATGACCAAATCAGTTACGAGTTGGTAGTTACTCACCCCCCTCATAAATAAATCAATATACATACCATGAACCATAAGCTATGCAAGATTATCATATTGGCATTTACATTATGACACATACCTGAATTGTCTAATACTGGCGATGAATGGGGAAACAATGTCAATGGTGAATTTGGAGCGGGAGAATCTGTTATCATGCATATATCATGTCGTATTACCATTAATCATTACAAATAGGGAGTCTCTGAGACAGAAACTGAATGACCAATATAAACATTTCAGTTCAAATACAATTTATAATCTCTTTCGAAATGATTATACAAAAGTTGTTTGACAATTTAAATTGATTCTCAAGTTTTTTTTTATACACAATCTATACATTTAAACTAGTTGAATTTAACCTAATTTCTTTTTGAATTTAGACGAGGAAATTCAGTTGATAGTAAACCTATATGTACGTGTGCCATATAGATATTATCATATCCTATCATATTAACAATTATCACACAACAAACATGAAATATTTGTGGGTACTAAATGACCAACATAAAACATTTATTCCGTTCACAGACCATTTATAATGTTTTTTGCAAAGGTTGCCTGTATAGAAAAAAAATGTTTGACACTTTTAACTGGGTCTCAAGACTTTTTTTTACACACAATCTATACATCGAAAATACTTTTTAAACTAATGTCTGCTTTATTTTAGACAAAAATAGAAACCTCAGTTGATACTAAACCTACCGCATGGAGAGATGTGAATAGCACGACAGTCCATAGAGTAATGGCAGAATTTTCTGGTATTTTTACCGCGAAATCACAAGTCACGCCTTAAACCACGCCCACTAACTTAGTCTGATTTCCATTGGTCATTGTAACCCTTCGTCACATTAAGACAGGTGTCAGACCTCTCTTTGGATTCGTTTAACTGCACACCACCAAAGATGAGTCAACAAACTTTAATCTTCTACCCTGTTGTGTTCAAATAAATGTTATTTACATAAAAACAATGATTAAAAAGGAGGTTAAACTTATAATATGCGTTTATCGCTAGCTTTCGAAAATTTACAAGATAATTATAGCAGAAAACGTCTACCGCCGACCTAGAATAAATAATAATGATAATAATAAGTGACTAGTTTATTCTCGTATTTTTACTATTTTATCAATTTGGAAAAATTTAGCTTTGTTAAATATTTTTTTCTTTTCATTACAGGTTCTAAGTTGTAACTGAGACAGACAGTCCAGAATCATTCCAAACAGTCAATGAATAAATTTTAATGATTATTCATTTGCGTTCTCTCTTCCCATTTATAATAAGATGGGAAATAGTACCTGCAGTAGAGTATATTGAACCATAAAAGTTGTGTTTAAAAATATATTTCATCTATTTATTACTACATACAGATACATCACAATCACTATTTCAAAACAGCACGACCCGTTGGCTTTCTCATCATTCTGAGCATATACCTGGTAAGCGTTTATTATGCATATTGCGTTCTTCAAAGCATATATGCTGCCGGTAATTCATCACAGGCATTGATTTGCACATGAACCCCGTGATTAAATCGAAACATATTCACATTCATATAATATGAACGAACGTTAGCGACTTCATAGCAATTAATCAGTTGTTTGTTTTAACAAAATTAACAGTACTATCGTGACGGAAACGATAACCGCTCTTTAAATTTGAACACTGCATAAGAATGGGTGTTTTTTCCGTTTGAATTATGATGTCAGCGTTATATTATCAGCGAGTATAAGACAATAGGTTAATCAGCCGCGATTGTGAATGACGACGGAGTCATCTCGTACCATGCGCTCTTGGTGTGTTTGGAAGGTCTCTAAGGTGGAAATATGGGTCTGTATCCTAAATAAAATAAGAGGGTACGAAATGACTCAGGAGGGTACGAGTTGACTCAGCTGCAGGGTACGAGTTGACTCATAATAGGGTACGAGTTGACTTTTTTCGGAAGGTACGAGTTGGTCAAGGTACGAAATGACTTGTTCCCTATTTCACTGGATCAAGCCACTCGTTCACGCCCTGTGGGGATGTTTTACGAGGTGCAGTCTGCTTTTAAGTTTCAAGTCATTAAAATGGCATCGATAACCCCTGTCACGATCCGTGCCTTCCTGTCGGGGATAAATTGACTACTGATAAGTAATCTCAGATTCCAACCCATGTGTGAAATTTGGTTCGACTCTTAAAAGTTCCACTATATAGATGTATGATATAGATTTTCCTAGTTTGTGCTGCTATCCCATTTTGCATTTTCCGTCCATGTTCCACCTTGGTATAATGTGCATGTATGTTAGACTCGTTTGATAGAGATGATTTCTCCCAGATTTCGGCCCCTTTTATAAATAATGCTAGGTTTAGAGTCAACAAAAACCGCATTCAATCGGATAGAATCGGAAATCATGTTCCAATATTTTCCCAATGTTCTTGATAAATTATTGGAACCTTTATGATATGTTGTGGTGGGTAATACATTGTGTATGCCCTGTTTCGTATCCATCCCGCTTCTCGTCAGGTAGGAATTTCGATCTGTGAATTTAATATCACCCATGTATTGTTGAATATCAGAGCCAGAATATCCTCGTTTTTGTAGTTTTACCACAAATATATCCCTCCTGGCAATAAAGTACTATTCATTATTGCAATTTCTCAGATATCGTATGCATTCCCCTCGTACAAACGACCTAAAATTGTTGGTAGGGTGGTTAGACGATCTGTGTAGATATTGGAAAGCTTCCGTTTGCTTAATATGATTTAATATAAGACAGGAAATTTCTTGATGTTAAGGTTTAATACATTGTGTATGCCCTGTTTCGTACCCATTTCGCTCCTCGTCAGGTAGGAATTTCGATCTGTGAATTTAATATCAGCCATGTATTGTTGAATTTCTGAGCCAGAGTATCCTCGTTTCCGTAGTTTTACCACAAATATATCCCTCCTGGCAATGAAGTCCGATTCATTATTGCAATTTCAATATAAGATAGGAAATTTCCTACTCCGCTGTCAACATTATGGTCAGTGTTTAGATTGAATAAAGAGCGTTAGTTCGACAATATTTCACCGTTTACATCAATATTTCACCCAATGTTCGGGTACGTTGAAAGTCGAGATTTGGTATACACCCATCATCTGCACGTCAAGGTGCCCCAATTTATTTGGGATATTAGTGAGTATAGCTATAGTGATAATGTAGCTGTATATGTGCTGTGTCACCTCAGCTACAAGATTAATGTAGTATTGTTAATTAGTGACCCGAGTGTATACTCGTGGTGCCACATGTACAACTAAGTGTAATCAGCACACAAATGTGCACCCATCCATCCATCTGCCTTCATCTAGTGGAAGTATCTAATTGTTGATACGTATCCATGCATTACTTATGTCTGCATCCAACAATTAGATACAACAGGAATGGTTAACTCAATATAGTTCCTCCTAAACCTCTTAGATTGTTCGTGTGTCAATTAGACTCAGGACACAAGCACGTGATTCCCATCGCACACAATAGGGATCGCGTTTCCAACCTGCATAGGTATAGTATTTCATTGTGATGACGCAACAAATATATTGCAATGTTGATGCCATGCGATGACGTTCCACAAATCCAAACAGCTGAGGATCGCCTCTTCAAAAGAAGCGCGATACAAAAGGCAATTCCTATAGGAAGTACAGATTCAATATAAGATAGGAAATTTCCTACTCCGCTGCCAACATTATGGTCAGTCCCCACATGACATACTCATTCAATATAAGATAGGAAATTTCCTACTCCGCTGCCAACATTATGGTCAGTCCCCACATGACATACTACATTGCAACATGAGTGCGTCACCACTACATAATACCACAATTATACATTTTACCCAATTCATGTGGTGTGCAGTCACAGAATGGGAATTCCTGGTGGTAGCAATGTTTCGACTACATTTACATTTAACCAGAATTATGGTTAAATGAGGGTCTGTCTCATCAGGTATGTAACCCATCCATGTGTAAGTATACCATATTATATGTGTTAGCGAAAAACAAGTCGGTATGCAGTTATGATGCATACTCAAATTATGCCAAAAACTTTGGCCAAACTACACCTTTCTGGGGTGTCTGTACTCCAATATTTGCGAGTATGTCGTTATAACATGTGTATAGCAGGATTTAGTTACTCAAGGGTGTATAGCCCAATATAGTTCTGTGATCTTTGCTTCAATTCACTATAATTCTGTGATATTTGCGAGAATGTCGCCGAAACCTGTGTATAGCAGGATTTAGTAAATCCAGGGTGTATAGCCCAGTCTGATTTTGTGAGAATTTCACACCAATCCAGTGAATTGTTTGTATTTCATAGGACATCAACTTCCTAGAGTAGATCTGCTATCTGAATGGAACTCAATCGCACGCGTGGTCCCTACAAACCAGCTGGGTGGAGTTCGACACGCCTCTCACTAATAGAATTGTTCACATTAACATCAAGGGAGCTTTCTTTGTTCTGCTCGTCAGCAGGTATTTCACTGGATCAAGCCACTCGTTCACGCCCTGTGGGGATGTTTTACGAGGTGCAGTCTGCTTTTAAGTTTCAAGTCATTAAAATGGCATCGATAACCCCTGTCACGATCCGTGCCTTCCTGTCGGGGATAAATTGACTACTGATAAGTAATCTCAGATTCCAACCCATGTGTGAAATTTGGTTCGACTCTTAAAAGTTCCACTATATAGATGTATGATATAGATTTTCCTAGTTTGTGCTGCTATCCCATTTTGCATTTTCCGTCCATGTTCCACCTTGGTATAATGTGCATGTATGTTAGACTCGTTTGATAGAGATGATTTCTCCCAGATTTCGGCCCCTTTTATAAATAATGCTAGGTTTAGAGTCAACAAAAACCGCATTCAATCGGATAGAATCGGAAATCATGTTCCAATATTTTCCCAATGTTCTTGATAAATTATTGGAACCTTTATGATATGTTGTGGTGGGTAATACATTGTGTATGCCCTGTTTCGTATCCATCCCGCTTCTCGTCAGGTAGGAATTTCGATCTGTGAATTTAATATCACCCATGTATTGTTGAATATCAGAGCCAGAATATCCTCGTTTTTGTAGTTTTACCACAAATATATCCCTCCTGGCAATAAAGTACTATTCATTATTGCAATTTCTCAGATATCGTATGCATTCCCCTCGTACAAACGACCTAAAATTGTTGGTAGGGTGGTTAGACGATCTGTGTAGATATTGGAAAGCTTCCGTTTGCTTAATATGATTTAATATAAGATAGGAAATTTCTTGATGTTAAGGTTTAATACATTGTGTATGCCCTGTTTCGTACCCATTTCGCTCCTCGTCAGGTAGGAATTTCGATCTGTGAATTTAATATCAGCCATGTATTGTTGAATTTCTGAGCCAGAGTATCCTCGTTTCCGTAGTTTTACCACAAATATATCCCCCCTGGCAATGAAGTCCGATTCATTATTGCAATTTCAATATAAGATAGGAAATTTCCTACTCCGCTGTCAACATTATGGTCAGTGTTTAGATTGAATAAAGAGCGTTAGTTCGACAATATTTCACCGTTTACATCAATATTTCACCCAATGTTCGGGTACGTTGAAAGTCGAGATTTGGTATACACCCATCATCTGCACGTCAAGGTGCCCCAATTTATTTGGGATATTAGTGAGTATAGCTATAGTGATAATGTAGCTGTATATGTGCTGTGTCACCTCAGCTACAAGATTAATGTAGTATTGTTAATTAGTGACCCGAGTGTATACTCGTGGTGCCACATGTACAACTAAGTGTAATCAGCACACAAATGTGCACCCATCCATCCATCTGCCTTCATCTAGTGGAAGTATCTAATTGTTGATACGTATCCATGCATTACTTATGTCTGCATCCAACAATTAGATACAACAGGAATGGTTAACTCAATATAGTTCCTCCTAAACCTCTTAGATTGTTCGTGTGTCAATTAGACTCAGGACACAAGCACGTGATTCCCATCGCACACAATAGGGATCGCGTTTCCATCCTGCATAGGTATAGTATTTCATTGTGGTGACGCAACAAATATATTGCAATGTTGATGCCATGCGATGACGTTCCACAAATCCAAACAGCTGAGGATCGCCTCTTCAAAAGAAGCGCGATACAAAAGGCAATTCCTATAGGAAGTACAGATTCAATATAAGATAGGAAATTTCCTACTCCGCTGCCAACATTATGGTCAGTCCCCACATGACATACTACATTGCAACATGAGTGCGTCACCACTACATAATACCACAATTATACATTTTACCCAATTCATGTGGTGTGCAGTCACAGAATGGGAATTCCTGGTGGTAGCAATGTTTCGACTACATTTACATTTAACCAGAATTATGGTTAAATGAGGGTCTGTCTCATCAGGTATGTAACCCATCCATGTGTAAGTATACCATATTATATGTGTTAGCGAAAAACAAGTCGGTATGCAGTTATGATGCATACTCAAATTATGCCCAAAACTTTGGCCAAACTACACCTTTCTGGGGTGTCTGTACTCCAATATTTGCGAGTATGTCGTTATAACATGTGTATAGCAGGATTTAGTTACTCAAGGGTGTATAGCCCAATATAGTTCTGTGATCTTTGCTTCAATTCACTATAATTCTGTGATATTTGCGAGAATGTCGCCGAAACCTGTGTATAGCAGGATTTAGTAAATCCAGGGTGTATAGCCCAGTCTGATTTTGTGAGAATTTCACACCAATCCAGTGAATTGTTTGTATTTCATAGGACATCAACTTCCTAGAGTAGATCTGCTATCTGAATGGAACTCAATCGCACGCGTGGTCCCTACAAACCAGCTGGGTGGAGTTCGACACGCCTCTCACTAATAGAATTGTTCACATTAACATCAAGGGAGCTTTCTTTGTTCTGCTCGTCAGCAGGTATTTCACTGGATCAAGCCACTCGTTCACGCCCTGTGGGGATGTTTTACGAGGTGCAGTCTGCTTTTAAGTTTCAAGTCATTAAAATGGCATCGATAACCCCTGTCACGATCCGTGCCTTCCTGTCGGGGATAAATTGACTACTGATAAGTAATCTCAGATTCCAACCCATGTGTGAAATTTGGTTCGACTCTTAAAAGTTCCACTATATAGATGTATGATATAGATTTTCCTAGTTTGTGCTGCTATCCCATTTTGCATTTTCCGTCCATGTTCCACCTTGGTATAATGTGCATGTATGTTAGACTCGTTTGATAGAGATGATTTCTCCCAGATTTCGGCCCCTTTTATAAATAATGCTAGGTTTAGAGTCAACAAAAACCGCATTCAATCGGATAGAATCGGAAATCATGTTCCAATATTTTCCCAATGTTCTTGATAAATTATTGGAACCTTTATGATATGTTGTGGTGGGTAATACATTGTGTATGCCCTGTTTCGTATCCATCCCGCTTCTCGTCAGGTAGGAATTTCGATCTGTGAATTTAATATCACCCATGTATTGTTGAATATCAGAGCCAGAATATCCTCGTTTTTGTAGTTTTACCACAAATATATCCCTCCTGGCAATAAAGTACTATTCATTATTGCAATTTCTCAGATATCGTATGCATTCCCCTCGTACAAACGACCTAAAATTGTTGGTAGGGTGGTTAGACGATCTGTGTAGATATTGGAAAGCTTCCGTTTGCTTAATATGATTTAATATAAGATAGGAAATTTCTTGATGTTAAGGTTTAATACATTGTGTATGCCCTGTTTCGTACCCATTTCGCTCCTCGTCAGGTAGGAATTTCGATCTGTGAATTTAATATCAGCCATGTATTGTTGAATTTCTGAGCCAGAGTATCCTCGTTTCCGTAGTTTTACCACAAATATATCCCTCCTGGCAATGAAGTCCGATTCATTATTGCAATTTCAATATAAGATAGGAAATTTCCTACTCCGCTGTCAACATTATGGTCAGTGTTTAGATTGAATAAAGAGCGTTAGTTCGACAATATTTCACCGTTTACATCAATATTTCACCCAATGTTCGGGTACGTTGAAAGTCGAGATTTGGTATACACCCATCATCTGCACGTCAAGGTGCCCCAATTTATTTGGGATATTAGTGAGTATAGCTATAGTGATAATGTAGCTGTATATGTGCTGTGTCACCTCAGCTACAAGATTAATGTAGTATTGTTAATTAGTGACCCGAGTGTATACTCGTGGTGCCACATGTACAACTAAGTGTAATCAGCACACAAATGTGCACCCATCCATCCATCTGCCTTCATCTAGTGGAAGTATCTAATTGTTGATACGTATCCATGCATTACTTATGTCTGCATCCAACAATTAGATACAACAGGAATGGTTAACTCAATATAGTTCCTCCTAAACCTCTTAGATTGTTCGTGTGTCAATTAGACTCAGGACACAAGCACGTGATTCCCATCGCACACAATAGGGATCGCGTTTCCAACCTGCATAGGTATAGTATTTCATTGTGGTGACGCAACAAATATATTGCAATGTTGATGCCATGCGATGACGTTCCACAAATCCAAACAGCTGAGGATCGCCTCTTCAAAAGAAGAGCGATACAAAAGGCAATTCCTATAGGAAGTACAGATTCAATATAAGATAGGAAATTTCCTACTCCGCTGCCAACATTATGGTCAGTCCCCACATGACATACTACATTGCAACATGAGTGCGTCACCACTACATAATACCACAATTATACATTTTACCCAATTCATGTGGTGTGCAGTCACAGAATGGGAATTCCTGGTGGTAGCAATGTTTCGACTACATTTACATTTAACCAGAATTATGGTTAAATGAGGGTCTGTCTCATCAGGTATGTAACCCATCCATGTGTAAGTATACCATATTATATGTGTTAGCGAAAAACAAGTCGGTATGCAGTTATGATGCATACTCAAATTATGCCAAAAACTTTGGCCAAACTACACCTTTCTGGGGTGTCTGTACTCCAATATTTGCGAGTATGTCGTTATAACCTGTGTATAGCAGGATTTAGTTACTCAAGGGTGTATAGCCCAATATAATTCTGTGATCTTTGCTTCAATTCACTATAATTCTGTGATATTTGCGAGAATGTCGCCGAAACCTGTGTATAGCAGGATTTAGTAAATCCAGGGTGTATAGCCCAGTCTGATTTTGTGAGAATTTCACACCAATCCAGTGAATTGTTTGTATTTCATAGGACATCAACTTCCTAGAGTAGATCTGCTATCTGAATGGAACTCAATCTCACGCGTGGTCCCTACAAACCAGCTGGGTGGAGTTCGACACGCCTCTCACTAATAGAATTGTTCACATTAACATCAAGGGAGCTTTCTTTGTTCTGCTCGTCAGCAGGTATTTCACTGGATCAAGCCACTTGTTCACGCCCTGTGGGGATGTTTTACGAGGTGCAGTCTGCTTTTAAGTTTTAAGGGGGGTGGGGACTTTCTTTTTGTGATTTGTTTATATAATGCGGACATGAATAACATGAACAAATAAAATACAAAAAACAATCAGTACGTCATTATAACAACACCACATCGTGAGGGTCGGCTGCATTCCGATAAAGAGACGGTGGCATTCCCATAAGCGAGAATGTGGCTATTCGAGACGAGACGGTTCATTTTCGGCGATTTTTGATTTTTGATTTTTGATTTTTGATTCCCTATGTGCTAATGACTATGTGCATGTATCTAAACCTGGCAGACTGATTGAAACTAAATCAGGAGGCTCCTTCACACGTGACGGAGTGGCACTACTTATACGCAGGAACCTTATAAAAAACTGTACATACATCCAAATTGAGGAACAACGCTTCATTGCTGTCCGAATCCGTATGACATCCAGCATACAACTGACCATAATACAGGTGTACCTACCAAGCACTAATCATGACGATTCCTATTTTAAAGATTGCCTCCAATCGCTCGAAAACTACACACGAATGTACGCAGAGGACAGTTTCGTACTAATCATCGGCGATTTTAATGCACACATCGGTGACTCCAGACAGAACAATCCTCCTTCGGGCCACGCGGTCAGATCTAAACTTTTTACTAAGCTTTTGGACAACATACATGCATTTTCTACAACAACTTCGAATATGTGTTGTGGTGACAAGTTTTCCTTTTTCCCATTTCCTGGAGCCGGATCACCAACGCTAATAGATCATATCGTGATACCCACATCCATGTCAGACTTCGTTGTACGATGTGAGATATTTGATGACAAACCATCTAACACATCATGTCACGTTCCTGTGGCATGTCATCTTGGATTTCCAGAGATCCCTGTTCCTCCCACGACACACCACACTCAGACACGCTTTAATTGGAAGCGTTTGGATATCAACAAATTCCAACTGTTCTTGGACTCTAGATGTACATTTCTGAGCTCCTGTGTCATTTCCAGTAAATTAGACCTTTCCAATATGTACCAAGATATAGTTGTAGCTTTGCTAAATGCTTCCGAATTTGCGACCACACGGAGGCGCCACGCTCATCATCTTAACCCGTACTGGAATGAAGAGCTTGAACTGCTTCACAAATATTCTAACTCACGCCGACATCTATGGATCCAGGATGGCAGGCCGCATTTAGTTGAGTCAGAGTCCTATGTCAACTATAAAAATGCCAAACGTGACTTCCGTCGTGCATTCCGAGCAGCAGCACGTCAGCATGAGCAGAAAATTTACGACGATCTGGAACACCATGCCAGCAACGACCATTCTTCGTTTTGGAAGCTGCTGAATTCCGATAAACCGAAACGGACAATCGCATCAGAGATGGAATTCAAAGGTGTGATGACTCGCGACTCAACAGACATACTTACGGGCTGGAGGGACTACTTTGAACAGTTGTACAGTGAACCTACACACGAAGACCCAGCTTTCGAACAATATGTCGTATCTACTGTCAACTCATTTCCCGACTCGGACAATGCAGATCTTTCATCTGCAGATTTGTGCGCACAAATATCACCCAAGGACATCCGTGCTGTCGTGTGTGCGTTAAAAGTTAACAAGTCTGGAGGTGAAGATAATATCTCAAACGAACATCTCATCAACAGTCCAGACTCGGTCATACGTTTGTTGTGTGCTCTTTACAACGGCATACTTAAATTTGAACACGTACCACGTGAAATGAAAGCGGGACTTATTGTCCCTTTGTATAAGGGTTCACCAAAACAACCACACCTGCCTGACAGCTATCGTGCGATAACGCTCTTACCAATTCTCTACAAAGTTTTTGAAGCAGTCATTATGAACCGCGTGTGGAAAAGTCCTCTATGTGTAAATTTCCCAAGTGAGCAACAGAGCGGCTTCCAGAAGAATATCAGCTGCACGATGTCATCTTTCGTATTACAGGAATCAGTGGCATATGCTTCTGACAAGGGTTCTCGCGCGTTTGTTTGTTTCCTGGACTCGGCGAAGGCTTTCGATCGCGTCTGGCACTCAGGCCTAATGTTGAAATTATATCAATTTGGAATTCGAGGTAAACCTCTTAGAATAATCAGCAACATGCATAAGGATTGCTGCAGCAAAATTCTGTACAATGGCGGTGTGTCGGATCCATTTCCTATCTCACAAGGAACGCGCCAAGGAGCTGTCAGTTCACCGTTCTTTTACTTGGTGTATGTGAATGACTTACTCCTAAAACTAACTGCGGCACAACAGGGGATGGCAATTCACAATATCGTATGCTCTGCCCCAACTACAGCAGACGATATCGCAATTGTGTCGCTCTCCAAAGCTGGTCTCGATGAAATGTTATCTATCTGTCACGATTACAGTGTGACTTGGAGGTTCAACTTTTCGAGTACGAAAAGCAAGGTTGTTGTTTTTAATGAAACTGCCCGACAAAATGAACAGAACAGAACATGGCTGCTCGGAGGCCATACTCTCAGTGAAGTAACAGAATGTTCTCATCTCGGAATTACCCAAGGGAAATTCAACAATTCAGCCAATCGTTCAGAACAGATATCTCATAAAATGAGAAATACATACTTCGCTCTAGCAGGGAAGCCAATGACTAGATATTGTTCTCCATCCGTAATGGCCAAGTTACTGAAATGTATCGTTCTCCCCAAGGCTCTATATGGGAGCGAGTTGCTCCCCTTAGACAGCAGATCTACTCTTCTAACAATTGAAAGGTCATTTCGTGTATGTGTGAAACATATGCAATCTCTTCCAACCAGGACACCAACAACTGTGGCGCTTAGTCTCCTGGGATTGCTTCCAGTCGAGATAGAAATTCATCTGCGGAAACTATACTTCCTTGAAAAACTCGTGCACATGCCGGTGGGCCACCAGACTCCGTTGAGGGTATTTCTTTTCAAGGCACATCAATACCGGCTATTTGGTCGCTCCATGTCAGGATTTGTTAAAGACATTTTCACCTTATTAGAGGAATATCATCTTTTAACATTCCTCACTGACTTCATGGACACAGGATTATTTCCATCGAAAAGCGAATGGAAGAGACTGGTTCGCGAGAAAGTCGAAACAAACTATTACTCTTCGTGGCATCGTTCGACTGAGCTCAATGCCGATCTCTCATTATTCCTGTGCTGCCATTCCCATCCCAATCAAACATGGAACATTTGGAATCTGTGCAAGTCTCACCGATCATTCTCGAAGCCACTGAGACATTTAGCAAGGCTACTGAACAAATCAACTTACGTAAATAATTTGACGTGTATATTGTGCGACACGGATTATAACCACGAGTTATACCATGTGTTTTGGTCCTGCAGGTCGCCCATTGTGATACATTTAGTTGATCAGCACTGGGAAATGATACTAAATAAACACGGAATCGATGTGTATCTTTTCCTAGCATCACTCGCACCAACAGATCTGATGACAGTTTTCCTCGGAGGTCACATGCCGTCGCTCTCCGAACATATCTACGATATATTGGACTTGGTCATCATAGACACAAGTATCTTCTTGCTATATATATGTAATATGATCACAAACACCAATTCGGACAATGTTTTCCAGCGTTTTTCATAAATACACGAACATGTACTCTTGTGTGTGTCAGAATGCTATCAAAATGATTCTGATAATGCATGGACTATCTCAGAAACGGTGTTACCAATCTTGTTAAACTGTATATTTAAATATGTATTATAACCCATGTCAATATCTACTCTCCCACGAGGAGGCAATAAAAGATATAAAAAAGCTGGGTGGAGTTCGACACGCCTCTCACTAATAGAATTGTTCACATTAACATCAAGGGAGCTTTCTTTGTTCTGCTCGTCAGCAGGTATTTCACTGGATCAAGCCACTTGTTCACGCCCTGTGGGGATGTTTTACGAGGTGCAGTCTGCTTTTAAGTTTTAAGGGGGGTGGGGACTTTCTTTTTGTGATTTGTTTATATAATGCGGACATGAATAACATGAACAAATAAAATACAAAAAACAATCAGTACGTCATTATAACAACACCACATCGTGAGGGTCGGCTGCATTCCGATAAAGAGACGGTGGCATTCCCATAAGCGAGAATGTGGCTATTCGAGACGAGACGGTTAATTTTCGGCGACAAACGAGATTTTCTTCGTGTTTAGACATTCAAATGGAATTCCGACACGCTACAGTCAGTAAAACCCAATAGCATAGCCATACATAAATAACGATATGGTGATATGAAACCGGATTTGGAATCGCAATCCCGTTTGATTAATGCCAAAGGTACTCAATCCGATAAAACTCCTCTCAATTACAAAATTTCAAAAATCAGTATCTAATAACTCTGAGCTTTGTTTGATGGGTTACTCGACTCGAATGAAATATTTTTTACCCCCAAAGCCAAAGAAATAGTAATATAGGACCCTCTGATCGGATTGTTGTTGTTGGAATATGTTGAGATGGGGACCCTCTGTTCGGATTGAGTACCTTTAAATGCGAAGAAAATCTAGTTTGTCGCTGAAAGCGAACCGTCTCGTTTATCGGATTGCCATCACCAATTTATCGGAATGCAACCGATCCTCGCATCGCCCCCCCCCCCTCCGTGTACGATATAGGAGTGTATATATAAATACCGTACTCGCATTTGAATTCGCGCATGCAGTGCCATGCAGTATACCCCGTATGTGCGCGAAATTAAAAGTGAGCGAAAAATAGTACGATTCTAATTTTACAGATAATTTTATTTCAAGCATTCTTTCAGATTCTGAGATGAAAGTGCACTATATCTGACTAATATAAGAGAATTTATTTTTACCACAAATGGTGGAATCTTGAAATAAGTGTTAACATGGTATATATACATGTGGTTTCTTTGCAAACTCGAGTGATCATACAAAATAATTGATTCCAACTGTCGGCCATGTAAAATGTATTACCATTTGCAAGTAACCCAACGTCTTGGATTTCACAGTCTTATGAGAACCTGTTTTGAGCTCAATATTTGTATGTAGAATAGATATAATTATTTTCAATTCGCAAAAAAAGAGATTTTTTTCCTCCAAAATTTTGGGGATACACGCCCTGTTTCTCGTGTTTTTATCCAAATTTAAGAGGTTTTTAAAAACATTTTTCACTGGAAACAATCCACTTCATATTTCCTAGATATGTTCACCCGTGTCAATGCAGATCCATATCGTAAATATGTATCTCATTGATCTCAGACAATGGTTGAATTTGCATCAACTAAATGCACTGAGTATTTTGAATGTTCTAAAGTGGTCATTCATCATATCTTATTCAGTTTTAATCATAATTTGAGTATTCACCATGTGAACTTTTGGATGTTTTGATAGGGAACCTTATAAAAAGAACACGGGGAATATCATTTCTTAATGATTATCTGTTCCTTAATACTGTATACGTCACTGTGAAGTTCCCAACTAAAAAATTCATACTTTTCTGTGACCGCAATAAACATTCAATTAATTACCCAGTAGAAAGTCAATTTTCGATTTTATTAGGTTCCCTGTCTCAACTTTCCAGGTAAAGTACTTGGTGGAATATGACCTCTACAGGTGTTAGCCATAGTAGAGATTCGTGGCATGATCTAATTCAGACCTGTATAGTCCTTACTTCATTTAGCCCAGTATGTTTATTAATTTTCACTATGTCCAATTTGTAATATTAATTATTATATGTAAATAAAACTTTAAATCCGCCTGACTAATTATACTGGTAGTCTGATGGTCCAAAGCCTAGATAAAGGATGATGGGAGTTAGTGTCTATATTCTTGTATGTTCATCAAACATTGAATTTAATGTCCGGTGGGGAAGGGCCCACGTGCTTTAATATGGGGTATGGTGGAGTCTCGATGTGTCCCTTTTTTATGTTGTAGTGTTGTAGTTGCCGAGCGAGTCGTATGGTGCGCTGAAATGAAGAACGGGGCCCGTGTTGTAATGATACAACTTATTAGTTTTGTTAGTAGTTTAAAAGCAAGCGTATATATGTATAAGGACAAGCAAACGTAAGCAGGATGACTCGGAACCAGGCGGATGTGGCATGCAGAGTGAGAGCGAGATACAGGGAGTGTCATATGCCTCTCTGCATTTATGTATAACTATAATCTTTATCTACATGTATCACTATATTAGTGCACTGAGATTTTATTTCCAATAGCATGTTATGTTTGAACACTGCTGCATTGAATGACCTGTGATGTTGAACAGAAGCGTAGAAGGGATCGAACCCACGAGAAGATCGGTGTGGTAGAGAGAGGGAGAGAGATATATTTGGAGTTTGGCAAGTTACCCTGAAGTGTTGATGCATTTTTCTAGCCCACCCGTCCTCCCCGTATCATTGCACGGGCGTAGGTGGAAGCATATTTTTAACATGTTGATTTAGAATTTTATTGGCTGAAACAAATCTGAACAATAATGAACAAGATATACATGATATACATCAATATATATAACTATTTAAACTGGGCTTAAACACAATCTGCGTGATTCTAAATAAGTAAACAATCACTACAGCCCACCATTGTGTGGCAATACACTGGAAGACTATTTGTACGAATGCAAACTGAACATATCAGACCACAAAATCAGATACAAAGATAATCTCTCACTCGAGCATCGAAAAGCCATATATAACTTGAAAGGTAACGCTGATATAATGATACTTAAAGCAGACAAAAACAATACAACTGTCATACTTGACACCAACGAGTATATAGCTGAAGGCCTCAGACAACTCAATGACGGAATACACTATGTTGAAATACCACAAATAGATACAAAATCTACACTAATAAAGGTACACAGCCTGATACACAAGATGCACCTAAATGGCTCAATAAACAACAATACACGTGCATATCTATTTAACAGAGATGACAAAATCAGTGTCCCGCACATATACTTTTTACCAAAAGTTCACAAAATTGGCAAACAGTTACAAAATATTGATCCAAGTTTTAATGATACCGGTATAAAAATACAACCGCCTGGGAGACCTATCATATCGCAATCTAGCGGTTCGACCGCAAAACTGAGCGGTTTTCTTGATCATTTCCTGTTACCTATATCACACAAGCAATCAACGCATATAAAGGGAACGATTGATTTGATCAAAATATTGGAGGAAACTCAAATCAACAATGACACGCTATTAGCGACCTATGACATCACAAGCCTATACACGAATATGAGATTTTCAGAACTAATTGAATCATTAAAAATAGAACTCGACAATAATAAAGACATGATCTACTCAATCAATCGCCCGACAACGGACGAACTCGTAGAGATAGCACATGTTATCCTAGAGAACAACGAGTTCAC
This sequence comes from Siphonodentalium dalli, assembly GCA_032622095.1. Classification (NCBI taxonomy): domain Eukaryota; kingdom Metazoa; phylum Mollusca; class Scaphopoda; order Gadilida; family Siphonodentaliidae; genus Siphonodentalium; species Siphonodentalium dalli. The sequence continues at coordinate 129,730,836 of CP136063.1, forward strand.
CTTTAATGGAAAATGTTACAAACAAGTTGTCGGAGCAGCACAGGGCAGCAAATTTTCGCCCGAAATATGCGACATTACTCTCAACAAGCACATATGTCAGCTGCTAGATAAATTTAAATACAAACACAAAATCATCCTACACAAAAGATTCCGAGATGACGGCCTAATATTGTTCGATGGCTTGCAACGAGCAAGAAATTTTGCAATTCTTTACCATGGCAAACGAGGCGCACGACCTAATTAAGTTTACCTACAATATACAAAATAATGAAGCCATATTCCTAGATCTCGATACATGAAAATTGTGACATTATAATCGCGTAGGGTGCAAACGACATCTACAAAACGCACACACATGCACTGATTGGGACCATGCAAATGGTATCGTAAATCCTCTTCTATATAATAAGAAAGAGATAAATTACAGGGAAAAAAACTAAAAACAAAAACAAAATGAGTACATACATATATAACGTAAATACCCATTCAATATAAGGTCGTGCCTCTGATGAAGACTCAACCTTCATAGTTCTACATGCTAGTTCTGTGTAAATAGAGTCGAAATAGTGCGGTCAACTGTGTGGCTTAAAGCCAACATATAGCGTGATGCGCTTAATTTTCACGCATCGTAAGGCGCTACATATATACATCGACTAAAACCTCTGAAGGAAACTGAGGTGTTGAGTATATAATCACATTTTCACTATACAAACATGATATACATCAATATATATAACTATTTTACAGTGAGCATATTTGTTTTGGTTTATATGATTTTTTTGGTTATTTTATTTTTATTAGGTAAAATGCTGTATATACAAATTGATAATTACAATGTGATCTTGATCTGCCGTTCTGGCCTCCCGAAGAAATTCGCAGAGCAGCAAGCGGATAGAACATTTGTAGGTAAATTCTCTAAGAGAGCTAGCGTGACCACTTATGGGTCTGATGTTTCCTTGCACTGGTGCCACCCCAAGCTAAGTGCTGGGTCGGTTTTTATGCCGGGTCACGCTCGATAGGTGTTGTCGGGTGAGTGGAATGTGTTAAACACGAGCGCTAGTTTCTGAAATTATTATAAGACAAGTAGTTAGTTATTAATTTTGGAGGAGACAATTATTCGATGGCTTATACTACGGTCACCACAAGGATGTTTATTAACGGCGTCTTACTAACTAGTAGCCAACTGCCAAGGGCAAGTAGTATCATAGTATGGGCACAGTACTACAGTTTACACTCAAATTTGTTTGAATAGGAAAATAAACGGCGAAAAATCGTCTTATTTAGGCAATTGCATCCTTTTATTATCACTAGCATATTAATTTCGTTGGTATCGTTGATTTATATAAAACGTAACACAAATATCGTTTTTTAATACCATCGACCTGCATTAAACAGCGAGACATGCGTAATCGCTATAGATTGTTTACACTGGTTTCTACGATAACTTTCACTGGCAGCAATTCTCGCCAGCTGCGGTCGAACTAACGCCGAAAGCGGGAATTGCTTTGTGTCTTATCCATACAATTTGCGTCGATGGGTGAACTGCATGGCAGATTTATAATGTCGACAAAGAGAGATAATTCTATCCTGTCAGGAAAACTTGTCATTTTGCATCTGAGGAAAAAATGTGGTATTATTTTCACACAGTCGCCGCATAATATAAAATGCCCGGTATTTTAAACATCGAGACCGTGGATGGGGTGGGTGGGATATTTGGATTATTCGTACAGCGGGGGCCCGGTCTTGTCGAGTTAATAAGCTGTCCGACATAATTCTAATGTGCACTGATGTTAGAAAGTCGGACTTAGAAAATTCCGCTCAATTTTATAAAACAGGACTTGATCAAAAGTATAAAGGACAGATTTCTAACATAATTCTAATGTGCACTGACGTTAGAAAGCCGGACTTAGAGAATTCCGCTAAATCTTATAGTAAAGGAGTTGGTGAAAATAATAAAGGACAGATTTCTAACATAATTCTAACGTGGTTTACGTCGACAGCCGGTTCAAAGTTGCTGCATTGAAATGAGCGCTCTGCTTTCATACGAGATCTAAGTTAGCCCAGCCAATTAGGACATAAAACTAACATAATTCTAAGGTGCTCTAACGTGTTTGATTGATTGATTTATTGCATTTATAAGTCACATAACAGTGAAACAAGCAAAACATATATACACTATGTACACAACTTTGAATATCACATTAATCATTGTTCATTTCATATACACAGCAGTAATTAAATTAGATTACACAATAATAGGCGATAAACTTAACAAGTATGATAATTACATGTGTTTACCCATAACAATAAATGATTTCGATTATATAGTATAAACCACCTTCTTAAAGGCACACCTTAGGAATATGCATAGTCTTTTTATGAGGCTTATATTTTGAAGAGATAGGAGACCATGGAATTTCTCTCTCGTAGGGTTCTTCCAAAAGTACTCAGGGATATATTGTTTTCTGATTTCATCCAAATGACTGCATATAATAACTAAATGGTATTCGTCTCCTAAATATTCTCCACATATGGTGCATATCCTATTGTCATTATCATTCTGAGATTTCTTCCATCTTGAGCACTCTATAGGCAGTTTATGATTTGCAGTTCTGAGCTTCAAGAGGTATATCGATAGATTAGACGGCAAAATCTTCAAGTAATTTGGGTAACCGTAGTCAGTTTTAATAAAACTATAAAATTGGGCCCTCGATGAAGCAGATGTGTTTATGTCAACGAGTAGTGCGTCCCAATGACGTTGTTTGAGAACAGTTTTTGCATTTCTCAGTTCAATAGCGGTCAGGCCCGTCTGGGTGATCCACTTTGATTGCAATTTCAAATCATAAAGAGCATTTTTGACAAAACATAACCATTTGGAGTTATTTTTGTCTGCTGTATGTGAGTTCATCTCATGAGTCTGATAAATTAAGGTATAAATATTCTTAGCTAGCTCAGAGCCGTTACTCGATACGAGCTTTGACCAATATGTCAGAGCTCGGCGTGTTATTTCTATAGAGACGGGGTGTCGTGCGAATTCTGCATAAACTATGTAATTGGGGGTACTCATTTTGATGGACGCAACCATCTTACAAAATTTTAGATGTAGTGTCTCTACACTTTGAATACGTTCAAAACACCATATCTCACTCCCATACAGTAATATAGGTAAAATCATCTTATCGAATAAATCAAGCATAATATCAATGGGTAAGTTTAGTTTTCGGACCTTATTAAGCAGTCCGCACATGGCTCTCGTTGCAGAATTAACTGTTTTCTTTATGTTCTGGCAGAAGCGACCATTATAAAATAATTTAACCCCTAAATAAGTGAATTCTTTAACTATTTCTAGAACACAGCCTCTATACATGAATGTGGGAAGATTTTTTGACCACTTCTTCGTGAAAATCATTAATTTGTTTTTTTTTGTATTGACTTGAAGTTTCCAAGCTTCTGCATAATCGGCAAAGGCGAGGAGAGCCCTATGCATATTATCTTCGTCGTCAGAAAATAGAACTGTATCGTCGGCATATAAAATACATAACAATTTAATAAAGCAGCCAACATTTTGCATATATGATTCATCTAGAAATTTCAGAGGGTCTATTGCACAATCATACAAAAAACTTTGTAAATCATTTACATAGAGAGAAAATAAGAAAGGTGACATTATTTCACCTTGAAATAGGCCCATATTACTTACAAAAAAGTCAGACATAGAGTTGTTGTCTCTGACACAAATTTTAATTTTGCCATACATATCCTTTATAATATTTAGGACTTTACCATTAATGTCATAGTTCATCATTTTTAGCCACAATGCGTCCCTCCAAATCGTATCAAATGCTTTTCTAAAGTCTATAAAGATACAATAAAGTTTCTTGCCACCCAAATCATACGCGAAGTTTCTGTACGGGGACTTAGAAATTCTAATGTGCACTGACGTTCGTTAGAAAGCCGGACTTAGTTCACCATGAAATCAGTATTGTCACACTGTAGGCAATATATATATATATATCACGACGGAGTATCTTCGTGTTTTCGGATTACACCGGTCCCGCATTGGTCCAGAGTCCTGCAAATAGAAAAATGTTGTGTACAAATACTACAATGCTACCCATTGAATTACGGTAACTGTCCGCGATCCGTTTCGTCCTCTCAAGTAATTCCGACTTTTTGGTTCTATTTATAGCTATAGTTATCGACTCAGTGCTTAAACAATGGAATACAAGTCATATTTGTGTTAATATGAAATCGGCAAATGCTGCAAATAATATAACTTTTCAATAATATAGCATTGGTCATCTCATGTCAGCTCATAGTTCAGTAATATTTGTATTATAACACATTTATACAACCGCCCTGGGATCCAACGTTCTGGGAGCCAACTTTGGATAGCAGGCCGGTAAGATTTTAGATACTGTTGGCGATATTCGGATTGGTCCCCGTCACTTCACATGATATTTTCTGATAATTAAGCGGTATTTCTAACATCCAAACGGGTTAAAACAGTCTATATCTAATCCGTTGTGTACACGAAAGAATGAGATACACATTTTCTGCGAATAATGAACGAAACAAGCAGATATGACAGATGAAAAAACTATTTATTTTTAACACATAAAAATTCGGAAATTCCACACCGGAAGTGCAGGGTGGCGAATACGGACTGTGAAATAACGTACTCTAACTCTGGGAACAATTTATCCCCAATTTCATGCACAAGAATGTTTAAACATTATCATAACATATTCGACTTGTTTTTAATTTGTTTTCATGAAAAGGAATGATAAAAGGCACAATAAACATATCTAGAACGACAAATAAATCCAAATTAGCCATTTCCCCGTCATATTTCGGTCAGGCAAGCGAGGTACAAAAATGTATGAATCTGAGTACGAAAGTCGGAGTGTTCCTCTATCGTATTGCAATAATCGCCAACCTATTATAATACAAGAAAACCATAGTCAGAAATGGTAACGCCACCAAGATCGTATTATTAGTCATAAATATAAATCATAATATAAAATATATTGGTTACATGAATGGACCGCCTCAGAATTCCGTTAAGACAAGTAATTCTTCAAATTATTACAATGAACTACGGCTTATAAATTACTGCAGGTTTCTCATTCGCCACACCAGAATGCTTCTAAATGCGGATCAAAGCTAAGAGTGCATGGCACATGCAGCCATTGTTCATAGACATTTTACAGATAGCGAGAATGATGCATGCTGGGAACGAAAGTATCCACAGCAAAGCCATGTGCTTACGGAGGCATGCGTTTATTATAGGGGATTTATGGTGGGCCTATAAAACTAATTATAACTTTGTTATCTGTCATAGTTTATGCGTGAAATTTTAAACATATATACCATGGACATATACCCCTTCCAGAATGTTGAAAAACATTTTCAGTTGCTCATCGTATTTTTATAGACGAAATAGTCCGAAATTTCAGAAAATTGCGCTAACTGCTCAATGTTTTAATGTGTTACAAAACGTCTGATAAAAATAGTTCTATCGGGAATATTCACACCATTTTTTTTTCAGAGAACATAGAGTAAACATAGTCCTATCGGGATATCGTAAAGGAGATTAATTAATACCCTCAGACTGCCGAAACTGACGACATTAAATTCGCTTTTTCGTGTCCCACGGAAATGAAAAGTGTCTGTCAACTGATCACGTTATTTATTTGACATAGTATTTTTCTTTCTGTTGTATTTGAACACTTGTTGCACGTGCAGGCTGCACGATCATAATAACTTCAACCGATAAGCGCCGACTGATACCCGCGCAACAGTTTGTCTCAAATAAATTGTTATCAAAACGCAGGTTTATGGCCGCGGACATAAGCCGATTAAGTGTAATGTAATTTATCCATGAACTTGACTGAAAAATTGTGATTCTATCACCATTAGCCACGAAAATGGGACCTCTAAACAGGCAAGTTTGATTTTCGGGGGACACAAACAAGCGAATTTATTGTCGGCAGTTTCGGCAGTCTGAGGGTTAATTAATCCCGAATTAAACGGAACTACTTTACGATATAGGACTATGTTTACTCTATGGATGTTCTCTGAAAAAATTGTGTGAATATTCCAGATATAACTCTTTTTATCAGACGTTGCGTAACACCTTAAAACATTGAGCAGTTATAGCGCAAACCGAAATGTGTTGTCTTGCAAGATATCCCACCGCTTTAGCTAAATTTACCTTCCTACAATATCCATAAAGAGGATCATATATTATATACCGACGGTTTTAATTATAGAATATAAAATATATTGGTTTCGCGAATGACCAACTCAGAATTCCGTTAAAATAACAATAACAACCAGCACCTATAACGAACCGTTTTACTGGACTTGGCCTACTGGTCGCGTAGTTCCGACTTTTAAATAAACGGAATTTCCAACTCTATAAATAAATAAAAGCTCCCACAATGCATTCGCCCTGTCCACCACGCAATATCAAAATCTCAGCAGCTAGATACACCACAGGTGGCGTAATAAAAAAGCTATGCAGGGGGATAACTCGGAAAAAAAATTATTGTTGCGGAAAAAGTCTCATTGTGAGACTTTAAGGTCCCTTTGTAGCCCAAGAAATGACTTTTTGCGATCAGTTCGCGGTTAAAATTATCTGATTATAAATCCAAATTTGAACGAGCCGATTGTGACTCATTTTATGTATAGATCTCATCTTCGTATGTATTCCGTGAGTCAACCTGGTGTACCTGCAAAGTCTACTCTACACGACGAATTCAAGAAGAAGCCCACTTTTATCGTCCCAATTCAGTAAAAAGCCCCTTTATCTAAGTTTGTCATAAAATATCACGTATAATAAGGTCGCAGAATCGTTAAACTGCCGTAGCACCGTGGTTGTCAAGCCGCAGAATCGTGGAATTGGTCGTAGAATCGTCGAAACGATTGTGCCGTGTGTCAGAGGCAAAATTGCTAAGTCCATACACATTTTGTTTGAGAATATGTAATCTTCTTCTTAATTAAAGATGCACATATTAATCATATTTTGTGTTTAATCTAATGAGGAAATTACTAAAACAGTGAAAAAGTCATTAATTTTGCTCTAGTTTTTTTTAATAATTAACCGTCAGGATTCCATCTTTCTAGTTGTTTCAGTTTGGTTGTGGTGATGGAGAGCGTTGTTTTCATTCCACCTTTGCAAAAGAAACGTTTTTTGCCAGGCGTCAGAATGTCGTCGAAATCACGTAGTCGCCTGATGTAGCTGCTGCCAAACAATGCGATCTTAGTAGGCCTATTGGACATGATTGCTGGTGTTTGAAATAAATTAGCTATTTTCCCTGCATGTTATATTGGTAGATGGGAAATGGTGAATTCATCTAACCATCAATCACCTTGGCAAGTTGTTTATTCAACAGGTGCGAATCAGTATTGAGTATGCGGTAGCCTAAACAGTCAAAACAGAAACCTTGTTTCGGATTATTCACAAGTGAACTTACATCAATACGTATCAACTCACGTCTTGTCTTAAAGGGGTACTGTACGCCATTTTCATTAAATTTCCGGTGACAACAATGATCTAATATCGATAATATATAGAAACATAAGTAATTTGAGTCGAAGATGTATTCTGTAAACGCTCAGGTTAATAGGCTATCTTAAAATTTAATAATTTAAAAGTTAATAATTTGATATAAATTGAATTTATGACTGGAGCCATAAAATGGCGTCAATTAAATTACGAATTTCCGTAATCAGACAACGTAATTGAGGGATACTGGATTGTTAAACCGATCGCACACACGATCGCTTAAAATATTATGATGATACGGGGAGACGTACACTCAAGCCACTCACTGACTAGCGACGATACAATAACTTAAATGATTATATGGGACTAGTATGCCTATAATATAACTTTTATTTGATTCATTTGGTTGAAAACTGTACAAAAATTACTCGACAACGACAATTTGTATTCCGGTAAATTTGTCATCCGTAACACTACTTCGTACTCAACAGACTTTCAAATAATGAAAAAATTGTTACCGTATTCTCCGACTCGGAGACTATAGAAACCAACAACAACATTTGGCGTACAGTACCCCATTTAACTCATAAATCCATTGATTTGAGCCGCCAACATATTCCTAATGTTTTGTGATTAAATTTATTTTATCATGTATTTCACTTTCTAAATTATTATTTCCCAAAAAACCTCAAATGATACAAAACACCCAATACTAATAGTACTAACATATTCCTAACAATAGCAATTAACAGCTAATTAGCGACTCGGTGGCCGGCTCGGCTGATTCCAACTACAACTTTTAGTGTGCTGGAGAACGAAAAATGTCGATAAAAGTTGAAATATAAGACTTACAAATTATCTTTTTTATTTTTTTTTATTTGTAATTGGCATAACTTACCACAAACCAAAATTCATCACTATTGGAATTATATTAACGACAATAAACGAAATTGAAAATCCCAACTACACATTTTACTGGACTCGGACTACAACTATTAGTGTGTCCCATATAATACGGCATTTGGCTCATTCTGCGAAATTAAGGCTCTGAAATCAGGTAAACTCGCGTTTTTGAAGGCACAAAACTCGAAAAATACGTAATGAATCTGGGACTGGTTTTCAGTACTGGGTTCAGGAAATTGTGGTCGACACAATACACATGCTATTTGTATGATTTGTGAATTTGATTGTTTTTATATACATCCATGAAAATCCATAAATTGATGATTTGACCAAATTTCCCCAAATTTATTTCACGAAATTCACCAATTTCCCTTTTTTCCGATTTTTGCCGATTTTTAGTATGTTGTTTATGGAGGGTTTATGTACATATTCCAGCAAAAAAAAAAATTCTGTTGCAATTAGTTCCGGGTTTGGCATAAATGCACTGGACTAGTCTATGTGACGTGCGAGCTCCCATAAGAATATAATCAAATGAACCTGAACGACGTCCAAAGCAGAGCGATGGCAAGGTTTATAGTCCGGGGCCCAGTCTACCACGACCACGGCTTAAAAAGATATAAAATTAAACTTTCTTTATTATAAAAATAACCACAAAAGATCATAATGAAATAAATTTGATTTATTCATGTGAAATATTATACATAATTCATAAAAAACATACAAATAAACTTTCTTTATTATATATAAACATAAAATAATCTCATCAAATATGTAAAACCTATATAAATTCCTCCCCAAAATAGGTCTAAGCCTGGGAAGATTCGGCCGATACAACAAGCCGAATCTTTTCAGCCGAATCTTCCCAGCCGAATCTTCCCTCGGCCGAATCTTCACGGACCCTCATTCAGCTCCTTCAAATTCCGCAGGACGCCATTTTCACTCGGTTGTTGTTGCTTCTTCTGAAGCACACATCTTTTTATTACGCTGGCGTCAGGTCTTTCAAGCAGGATGTCGGCACACGATCAGATGCGCGCTATGCTCGACGAGCTAATGGGTACATCTAGAAATGGTGAGGAAAAGAATAGCAAAATTCCGTTGGTCACGTCTGTTTTGACTTTAAGTTTAACTTAACAGTTATTAACTTAAGTTTATCAGTTCTGGGAAATCAGCTACACATATTCTCAAAATAAGTGTCCGTCTCGACCGTCTGCATGACCGTCAACGCAACAAACGCGGTCGAGGTAACTGTTAATGCAACAAAACCCGGTCGAGATAACTGCCAACGAAACATAACACGGTGTACATGTAGGTGGTTGTAAAAAAAACGTAACAAAGGCTTGGCAAGTTGGCAAAAGCCTTGGCTTGGATCCTAGTCCAACAAATTAGACTTTCGGATTAAGAGGAATTTTAATATTTGGACATTTATGAACCTCTTAATCCTTCAGTCTAATACTGGACGTGAAAACGTTACTTGCAACAAACCCGCAAATTCTTTACGGGTAGGACATGCCCCTTTAAATTACATTGTTCACGTCTGACGACACAATTAAAACCATAAATAAAAAACACATACCTTTTGTTGGAATGTTAGATATCATGACTGAACTAACTAGCATAAATTTGTGTCACTATTAATCCATATAATTTTCTCAGAAGACAACCGACAGAAATATTTGAATCGTCTGTGAGCGCTCGGGATAACTAAGAACGCGCATGCGTAATAGATCAGAAATCTGGGAAAACACGCGAAATTAACATAATTTATTTAGGCCACGCCAAACTGATTTCGCAGTTTCATTTTTCCAGACCACAAAGGAACAGGCTGATTTTGATGGACATTATGGGAACTATATACATATCATTTTACGGAGTGAATGATTTTCATATATTGCATGAATCCGGTACATTTTTCCTCCACTAGGCATTTTGTAACAGTGTTACAAGTGTTACAAGTGTTACAAATGATTTAAAGTCCCAGTAGAAAACCGCAGTCTATTTTTTTCTACCGTGTTCAGTGTAGCGACATGTTACAATGTGTTACAAGTGTTACATTATTTCTGAGATACCAAAGAGACTGCTCGTAGATGGGTGTTACAAGTGTTACAAATGTTACAAATGATTTAAAGTGCCAGTAGAAAACCGCAGCCTATTTTTTTCTACCATGTTCAGTGTAGCGACATGTTACAATGTGTTACAAGTGTTACATTATTTCTGAGATACCAGAGAGACCGCTCGTAGACGGGTGTTACAAGTGTTACAAATGTTACAAATGATTTAAAGTCCCAGTAGGCTGCGGTTTTCTACTGGGACTTTAAATCATTTGTAACATTTGTAACACTTGTAACACCCGTCTACGAGCGGTCTCTCTGGTATCTCAGAAATAATGTAACACTTGTAACACATTGTAACATGTCGCTACATTGAACACGGTGGAACAAAATAGGTTGCGGTTTTCTACTGGGACTTTAAATCATTTGTAACACTTGTAACACCCGTCTACGAGCGGTCTCTCTGGTATCTCAGAAATAATGTAACACTTGTAACACATTGTAACATGTCGCTACATTGAACACGGTAGAAAAAAATAGGCTGCGGTTTTCTACTGGGACTTTAAATCATTTGTAACATTTATTATCTCTGGTATCTCAGAAATCATATGAAGTAAGATGCCCAGAATATGCATTTTGTAACACTTGTAACATTTGTAACGGTGTTACAAAATGCCTAGTGGAGGAAAAATGTACCGGTTTCATGCAGTATCTAATGATTTTTGTTGACATTAGTGTTCAAACGATTAATCGACAAATAATCGTCGACTCTTGTTTGTCTGAAAATCGACTCTAACTTCCACAGTCGACTAGTCGGAATACAGTACTATAATATCATCAACTGGCCTTGACAATGCATGGTTTCACTAAATGTGGGTCAGAAAAGCAGCAAAGATAGCTAGTCTATGTTCAAGAAGCTTTCCAAAGTCCGAACATATATGTAATAATGTCGAGCTTGACATAGAACTACGCCGAAATTGGCCAATGCGATGATTCAAGTTAAGCACTACTCATTTTCAATACAAGAGCAGTAACTCTATATTTGACTTCTAAAAAGCACGTGGTCCATAAACAGTGAGTATTAGGTCGCGGCGTACTTGACCGACGTCTCACGCATGTTCCAGGTTAATGTCACGATGTTATCATTTATTTTGGTTCAAATAGTCATGAAACGGCGACAATTAACTTGCTGAGAAAATTATTCTTTTTATATACATGTTATATACTCACTATACCGCGGACGCAAAAATTCGTAGTGCGCATTTCTAACCAACACAGGTAAAGAGGGAGGGCCTTCCACAAAACTGTTCGTCGATACTAACTGAGTCTAACTCTCCGCTTGCTACGTACGCCTTACGGAAGTTATGGCAACTTACAAAGTACCGGTAGGCCTATGTATGCATCATCATGTATGTATTCATTATAATGTGTGTCACATTGTTTTTTTTTATTTTGAGCTGACTCCGAGACTGAATATCGTTTATTTTCTATACCCTGGCAGGGAAGTATTTATTTGATTTCATGATTAAACAAAATCCCTCAATTATTTATTTTCATTATCATCGTAGATCCGTAAGGAACTTATTTGCAATCGGTGTGTTTCTAGAGCACCGGTTCATTTGCAACAAAACCACGCGATTCAATTCTCCGATCACAGTAGAGTGTAAATATTGTGATAATGGCATGGAATTTGTAATTTTCTTTCACATGTGTTTCATTACTATAAGGTTGGTGATGTATTTGGCCGACTAGTCGACGTCGACTCGACTTTTGGGGTTCGACTAGTCGACTCCAGAATCCCCGAGTCGTTTGAACACTAGTTGACATATATATAGTAAGTATATATGTAGTAAGTTCTACAAACAAACACTAACTGGTTGTCAAGCCACATACAGAGACGTAAAGAAAGCTATATAGTGGGTGGGTGGGTCTCCAGTAGGCCTTTAGTTTCAACAATTGGAAAGTTTATGCCTAACAGGTTGAATTTGTTCTGATATGCGAGTACCGTATTACAAGTGTAGTCCTATTTAATGTGAAATTTCTAGTGATGAATCGATTTGGGAAAAAAAATATATATATGGCATCGGTCGACGAAATTGCTAGAAGTTTCATAGCAGACGGCTAAATGCAATTTTGGGCGCAATTTATTTTGGATGTGAATATATTCGCCGCCACGTGGTCTTGTATTCTATGCATATAAAAACTAGCCTCGCTTTGATAATTGAGAATGATACAGCTACGAAAATGCATACGCGTATACGGGTTCAATTCTTCTACATAATTTGTCGTTAACCCTTTGGCGAGTAGAATGACATATATATGTCATCTTATCGGTTGAGGAGTAGAATGACATATATGTCGTTTCAGGAAGTGTTATGTTATGTAGACATAACTTCAATAAATCATCTGATTTATAAATGATTTGTCAGCCCTTTTAATTAGGAAAAATACCCCTAGGCAAAAAAAATGCCTAGGCAAAATTTTCGTCCTAGGCAAATTTCCTAGGCAGTTTTGAAAATGCTTTAAAATCATGTTGGTTACATCGTGAGCAGGTGAATATCTTGAGGACACAGTCCACTACACACAGTACACAGCAAACTAGACCCCGAAGCCACGACAAATAGTTTTCACGGCTGGCTCAACCAATTTTGGTGGCTGGTTATCTAGCTAAGCCGGCTCAGTCGCGACGTTCGTGGCTGACGAATTATGGCGGCTCAGCCGGCTGAGACATTATCATTCTGCGTATTTCGCTTCCGAAATTTAACCAATCCCCGGTTATAGACACCCGCTTGTTTTTGGCGTTTGTTTTGAACCCGTATAATTCCAGACCATGCGTATTCTTTTGGTGATGGGCTTTCCCATTATGGCGAAATACACGAAGGACTCAGCAAAGGACTCGCAGTGATGTACTATGTAGTTTACCATCTATCTAATCGGTATAAGTTACATTGGGACTTCTGTCAACTTCAGACGGCTATATCATCACTGGCATCTTGCGATATGTGCATGCATCATTGAATGCTGAATCCGATAGTATTGATATATAATATTTCAAACTATTTTCTATTCTCTTCTACAGGTTATGTGCATATATTGACAAATGTCAGCGATGTCTGAGACTGAGATCGTGTCGAAATAAATAATTTATACGTTAAACCCTTTCAATACTGAATGGATGTTCCCACTCCGTTATATGAAAGCATGCATTGAAATAGTCTATTCCACAATGAGAGGCCCCGGTATTCTGATAGTGTAACAACCATACCGTGTCCATACGAGTATGCCAATATTAGGCAATGCGGGTTAGTTATTTGCGATTCGCAGTACAGTTGTCCTTAATAACATATAAGTCCATGCACATGGCTCAGCCATTTTACAATTCCGGCGGCGGAGATTTTTTCATGCGGCTGGCGTTAGAGATAATATGGCTGGCGGCGGATTGTGGCCAATATGGCTGGCGGCGGCTTCGGGCTCTACAGCAAACTGCATACATTTATGATAATTGAATGTATTATAAATTTGTCTAACATATGATACTATGTTTGATTATTACATGCATTTTAAAATTTTATATACTTGAGTTGACTTGTATCATGATTCATCACACCCACATGATCCCACATGACATAATCCCATTTAATGCTTTCTGTGTTTTTATTTCTTGTAAATTATGTTCACATTTCTTTAATCTTTAATATTAAGGACAAAACATGATGCCATTGTGAAAACATCCAGACGATATCGCGAATCGAGATCGATAAATTCAGCGCCCAAAGAAACGTACATACCGCCAAACATCCGGTCATTAGAAACGTACTATTAAACCGCGTACCGTTTTCGCCGATTCGTGGTATTGACGATCAGTGATTTTTTTTCTATTTTTGCTGGCGGGTCAATAAAATGTTTAGGGTCACATGCAAAAAATAGGGTCGGTCGGGAAACCCAAACCAAAAGACTTTTTTTCTTTGGCCTGATAAGAAATGTCGACACTCACTTACAGTACCTCGAAAGTTGGAAACTTCTCCCTCGGCAAAAGAAAATGCCGACGCAAAATCGTAATCTCCTCGGCTCGTCCTCGGCAGTGCCGAATACCGAGGGCTAATTAAAAGGACTGATTTATATAGGAGTTATTTTGATTAATATAATGTCCCAAATGTATAAGTGCAATCGATTATGATAACACACGTTAACAAAAAATGAACATAAATTAAATCAAATATTAGACACTTTTGACCCAAACTTGTTAATACTTCTTGCTATGACGTTGATGTTAAATTTACTCATGACGTCATGTATATGACGTTACATATACTCTCCAAAGGGTTATGGCAGGTTTTGGTTTTCCGTTTCAATACTAGTAATATGTCGGCCGGTCTATTGCCAATCATTTAATTTTCCAATTTTACTGAACACATATAGGCCAAGTGCCGTTTCAGTTAATCTGTTCATCACTAGAAATGTGTTGCCTTTATGCAAAAATATCGAACATATGTTCCGGCTTTTGGTCATAGTTTTTGACTTGTGAACATTTCATGGGGCAGGTGGTCGTGGAATTCATCAAATACAACTGATTTACTTACCCGAAAATCCACAGTAATACGAATATAATCCACATAAGTGACTAATAATAATAAATATTGTGCCATGCGTATCATACTCTCGTCGAATCTTGACATGCAGGAAAGCTTGAAAGACCAAGCGTCTGGTTTACCATAAAGCATAGACTATTACGATTTTTATAGGTAATCAATTTGCATTTCAAAAATAATAAAATAATTTCCATATCCCTTCAAATATTGTTTACTTAAGAAAAGGCATCTTTATTGGTACAGAAATGTCAATGGCATAATTTTGATAAGAACACTAGTATGATGAAAATGTCAACAAAATCGGACAAACAGACCCTTATTATTGTTATTTATCAAACAAACAACCTTTGGCGCTAATATGCTATCAATAAATGACAACAATTTGACCCAGTTGATATTTCCAGATCTGCACGGTATATCTTAATTTTCATGAGTAATCAATTTGCCTGGCCTTTATTTTAGAAGCGTGACGTCATTGCATTCGTTTGTTTTTGAAAAAGGTGATATGTTTTACACTCCGAGATAAAACTAACAAATCTGTAATTCTGACAACTTTTATATCACAATCTATGTGTGAACACACAGAATACTATCTCCGCTACAGGTATTAAAGACTCATGTATTGGTAGAAAATTTAAGAGAAAATGGTATTTTGAAGGGCTCAGATCCCAATGAAATTAGGTATGGATGTTCACTACTATGAGGACATTAAACAAAGGGCCCCATTGTTTTGTTCGGATTTTCCATTCTAGAGTTATTCATCTTTGTTTATCTGGAAATATTGGATTTTTGGTCCGCCTGGTGTCTGTTAATGTCGTAACTTCAAAAGTTGTGCTGGGATCTCAATGAAATTTGGTATGGATGTTCACAACTATGAGCGCATTAAACAAAGGGCCCCATTGTTTTGTTCGGATTTTCCATTCTAGAGTTATTCATCTTTGTTTATCTGGAAATGTTGGATTTTTGGTCCTTCTGATGTCTATCCATGTCATAACTTAAACAGTAGTGCTCGGATCTCAATGAGATTTTGTATGGATGTTCACTGCTATGGGGGCATTCAATAGACGGTTACATCGTTTTGTTCGGATTTTCCATTCTAGAGTTATTCATCTTTGTTTATCTGGAAATGTTGTCTTTTTGGTCTGTCCGATGTCTGTTCATGTCGTAACTTCAATAGTTGTGCTCAGATCCCAAGAAATTTGGTATGGATGTTCACTACTATGAGGACATTAAAAAGAGGGTTCCATCGTTTTGTTCAGATTTTCCATTCTAGAGTTATACCGTAATCTTTGTTTATCTGGAAATGTTGGCTTTTTGGTCCGTCTGGTGTCTGTTCATGTCGTAACTTCAACAGTTGTACTGGGATCTCAATGAAATTTGGTATGGATGTTCACTACTATGATGGCATTCAATAAAGGGTTCCATTTTTCTGTTCTGCTTTTCCATTCTAGAGTTATTCATCTTGGTTTATCTGGATTTTGTATGGATGTTCACCACTATGAGGACATTTAATGGCACATTCAGCTGTTTTGTTTTGGTTTTTTGTTCTATAGTTATTCATCTTTGTTTATATGAAAATGCTGATTTTTGGGTCCATCTGAGTATAGCAGTCATAAGTTATAGATATGCCCACACTAGGCGGTATGCCACAAGGGGGTATGCACCGGACGACAGTCCATCTCTTGTTTTATCTGTTTTATTGCATTAGTTTATTAAGAAACTGCATGGCCATAGTTTCATTTTACTTTTGAGTAAGATCATCCTCATTTGGTTGAGGTCCTCCTGTAATTTCAATTCGGTCAAGTAGCTTAGGTACAGCGTGCTAAAACTTCCCAGAAAAGGCATCTCTAGATACATTGCACTTCACTATTTTTTAGCTACACATGTACCCGTCCATAAATATACGTCAATATTTAAAACATTTGCTTTGTTTTATTCATGAACAAATGTCATTGTGATTATAAAACAATTACATGTAAACAGTGATTTATTTGGGACTAGGGTTAGGCGGTATTGGAGTTTTTAAAAAACGTGATGTTTTCCAAAATAACACCGCGATATACGGTTTTATTGAATATTATTTTACAATTGAAAAATACCACGTAAAATCAAATTTTAAACAAGAGGTATAACACCCCGGGTTTTCGTTATAAGGGATGTAAATTTTACACACTATTGTCAGGCAGTAAATGATATTAAAACTATTCTCAGAATGGCATGTGCCCATTCTATAAAGTTCCTGCATTCTGGAATACGCAACAACATTGAGTGAATTACAGGCTCAAGTTATTCTGATTACTCCATTGTTTACATATCAGCATGTGATGCACATTCCCGTTATGTCACAGCTAAGCACGTGCTCATAGGTTGATAGAGGATCTTGATCATCTTGTAGAATTGGGCCAAGATGGTTCGTTCTGGGCTGTTTATCACACACAATGAATTACGGAACATTTTTAATTAACTTTTGAACACGGGAAAGATAATGATCAGTGAACAATATTGCCAAATTCTTGGCAAGGAACACTAACATGTCAACTCTAGACGGATTGAGACATGTTCGTTTCCTGGGTCAAGTTTTAAGATATAATTGAACGACAAATACCGCCGCATCGTGAGTCGGAAAGTTTGGACAAAGTATCGCTCGTGACATTACACCGCTACCAGGTTGGATACGGAAGAAGATACTCCATCGCTCTACTTCAGCCCAAAATACAACCGTTGCGTCATTGGTTACAATAAAAGACAATGGAGACTTGGGAGCGACCGATAAAGTCTGCTTTCAATCAGCGGTCCGCTAAAGTATTCAACTCAGTATTGCAGTGTAATTTGAAACCGTCTTTAAAATTGCGACTGATATATTGAATTTTTATTTTACACACGGTTTCAATGCGGTTTTTCTTTTCCAAACCGACTATAGTTAGGGCTGGACGATATTAAAGAAAATAAAAACCGCAATTTTTGGAAATTAAAACCGCGGTTAAAGATATAATCGCGTTTTTTTTTAAACATCAGATACTAGAAACTTAAAACAATTTCTCACTATTCGCTAGAATCACATCATTGTCATTAATTTTGAAAAGTTGACGTCGGGAATAACATACAGTCATACACAACCACTCAACCAGTGACAACCTCATGCTCGATCGATATTCGGAATGAAAAGTAAATTCACTCGTTACATTCCGCTATTTGGACAATTTCGTTGCGGTGACTTGACAAATTCTGGTATATACCGGTAATTGATAAAAACATTATCTCGTCTATGCCAAAACTGAAAAAGTTCTATACTATAGTGTCCTTTTCTAACTCTGTATGTTCAACTATGTTGAGTAAATATATATTAGTATGTTATTCCCGATGACGCTTGCATCGCTTGACAAATGGAAATGTGGTTTACCGTCAAGACAATTTGACAATGAGGTTCAGTCTTTTAGCGAAGTCCAAACACATGTAGTACATAATTTTTGGAATTCGGCCAAGCAAGGACACTATGTATTTTGGGCGGGTTTTAAGTTCTAATTCTATACAATTGGTTTTAACCAATCGCAGTGAGTGGTTTCTTCTAGACGAGAAGAGAGCGGTATCTTCGCCCATATATTATTTTGATTGACGGTGCATGTGTATCATTGTACTGAAGGAAGAGGTGTGGAATACCTGACATTCATATCGATCTATCACCTGTTAAGTCGTCAACTCATTTGGTGAATTCACTTGTAATAAATTTTATGCAGGGAAGTCAAAGGGTTTGTGTAATATTGTGAGCGAAATTGGGACATATTCTGGGTTTTGATATACCCTTAATTTCGTTAGTCATTCTAAACGTTGTTATGATGATTAATATTGAAAAAATCAGGACACGGGGATTTAGTTGGAATTTAAAACTTATTTAACTCGATTTGGGCTTGAGTTAAACTATTTGTTTGTATACCGGTAAGCTTATGATTGTCTGGCACCCATTGATTGCCGACGATATTGCGATTATTTTAGTTTAGACGATATTACTGACGATATTGAAATTTTAACCGGGTATTGTCGATTAATCGGGAAACCGCCCAGCACTTACTATATATAGTCAATATATTGAATATCTCCCAGCCCTATTTGGGACCTATACATTTTATGTAATATTGCGCAATCAAGCATAGCTACATGTACCTCATATGTAGGATCCCAGAAGCTTACCAGTACTTTCATTTTCACTTTAACACGTTGACTGCCACTACGAGTTAACTCGTAGTACACGGTTGCATGGGGACTGCTACTACGAGTTAACTCGTAGTGGTGTTCATACCACATAAATAACAACAGAAACCGAGAGCAATGTAAGTCTATGCGTCAATCCATGCCCAACGACCCCAATGATCGATTGCAAATGTATAATTACAATGGCTTGAGATACAACGATTCCCACATCCCGATCAAGGGGTGGGGGTGAAGTTTGAAATATTGCTAGGACACTACGACTCACCAGGACCTCTTCTGTACATATCCTGACCCATGGTAGACAGGTGCAAATAGACATTTCCCGGACAATATAGAGGGCTTTCGTTGCATAAATTAATAATCAGTTAGCTCTAGATTGTTCAGGTTTCATTTGAAGCTTTTGGCTATAACGTGATAATACACCCCATTGTTGGAGGGATGGGGCATGTAAGCGACTGAAAGATCCACGAAATATCTAAGCTCGGCTGTGTAATATGTAATAGAACAACACTTACGTATGTATGTTGAGATTAGTTAGAAATGAGCGCCCTGCTTGAGTGGTATAAATTCCAACAAATCTTATTATCAGCTGTAGTTCTATGTTTATTACACATCTCGTACTTATAACTGGATACATCTTGACAATTCAGATAGTGTCAGAGGCTGCTGGAAACGTGAGCTAGTCCTACATCTAGTGCATGCACAAGCGGTTACATGTGACTTGTTTAATCATGCATACAAGTTTGTTTCCCTGGCTATGTGTGTACCAGTGTGTATATATAAATTAATTCATCATGTTTTATAGTATTTTATAATTAGTCGACCAAAATATGGTTTTATGATGTTGAAACATGATATAAAGCTACTACGAGATAACTCGTAGTTGGTACCTGGGACGGAATTTACCAGTGGTCATCGCTGGTGCCAGCTACGAGTTATCTCGTAGGTAAATAAATATTACGTTTTCGACGTCTTAGGCGACCTAGAGTGTACCAGTGATTGTATATAAATTCATTTACCGTGTCTTAGGCCAAAAAAAAAACGTCTCTGTTTCCGGTACCCGGCCTGGCTGAGATTTTCTTGCCGGCCTCAATTTATTTTTTTATTTTCACGAAGTCCATATTAACCTGTCTGTCTGAGTTAATGGCTATGGTTTTCCCAATACCAACATCAGAACAAACCACCAATCGCATACACACCTGACGCATGTGTAGGCCATGTGCGCGATCGGCATTCTTGATATAGATAAGACAACTAGGTCGGCCATGCTACGCAGTGAATACTGTGGCGTAAATCAAACTCTACCCTGACGAGTCACTACGGAAATCCCCCCGTCTTTTGTGTGCTGTGTACACTGCTGTGTATTTAAAAAAGTACAATGTAGGTTACAGGACACCAATTATTCTCCATAGGCGACAGTGTTAACGTCCGGGGCTATGCTCGATTCCTTGTGAATTCAGGAACTTTCTAACCTAGTCAATGTTGAAGAATGGCTCTTCGGACCCAATTTGACCTTAACTTCCCCTTCGCCTAATTGGTGGGCAAAACTTGCCTGAAAGACCATCTGTTCGCGACAAAATTTAACACTGAAAAGCATGTGCGTTTTTGGCGGGAAAATGACAGTCTGTATTACGTTATCAGTCCTGGAAATTAGCGCCGAAATCACCATCGCCACTGACAAGACGAAATCGTCATCAAAGATTAAAATGCATTGGCATCCTTGAATATTCACATAAACCCGATTTTAACCCACTTTAAATAAACAACTGTCTGTTATGAATGACACAACAACTGGGTCACTGTGTCACCAACCAAACGCATCAGTGGGTCACGTGAATAAACTCTGTGTAACTATTTACGACAGACTCTCTTTGGTGTTTTCCGACCAAGTAACAGATACCACTGATGGAAACAACTCGCACTGTATGCAAGTATTAAACACACATTTCTGATCATCTGATGTGCATACATGTACTGTAAGGATTATTTGATAACTTACTGTTATATTGACATGTAGATGGGAACGAGCGATCTTGGGGTCGTTCGGCCAATAAACATGGCCGTCAGCAGCCATCTTGGATTTTACTCTTTGCATGACTAAATCCTTTGGCGCGGGCTACAGGTCGTAGCTTTGGTCGGATCATTATAAAATTTTTCATGGATGTTAACAATGACATGTAGACGGGAATGAGTCATTTTGGGGTCATTTGACCAAAAAACATGGCCGCTGGTGGCCATCTTGGATTTCAAAATTCAATCCATTGCCGCGGGCTACAGGTCGTACTGTTCATCTGATCATCATGAAATTTGTAATGGATGTTAATATTGACATGTAGATGGGAACGAGTCATTTTGGGGTTGTTCGGCCGAAAAACATGGCCGCCAGCAGCCATCTTGGATTTTACTCTTTGCATGACTAAATTCTTTGGCGCGGGCTACAGGTCGTACCTTTTGTCTGATCTTTATGAAATTTGTCATGAATGTTGACATTGACATGTAGATGGGAACGAGTCATTTTGGGGTTATTCGGCCAAAAAACATGGCTGCTGGTGGCCATCTTGGATTTCATAATTCAATCCATTGGCGCTGGCTACAGGTCGTACTGCTGGTCTGATCATCATGAAATTCGTCATGGATGTTAATATTGACATGTAGATGGGAACGAATTATTCTGGGGTCGTTCGGCCAAAAAACATGGCCGTCAGCAGCCATCTTGTATTTTACTCTTTGCATCACTAAATCCTTTGGTGCGGGCTACAAGTCGTAGCTTTGGTCAGATCTTCATGAAATTTGTCATGGATGTTAACAATGACATGTAGATTGGAACGAGTCATTTTGGGGTCGTTCCGCCAAAAAACATTGCCGCCAGCAGCCATCTTGGAATTTACTCTTTGCATGACTAAATTCTTTGGCGCGGGCTACAGGTCGTACCTTTTGTCTGATCTTTATGAAATTTGTCATGAATGTTGACATTGACATGTACCCCGCTGGACAAAACAAGTGTCCATTGGCACCGCGGTGTATTTGCCGTTCGGCCGCGGTGTCAGAGTTTGTAACTGCAGTTGATCACCGCGGCCGAACGGCAAGTACACCGTGGCCCAACAGCAAGTACACTGCGGCCGAAAGGAAACTACGCCGCAGCCGAACGGCATGTACACCGTGGTTAGATTTCTGGTTTGTATCGTCTTTTTTCAGTTTAATGAACGTACACCGTGGCAATTACACCATGGCCGAACGGCAAGTACACCGCGGCCCAACTGTAGTTAGCCGGTGGAGCCGCGGTGTAGTTGCATTTCAGCCACGGTGGCAACGCTAACTGCACCGCGGTTAGGTGGACACTTGTTTTGTCAAGCAGGGTAGATGGGAACGAGTCATTTTGGGGTTATTCGGCCAAAAAACATGGCTGCTGGTGGCCATCTTGGATTTCAAAATTCAATCCATTGGCGCGGGCTACAGGTCGTACTGCTTGTCTGATCATCATGAAATTTGTCATGGATGTTAATATTGACATGTAGATTGGAACGAGTCATTCTGGGGTCGTTTGGCCAAAAAACATGGCCGTCAGCAGCCATCTTGGATTTTACTCTTTGCACGGGCTACAAGTCGTAGCTTTCGTCAGATCTTCATGAAATTTGTTGTGGATGTTAACAATGACATGTAGATGGGAACGAGTCATTTTGGGGTCATTCGGCCAAAAAACATCTGGCAGCCATCTTGGATTTTACTCTTTGCATGACTAAATCCTTTGGCGTGGGCTACAGGTCGTAGCTTTGGTCGGATCTTCATGAAATTTGTCATGGCTGTTGACATTGACATGTAGATAGGAACGAGTCATTTTGGGGTCATTCGGCCAAAAAGCATGGCTGCTGGCGGCCATCTTTGATTTCAAAATTCAATCCATTTGCGCGGGCTACAGGTCGTACTATTCGTCTGATCATCATGCAATTTATCATGGATGTTAATATTGACATGTAGATGGGAACGAGTTATTTTGGGGTCGTTCGGCCGGCCAAAAAAAATGGCCACCAGCAGCCATCTTCGATTTTACTCTTTGCATGACTAAATCCTTTGGCGCGGGCTACAGGTCGTAGCTTTGGTTGTATCTTCATGAAATTTGTCACGGACGTTAACAATGACATGTAGATGGGAACGAGTTCTTTTGGGGTTATTCGGCCAAAAAACATGGCCGCCAGCAGCCATCTTGGATTTTACTCTTTGCATGACTAAATCCTTTGGCACGCTGGTTAGACATTTCAATTAGCACCTTTCCTATTCCTCCATTGACTGTCAACCATTAAATTATTCCCCTACATAAGTTGAGCTACAGTGTCATTGACACTTTCATTTATTAATATTAACCACACCCATCAGCAATTTTGCAAATACAATGAAATTAATTAATAATAAATTCTTGTTTTTGGAAAAATTGAGTCTCTGTTGGCAACAATCTCAATATCGAATTAAATCCTTTAATCAGATACCGGTAGCTTAATAAAACTTAATGAGTGTTTAGTGCTGGATGGAAAATCCTCTTCTCCGTATTAAACTCATATTGTGTTGTTTTTATTATCACTTATTTTAAAAACAAATTAGTATTATTGCTTAAAGGTAAAACCTTTTCAAACTATGCAGATTTATTTCTTAGAAAACATGTTAATAATTGTCAAATGCATTATGTGCTATAATATTTTCTGTCTTTGATAACCACATTTCTTAATTATATTCATACTAAATGGTTGGTTGATTATCCTGACTATTCTAGGAGAAGGAGCAAGTATCAATGTGCGGTTTGATGATCCCCGGGTATGTAAGAGTTTCCTGTTGAACTGCTGTCCCAATGACATCTTGGCCAGCACGGTACGTATATCTTATTTAATATCTAAGGCTTGTTGCTGTCAAATAAATTCTTGGTTGATGGGTATGTAGCTCTGTTATTACGGCCCTGAATTATAATAAAACTTTTGGCCAGCCAGATTGTTTGGCTTTAATAGCTTGGTACATTTCGCGATATTACCTTATGTCCAGTTATATGAAGATTGTGGGTAAGCCAATCGCTGTATTACATGTGGTGTATTCCACGTACTTTTCTGGTGTCAATGATGCCAGTAAAGACCCAAAATGGCTGGGTTTTTTTACGTATTTTTGTTTGGTAGTCTGGTAGTGTGGTTTACCTGATATGGAACCCGAGAGTTCTCAGGAATTATTGTTGTATGTACCTGGACACAACTAAAGTAGAACATTGAATGTTTACAAGAATCGTCTTAATCCAAAATGGCCACAGGAGGGTGAACAATTTTCGCAAATTAACCCTAAGTTTATAGTTACATGATTGGGAAAAAACTATATGAGATATTATATTGAGGTAAATTTCGTTTTGTTCCTTATACCATTCCATGTATTGTATTATGTGTTCTGTTCAGAGAGTATAAAACCCTCCTATCTACCCACACCAACGAGGAGGAATCAGGCACCAGGGTCATTGAAAATAAATCATGTCACGAATGTGTGACAATTTGTATGTACACGTACGTTACAACAAGTAGCTCCAACTAGAGCTGAAACGGTTAGACGGTTAACCGGTTAGCATCCGGTTAGCGACGTAACCGGTTAGAAAAAAATGAACCGGACGTAACCGCATCCCGTTGTCAGTTGAATGTGAACGTGAATAATCCTCAAGATATTAGGTTAAATGATGCAAAACTAATACTAAATCCTGTGTCACTGATAGTAGAGTGCAATGCAAGCATTAATTGGTACACGCGGTAGTATCAGATACTTAGTAGCAATTCTCGAACTGTCTTGAAGTGTCGGCGACCTTCAATCAATTCCGACCCTTTGAAGTTATCTTCCGACAAAAGCACGTGTGCAGTCACTGTGTATCAAGTCTGAATGCACACAAGGAAGTGACAACGTAAAAGTGGCGTTGTGTGGCAATGCGTGCTTTAGTAACTTAATAGTTAATACTGCACGAAGCAACATGGATTCAAATTGAAATCACACCACGACATACTAAAACTGTTTTACAGTGGGGTTTATAAAAACTATGTAAGTCGACAAAGTTTGATGATTGAGATCAGCTGCACAATGTCTTCACTCTTCCCGTTCTTCCTCCCTGTTGTGATCTAATATGATCAATTCAATTGAGTGACCAAACAGACATCGTAGTTGAAGCAACCCATAACTTCTTCAATGATCTTCCCTTTTATCAAGGAAATTGATGCTCCATGCTACTCTGTAACTGGTTGTGCCTGTGGGACTAATTGACACTCAATTTGGCAGTAATTTCTAAATGTTAAGTAATTGCATACTAAAACCGAAACCGAGGTTTTTTTTACCAAAAAAAACCGAAACGTAAATTCTATAACCTTCCAACACTTGTGTCCGCGACAATGATACCGACGAATAGCTCGAATACTGAATAGGACTGCGAGTCTGACCTAACTGACCTTCCTCTTTGTTCTATAGTTATTACTTTCTTGTCTTTATATATAATTCATTGGAGGATATACCAATGATAATGATATATTACAGATCTTTAATATATAGTTTTGTTACTCGTTTTACCAATACCCATACTATTGTTACTCATTTTACAAATGCCCAAACATATGCTGATCACGGCAAATAAGCGATCCCTCCTGCCATTCACAAATTTCACTTGCTCATTCCCCATCACGAGAGCCAGCAAAAGAACAGTGAATTCGTGTTTTTGAATATCGTTAAATGCCGTGAATAAGGTCTTTATTTCAGCTACTATTTCACACCTAGGTTTGTCCCTGGAGCATGGCATAATGTCGACATAATTAGTGTGAGAGAAGTCCGCTAGAAATTAGCGGTTAACCGGTTGAAATCCGGTTAACCCCGATGGTTAACCGGTTAGAAGAATGGGTCAACCGTTTCAGCTCTAGCTCCAACCTCAACATTATTCATCATGAATAGACGCCACGAGTAGCCTATGGTAAACAAGAAAGGCACCAACTCGTATTTATTAATCCTGATATCATCGGATTCAACCTCTTCGTCGTCAGAGCTTTCAATGTTTCCTTCAACAAGCAAATCTTTAGAGTGTTGGTGGAAGAATGCCACGTTCGGACCACAGTGTCTCTAAAAGCCCTTTGTCATCGGTCCATCCATTTTCCAATGGTGACAGAATAGTGTACTTATTAGCTCAACTTACTTTTGTAAGTTTGAGCTATTGCCATTGTTTGGCGTCCGTAGTCCGTGTGTGCGTGTGTCCGTCAACAATTTGTGGGGTAATCAGCCCTTTTAATTCAGATTGTTTGGCTTCGGCAATCTGCTACGGCAACCCTTTATCGTGGCCCAGCTTGCTTCAGCAAATGGCTTCGGCATTGCCGATTGCCGTAGCCAATTATGAGGGCTGGGTAATGGACACATAGATATATATAGGTACAAGTCTTTATTACGTTGTGAACAATATACAAGCAGTGTGTACAATGTGACAATCGATGATCCTAGTGTTAGAATAGTCGAGCCTCTACGTATTGGAGGCTCGGAAGTGGAATAGGAAAAGCATGATATATTGGGGAATTGTATTTACTTATATACCATTTGGGTGAATACATAATGAGGTGTTTGGTAATACACATCAGGATTGGTCCCGCTGTTATGGTCATTTCCTATGACCATATTTGGGGAGCCGTCTTCATTGTGTGTAGGACTTGGTAGGGAGTAAGACGTGTGAGGTTTCTTTCCTTAAGGAACCGAACACGGATATTCAAGTTTGGGGTATATATGTCCTTGAATCAAGTTATGGGAATATAATGGGGCATGTGCATTATGTCACATATCTCCCATACCACGGAAGATTTTCGGCTTAGTTGAAAATCTTTAGTTCTGTCAAAAGAAGGGACATAATGGGGGTGTATGATATGTTGATCGGGTTAGCTTGATTGAAGGACAATGATATATACATAGTTATAAGTAACATATAGCAGATTGGTAATAGACGTACATATATAATGTGAAATGTATAGAGGTTGAAAGCTATATTGAATATATGTGATGTTAAATTACCATATAATAACAATGCATTCAATAACTAAATGATGAAATCAATTATGATGAGAGACCATTCGTTTTTACCATTGCTGTAAATGTTTGCACATATTTATAATTTTAGATATGAAAGTGTTTGGGTCAAGTTGACCTTTTGGCTGGAGTGTAGCGTATTGATTTGGTGATTTATCTTGTCTGATAGGAACACGTGTTTATGAGATGGTGCTCGTGGCATGTTAATTGATCTGTTTCTTGACAGGTGAAAGCGACTTTGATATATTTGGCTAATTAATAGTGATGCTTATATTTCACAGCCTATCGTGTCATAGTAGCGTTGCTTTATTGCAGCTGTTCAGACATTTTCGCAGTAACGATATTTGGGGTAGAAATATGCCCCTTATGGAAAATGATGTGGTGAAGTATATAAGTATATATATAATTAAATAAATTTGGAGCGCGCGTGTTTGACATATATCATATCGACGATAGCCGAACTAATTGGCATTTGCTAGTAGCTTTCAATTTTATTAATATTAGATACGAATGTCGCATCCTTTAGTCTTATCGAACCCATGTGTGATGAGTCATATAAGTCTGGCTGTATAGGTGAAGTTGCGTGTGTTTATATGTACAGGGGGGGTATGCCTTTTTATAAATAAAAAATATTATCATTGCATGGTGATCTATATCGGTAGCATTGTAAATGAATGGTATTAAATTGTATGTTCCTATTTAGTTGTATTGATATATTTGAACAAAATGTGTTCCTGACGTGATATTTTGTTCCTGGACAAATTATATCGGAAATTTGTATTCCGTTGTCCTAGTGGAACAACTTGATGATTGTACGCGTGTGGGATTTGGATGAAGAAACTTGATGCTTCTTTATACGTGGGTTCTATACATCTTTTCGCCTTAATGAATAGTAATGGTAGTATGAACTGATGTTGGACATGTGGTTAATTTGAGTTATAGGATCCGATATAGGGCCTATATTAATATGTTATTAATGACAGTTAATCATTGGCAAGTATATTTGACAATGATATATGGGGTAGGGAAGAATATGATCAATATTGCTTAAGGACTGACAATATTTGTGTCGTGTGGGATAAAGTGCACATGGTGATCCTATTTTGGCACGGTACATGCACATGTGGGTAAGCAGCGAGATTGGGTGAAGTTTGTACGTGAATTTCGTGTTCACGTGTAAATATATATGCACGATTGTGCACTGTGTATTGTGAGCTATACATGTTAAGTTAACTGGGCCTTGATTGGCCGTTAGCATGTACGTTATATTTGGAGATTTTCTTGTGGAAGGGCGTTCGGGTGTTATGGGAATTGGATGGGAAATGGTATATGAGGATTTGATGGGTAACTGTGTACGCACGTTTGTCGTGTGTTATAGGTTACATGTTAAGTTAGTTAGGCCTTGATTGGCCGTTAACATGTACGTTATATTTGAAGATTTTCTTGTGGAAGGGCGTTCGGGTGTTATGGGAATTGGATGGGGAATAGTATATCAGGATTTTATGGGTAACTGTGTACGCACGTTTGTCGTGTGTTATAGGTTACATGTTAAGTTAATTAGGCCTTGATTGGCCATTAACATGTACGTTATATTTGGAGATTTTCTTATGGAAGGGCGTTCCGGTGTTATGGAAATTGGATGGGGAATTGTATCTCATTAGATATGTGGTGTGTGGGGGAGGGTGTGTGGTAAGCGTACTAAATCGTTATGGAAGGTTCACCTATCAGTGTTCATGTCATAATAATTGGTTTGTGGGTCGCTTGAGTTTGACATTATGATACACTTGTGAGGTTGTGAACCTTGGTTAATTGTTTTATCTAGATAGGGCTATTGAATTTAGTGAATAATTATGGATAATTTTGGTTATGTTTTGACGGATATGAATTTGCTGGATAATGGTTTGTGATTACTGATTAGTTTATGTAGCAAGATTCTTATTTATTGATATGATACCTGGTGTAACATACTTTTATTATACCCCCTTTAAAAAAAAGGGGGGGTATACTAACTTTTGCACCTGTCCGTCCGTCCGTGCGTCTGTGCGTCCGTCCGTACGTCCGTCCGATGTCTGTTCATGTCATAACTTGAACAGTAGTGCTCGGATCTCAATGAAATTAGGTATGGATGTTCACTACTATGAGGACATTAAATAGAGGGTTTCATCGTTTTGTTCGGATTTTCCATTCTAGAGTTATTCATCTTTATTTATCTGGAAATGTTGGCTTTTTGGTCCGTCTGGTGTCTGTTCATGTCGTAACTTCAACAGTTGTGCTGGGATCTCAATGAAATATGGTATGGATGTTCACTACTATGAGGACATTAAAAGGAGTGTTCCATTGTTTTGTTCGGATTTTCCATTCTAGAGTTATACATCTTTGTTTATCTGGAAATGTTGGCTTTTTGGTCCATCTGGTGTCTGTTCATGTCGTAACTTCAACAGTTGTGCTGGGATCTCAATGAAATTTGGTATGGAGGTTCACTACTATGAGGACATTCAATAGAGGGTTCCATTGTTCTGTTCCGCTTTTCCATTCTAGAGTTATTCATCTTTGATTATCTGGAAATGTTGGCTGTTTGGTGTTTCCGATGTCTTTTCAGGTCATAACTTGAACAGTAATGCTCGGATCTCAATGAATTTTTTTATGGATATTCACCACTATGAGGACATTTAATGGCACATTCAACTGTTTTGTTTTGGTTTTTTGTTCTATAGTTATTCATCTTTGTTTATATGAAAAAGTTGATTTTTGGCTCCATCTGTCTGAGTATAGCAGTCATAAGTTATAGATATAACCAAACTAGGCGGTATGCCACAAGGGGGTATGCACCGGACGACAGTCCATCTCTTGTTGTATTTATTTTAGATGTGCAAGTTTTTCGCATGACGCTGCTTCTATGCGTGTTATCGTTTTAAGAGGTGATAAATCTCTTAATATTGAATATAACACCTTCTGGGCTTTATCTGATACGAACTTCCATGAGTACACTGGCACCTCGTGTACACTGGGCTTGCTATTATTGGTTTATTATTTGATTCTTAAATGATGTTCAGTGTTTTTAATTTATAAGTGCATATTATATGTAAACGCTTCAAAGACATATTTGTACGAGTGATATTAAAGATGGTTTACTATCGAAATTTGATGGGAGTATTCATATATATTTATAGCCTATGTGTTGATTATATCTGTTAGTTTGTTGTATATTGCTTGAGAGCGGGTGGAATAAAATTTTGTGGGAGTGGGGTGGGGGGGGGGGGGGGGGTGGGGTGTCATGTAATGTTGATTTTCATGTTAGGATTGGGAAATACTGAATATCGGGGTGATGCATGCCGTGGTTAATATTCCACACGCCATATAATAAAAGGCGTTTAGTAGCAGTTTTAGGGTTTCACGGCCTCGAATAAGGTCGGACAAATGTCCGTAAAATGAGGTAGGGATTTGGGAAAGTGTTGTTGATGTGAGATATGCCGTGGTTTATGTACCAATCGCTCTATAATAAAGAGCGTTTGTGGCGGTATTTATGGTTTCATATCTCAAATAAGGTCGGACAAATGTCCGTAAAATGAGGTAGGGATTGGGGAAAGTGTTGATGACGGGAGAAATGCCGTGATTATCGTATCACATACTATATAATAAATAGCATCTTGCGGCGGCGGGAACATGTTTTAAATAAGGTTTAGACAGAATAAAAAAAGGCCATGTATTAAATATGGTGTGGATAATATATTAATTGAGTGAAGTATATTTGAAGTAATGAAAGCGTAATTGAGTTTGTGGTTTCAAAAATTCTCATTCCAGTCTGCGCGTTATGAGATATGTGACTTATTATTTGTGGCAATAATGGGGTGAGTATATATGTGATTATTAGCACGTTAAGTGCATAGAAAGTGTTTTCATGGGTGGTTGAGAGTGTCCAGTGTATGTAGTTAACTGGTGCACATCGTATGATTGTGTACTTGTGTCTGACATATTACGATTGGGGACGCAACTTTAAATGTCAGCGATAAACTAACACAAATGATTTCGCCATCGAGGGTCATTTTAATTGAGTAATTTATAAGAATGGTGATTTGTGTGCTGGCCGAGTGAAGGGGGGGGGTTAAGACTTAATTTTGGGGTCAGTGTATGTATAGATGAGGCATCTAGATGGATACGGGACTGTGCTTGATATATATGCGCGTGCTTTGCGGCCGTGCGTGTGCTATGTCACTGATTATATTATTGATTCAAGCATATTTGAAGCAATGAAGACGTAACTGAGTTCCTGATTTCCATAATTTTCATCGATATATGTATATATATACTCGAATTGAAAGCATATCGCGAATGCGGATATAAAATATTGTAAGTGGTAGTAGATAATTCAGAATTCAAAATCAGTTTCTTCTGAGATATTTGTCTCTATATACATTTGAAGTTATGACTTCAGACCAACAGGAGTTTGCCATATGGAAAACCCATTAATATTTAGAACGTGAAGGTGGCAGATGCCAAAAGCAGTGATTGACAGAATGGCACGAGCCGTGCGTAATCGATTGGTCAAAGACGCTGGGTGTCAGTCGTTATACTAAGGATCTATATTACATGCTAATTGGGTTTAATTGCTTCGAGGCTTGAGTCGATGATGACTCAACGTACACCTGTTATCGAGAATTGAATTTTGGGAAGCGAGATAGTGCCCTGGTGGATCTATATGCTAACTGACCATGCACTCGCATGGGTCAATATTTTTGCTTTTTGGCAAGTTCATGCCGTGAGATGACAGGGTGCCTGTCTCTATGTCTAAGGGGTGGGATGGGAGAAGGTGTCGTTTTGTCTGCCTTTGTAAAACATGTTTTATATAATACTAATAACAATCATGTACACTATCTAAAATTAGTGATTGTGAGGTATTGAAGTTACCATAAGTTATATCTTGATATGTAATGCCTCGTATCGCATTCAAACTGCATGATACAGCTATGTTTCAATGGTGGCTAAATGTTAGTTTGCATTATAACGCAACTAATTCGTATTTATTTAATTTGTGTTTAATATGAATTACGCCTTATTAAATTTAATTTTAATGTGAAACGTTGAACGTTTTTTACCTGCTTTATTGCATGTGAATGATATGATGCATGTATATTTTGCGTATCTTGTGGAAGGTTGTTTAATACATTAAAGTAAAATCCAGTTCGCGTGTTAGTTGTGTCCAGTTGGCAGGTTAGATGTTTTAAGGCGGTGGTCTAAATGAAGAGCGTTTCTGGTTGCATGGTGCACCTGTGTTATAGTTGGGGCGGTGTATGCTTCGATATAATTATAAGAGTTTAATGGGGAATAATTTGTTTTCTTGGATTGTGTTTTACGCGAAATATCACAATATGTATGGATTTTATGTAAATTTTGGCGGTTAAATGTTATGTAAGTGTATATTGTTGTATAATAAAGAGTGTCTCGTATGCAGGAATCTGTTAGGACCTACTAATCGCAAATAATGTTATGGTAGGCTATTTTGGCGCGAAATGTATTTTTGTTTTGTTCCAACGCATGTACCTGGGTGAAATGTGGAAATGGATGTTTGAAGGGGTGTGCAAACTGTTATGTGGCAGCAATGATAAATTGAACGGTCACTCACCCGATTTCCAAGAATAATGATGTGCACGAATCTGTAGAGATGAATGTCTATACTGGAACTAGTATGTGAGCTAACCAATGTTTTGTAGATGTGAGTTTGTGGATGACGAAAGTTTGTCCGGAACCGTGTGTGAATGTTTATATGCGGAGAACGAAGTAGTCTGCATGTGGCTGGAGCTGTGTCCGTGTCAGGGATGGGGTAATTGTAATTTGTAATTGTAATTGATTGTAATTAATTACATTTTTTCAAGTAATTGCATGTAATTGGTAATTGAGTTTATTCTCAATTACATGTAATTGCAATTGTAATTGGTTAGGATGTAATTGTAATTGTAATTAGGGTCTAATTTCAATTACTTCAAAATCACAGGTACTTGTTTCTTCTCAAAGTTCTCTTTCATGATTCATCCAATGGTTTCTTCAAATGTTTTTTTCCAAATTTCAAAGTGTTAGACTGGTGACTGGCTATCACTATGTTGTCACAACACTGAGTTTTTATCCACTGTGTCTCAATGGTGAATTCTGTTGACACCTCCTATTTGTTTGCTTAAGCATTAACCTTTGAGGTAGAAGGCTTGTTTTGATAAATACAATGAGAAACCAACTTCAAATAATTGACAATAGATCACTATAATATATCACTCTTATGATCATGTTTCATTATCTCCACCTGTTATGGTATATATGCTATGGTAGAAATTCATAACAACCATTGCTAATGCTATCAACATGTCTACAAAAAATCTGGCAGCATTTTAATTTGCAGAAAGACACATCGTGTCCTATGAAAGCGAAGTGCAAACTTTGCCCAACTACAATATCCAGTTCCAAAAAAGTTACCTCCAATTTTGTGACACATCTGAAGGTAAGTTTCTATTTCTATGTAATAGTTTTGTTTAATTCCATTGACATATAACTTCAGTCATATGGTGGTATTGGTATATGCATTGTTTCTTGTCCCTTCTAATTTGCAACTGAATGAAGTGGGGACAAATATCTGCCTCAATAATCCCCCAATTAGCACTGTCTATTGGAGGCATTGTGTTACCAGTAAGCTGGTGGCCACAAAGGCTAATTAAGTTTATGACTCTAATTAACAATCAGAGTGTTGATTATCTCATTGTCCTTTACAATTGGCCTGGCTGTGTGTCTGACTTACTGAGATAGTCTTATTCCCTTAATAATTAAATGATGGATACATGTGTGTTACTAAAATACTCTATTATTTTCATTTTATAGCGAAAGCATCAAGATGTCTATGAATCCACAGTCACACAATCATCATCAGCAAGTGATCAACAACCTACTAGGATCTTTCAGTATGCAAAAACATCGGTCAAGAATGCCAAAGCATTGAAGATAGTTAGCAAAGTTCATAAATATCTGATATCATTCCAATTTCTAGAAGATCAACCCCGACTACAAGCTGCCAATGCAACACGCTGGAATTACCAGCTATAAATCATGATTCGCTCAGTTCTACGAACACCAATACTGGACTCAGTACATTGGCTGCTCTGTACCAAGAGTGCTTCGCTGTGTATTTCATCTTGCTTGTATTAAATTTATGTTTTGTTATCAAATAGAGTTTATATAAATAAAAAGTGTTCCTACTTCAATGATGTGCTGAAATGTAATTGTAATTGAATTACATTTCAAAGTAATTGTAATTGTAATTAATTACATTGTGAAATAGATGTAATGGGAATTGTAATTGTAATTGAATAATGTTGAAGTAATTGTAATTGTAATTAATTACATTCACAAGTAATTGCCCCAAGCCTGGTCCGTGACTCCGTGTGTGTGTTTATTGTTAAATTAACGGGCCAATAACGGCGTAATCTGTTGTTGAGAAAACTCTGTTTGAAGCGTACTGAATGGTTATAGCTGGAGAAGCACTGTGGACTGTATAGTTGAAGAAGCTGTGTCCGAGCATGTGGCGAAAACTTTATATTTATGTAGGAGAAGTGTGGTTGAAATTGTACGTGTCTGTGTGTAATGTCGTATTTTCAATAATTCTCAATTCGAGAATATTGGTGATCACCGGATCTGCCAATATCATCAGGCTGTGTTCCTGTGGTTGAGTCGTGGTTGAGATTGTCAGGTTTGTTGGCCGTTGATTTATGCGTTGGTCTAGTATGTATCTTGGCAGTGGTCGTCTAGTATGTATCTTGGCAATGGTCGTCTAGTAGCTGAGACTTCAAGCTGTGTTGTAGTGAGACGCAGAACTGCTCAACGGTACCATAAATACTATGTGGGGTAATGGACACATAGATATATATAGGTACAAGTCTTTATTACGTCGTGAAGAATATTAAAGCAGTGTATACAATTGTGACAATCGATGATCCTAGTGTTAGAATAGTCGAGCCTCTACGTATTAGAGGCTCGGAAGTGGAATAGGAAAAGCATGATATTTTGGAAATTGTATTTACTTATATACCATTTGGGTGAATACATAATGAGGTGTTTGGTAATACACATCAGGATTGGTCCCGCTGTTATGGTCATTTCCTATGACCATATTTGGGGAGCCGTCTTCATTTTGTGTAGGACTTGGTAGGGAGTAAGACGTGTGAGGTTTCTTTCCTTTAGGAACCGAACACGGATATTCGAATTTGGGGTTTAACTCTTTAACACTCAAATAGTTTTCTAGCGTAACCCTCAATGACGTGATTTGACGTGGCTACCTATTCCTCAATGACGTGATTTGACGTGTTGGTTTGCATGGCAAGTTTTTCGTTTATATAAACGGTGTATATTCAGTTTTTTATGCTTTATCGAATATGAATACTGTGACATAACTGTTCAGATCAACACCTTGTCGATTTCTGGTCAAGTAGCAGGAAGTTTATATCGCTAAGTGCAGTTTAATATAGAATAATCCATTTCAATCCCGGCTGGGGTGCAAATAATTATTCCATTTTCAATGACATACCGGTACCCAGGTATTACAACGTACTGGTATCATTACTGAAATTGTCTTCTAATGTTTCCAAATCCGCCTGAACAAACCAAAGATCTATTTCTTGTTGCCATTTTCTGAATAATTATATCGTTTGAACCAACTTTGCGATTCTTAATTCAACTTCGGTCGAGTGAAAACCACGTGCGTGTGTTGTGTTGCAAACCGGAAGAGTGGATCAATCGGGAGGTTATTGGAAGAGCCTGTATAATTGATGGAAGAGCCGGACCAATCCAGTGATGGCAGAATCAAGCCTCACCCAAATAAGGAAGTTGAATTTATTTTTATTTTTTATTGATATTGGGAATCGTAGGGATTATTCATATTTAAGAGACGAGTAATACCATCGCACCAGATAAATAAACAACGTGTTTTGCACTCAAAGGGTTAAAGCTAGATTTTTCCAGTTTTCTCCGCAAAAGTTTAAATTATAATCGGAGATGGGATGTGTATTCCCTTCATCACAAGGATTTCCTCCTAAACAAACCGTCTGTTCAACTTTTTCTGGTGACTTTCTCAACTTTTCCGAGGAAGTTTGGCATAAATAAAAATGAAATTTTATCCATTCCTGCATCATTTAGACCGACCAGCTCCGTTGTATAGGCGTGATTCTCTCAATGAAAATTTAGCTGGTAATAAGTTGTAGAATAACGGATACAATTTGCATTGAAATGTAACTTTCGGTGGTGTTCAAGAAATTCGCGGTAACAACATGTCTAATAAAATTATCAATAAGCGAGCGCAATAAATTCGCTGCTAATTACGCACTGTTGTCTACCTTGACGTTACATTTGAGGGCTGTCCCGGGTAACGTCACAGGTACCAGTTAGACGTGTCAAATCACGTCATTGAGGGTTAAAGAGATATATGTCCTTGAATCAAGTTATGGGAATATAATGGGGCATGTGCATTATGTCACAAATTTCCTTTGGCGCGGGTTACAGGTCGTACCTTTGGTCTGATCTTTATGAAATTTGTCTTGAATGTTGACATTGACATGTAGATGGGAACAGGTCATTTTGGGGTCATTCGGCCAAAAAACATGGCCGCTGGCAGCCATCTTGGATTTCAAGATTCAATCCATTGGCGCAGGCTACAGGTCGTACTGTTCGTCTGATCATCATGAAATTTGTCATTGATGTTAATAATGACATGTAGATGGGAACGAGTCATTTTGGGGTCGTTCGGCCAAAAAACATGGCTGCCAGCAGCCATCTTTGATTTTACTCTTTGCATGACTAAATCCTTTGGCGCAGGCTACAGGTCGTTGCGTTGGTCGGAAGTTTATGAAATTTGTCATGGATGTTAACACTGACATGTAGATGGGAACGAGTGATGTTGGAGTTGTTCGGCCAAAAAACATGGCCACCAGCAGCCATCTTGGATTTTACTCTTTGCATGACTAAATCCTTTGGCGGGCTACAGGTTGTACCTTTTGTCTAATCTTTATGAAATTTGTCATGAATGTTGAGATTGACATGTAGATGGGAACAAATCATTGTGGGGTCATTCGGCCAAAAAACATGGCTGCTGGCGGCCATCTTAGATTTCAAAATTCAATCCATTGGCGCGGGCTACAGGTCGTACTGTTCGTCTGATCATCATGAAATTTGATAACTTACTGTTATATTGACATGTAGATGGGAACGAGCGATCTTGGGGTCGTTCGGCCAATAAACATGGCCGTCAGCAGCCATCTTGGATTTTACTCTTTGCATGACTAAATCCTTTGGCGCGGGCTACAGGTCGTAGCTTTGGTCGGATCATTATAAAATTTTTCATGGATGTTAACAATGACATGTAGACGGGAATGAGTCATTTTGGGGTCATTTGACCAAAAAACATGGCCGCTGGTGGCCATCTTGGATTTCAAAATTCAATCCATTGCCGCGGGCTACAGGTCGTACTGTTCATCTGATCATCATGAAATTTGTCATGGATGTTAATATTGACATGCAGATGGGAACGAGTCATTTTGGGGTCGTTCGGCCGAAAAACATGGCCGCCAGCAGCCATCTTGGATTTTACTCTTTGCATGACTAAATCCTTTGGCGCGGGCTACAGGTCGTACCTTGGTCTAATCTTTATGAAATTTGTCACCCAACGTAATACGGACTGTCATTTTCCCGCCAAAAACGCACATGCTTTTAACTTTTTTAATTTTGTCGCGAACAGATTGTCTTTCAGGCAAGTTTTGCCCCCAATTAGGCGAAGGAAGTTAAGGGAGCTACCGGTATAATTAATACATTGTACTTTTTAAAATACACAGCAGTGTACACAGCCCACAAAAGACGGGGGGATTTCCGTAGTGACTCGTCAGGGTAGAGTTTGATTTACGCGACTGTATTCACTGCGTAGCATGGCCGACCTAGTTGTCTTATTTTTATCAAGAATGCGCGATCGCTCACATGGCCTACACATGCGTCAGGTGTGTATGCGATTGGTGGTTAGTTCTGCTGTTGGTATTGGGAAAACCATAGCCATTAACTCAGACAGACAGGTTACTATGGACTTCGTGAAAATAAAAAAAAAAATTGAGGCCGGCAAGAAAATCTCAGCCAGGCCGGGTACCGGAAACAGAGACGTTTTTTTTTTTGGCCTAAGTCAAATTTTGATGACTTGGTGCCAATTAGTTCACCTTTACCAACCATCTATATTAGCATCAAAGATCTCACCGTGTCAACATTCTTCGCTCTATAGGAAATCCAAGTCCATAAGGCATCTTATTACCATGCCCGGTATATGCCTACCATCAAGTCTTGGTCAAAGATGAGGACCGCTGAAAGACGGCATTCAGTACAAAACACAGAAGCTGGGAATTTGTCAAAATGCCCTTTGGGCTCTCGGGAAGCCCTTATACCTGGTCGAGGGTAATAAACCTGGTTTTCCAAGGCCTGAACTGGTCAGTAGCATTGTGCTATCTCGACGACGTAGTTATTGGATGTTTTTCGGTGTCTAATCACCTCCAGAATCTCCAGGAAGTTCTACAGAGATTCCGTAAATATAACCCCAAAAATGTGAGTTCTTCCAGCACAAAATCGAGTTTCTAGGAAGAATAGTCCGTCAGAATGGGGTTAAAACTGAATGACGAGTTCCTCGAAACAGTTAAAAACTGGCCAACCCCATCAAGTACCAAGGAAGTAGAAAGCTTTTGTGGCCTGGTGATCTATCATCTGGCTTTTGTCAAAAGTTATGCCGAGCTGGCTGGACCATTATAAGCCCTCACTGGAAAACTGCCATTCATATGGGGAAGAACAGCAGGATACACTCAAGGCCGTCGAGGCGGAGCTCTTGCAGATCATAGGGGATGAAGAACGAGTGATTGCCCATGGTAGCTTTGTCCTTACCCCTGAGCAAAGCCAGTATTGCACAACCCGGAAAGAACTCCTGGCTGTCATAAGGTTTAACCGGCAATTCCATCACTACCTTTTGGACAAGCCCTTTCTTCTAAGGACGGATCATAGCAGAATCAAATGGTTGATGGGTTTCAAGAGCCCCCATGGTCAAATAGCTAGATGGTTGGAGGAACTCAGCCAATATGACATAGTGATTGAGCACCGACCGGGTAATAAGCATGTATACGCTGACGCCCTCTCCCGAATACCAACTGAGGTCACTCGCTAGTCCAAGTCTTCTCGTACTAAAACCGGCTAAGATATTGGGATGGAGGTGCCGGTCTTTAGTCCGACTTCCAGGCCCATGCATTCTTATGACACGACTTAAGCGTTTGTGACCCGCTCAAATAAAACCACAATTATATGAAATAAAATATCACAATTGCGACAATAAACGGATATTTTCCGCAGAAGACATGCTATTTGATCTGAAACCCACATCAGTTGTGAATTGGAAGCGGTAATTTAATGCGAAAAGAGACATTTACCGCAATGTTTACAAATTTTTAAAAGTATGCGAACTCAGTTGACCTCGCGAACTGTGTTCGGCATTTTCCGTTGAAAATATTCCGTAGATTTTCGACTGACCACGCAAATTACGATGAATTCTCCATTGTAATCGTAATTATGTGTATCAATAAATAAAAAATAAATAGATTAATTAAACATTGAAGATATAAATGTAATACATTAAATAAATTACGGGGAATTACAACCCTCTCAAAGTTTAAAACAGTGTAAACACAACGACCATTAGAATAAATAATATGGTGCTACATTTCCCACATTTGGTGGACTTCAGCGAAATTAAGATATATACTAAGCGAACAGAGCAATATACTGCTCTTGTTAAGCACACAAAAAATCAAACAAAATTTGTATAAATTTTTAACCTTAAGTTTGAAAAGTCCCACTAAAACGGAAGAACTATATTTCGAAACTGTGTGATTCGGTTCTCCGATTATTTTATCAACACAAAAGTCAAAATGCACATGGATGAAAATCACACGCATGGCAAGTCAGACACAAGAGTTCTAATTTGCTCCAATTTTGACAAGTTGCTTGCGAAAATTGTCAACAAAACTACCTTTCTGATCCTCCATTATGTCATTAAGTTTTTAGTGCGGGAATTGTTCTCAAAGCACATTGGAAACTGGACTTTGCGGCGATCGGGTTTCGCTATTTTGTTCGGAAAACCCCGCGCTATATATAGAAACGGAAACTAGAATACTCAGAACAAACACCGGACAATGCCGAAGTTCTTCGGAACCTGAGTTCGGCTTTCAGTTAAGTAAACAAACAGAAAAAACAGCGATGTTGGTGACAATCAACCGGAATATTCTATGCGTAATTTAACATGAAAGTTAGATTATTATACACCATTATGACCATAAGATGTCTCTCTTTCCGATGTATATAGCATCATGTATTGATTCATTAGGTAAATCGAGTAAAATACACCACAGTTTCCCGCCACAGATCGTGGGCGTAACTCGTGTGATAGGATTGGTATGCAAGCGGGCAAATCGCCATCCCAATATCTTAGCTGGTTTTAGTACAAGAAGACTTGGACTAGTCACTCGCCAGCAGTATACCGCGGACTGTGACCTTGACAAGTTGCCATGCAAGGGCTGCAAATAATGTCAGCGTCTCCAGCGAAACTGGGCTAGATTTGAAGAGGAAGTTGATAACATTGTGGCTTCAGCCCAGGGGTTATGGGAGTTTGTAACTTAGAATGACCAAGGGACTCCATCTGTCTCAATGGTAACCTCCATTACTCAGGTGAGGAATGCTGGCAAGATGGATTCCAAGGGCTGCCTTGGGACCCAGGAGGCGACTGGTCGGATTGCGAGCCATGTACTGTCTGTGTCTGCCCAGGCACTGGATGGATGCACTCAAAATTGGACTTGCATTACCACCATATATGTAAGACAAAGGTTAATATGAGACAAGTTACAAGTTCAGATCCCGACCTAAGCTTGGCCGGTATATGCACCCTAGTTGAACTTGGGAGACAACGTAAGGATCCGGATCTATCCCCAGTCATTGCGTGGATAGAATCCGGTCAAGAGGGTGAATTATTCATCTCCATTAAGGCCACTAAATATATCTGGATTAATCGAAGAGATTTGTGATAGTAAATGAATTACTGTATA
Organism: Siphonodentalium dalli; assembly: GCA_032622095.1. Taxonomy (NCBI): domain Eukaryota; kingdom Metazoa; phylum Mollusca; class Scaphopoda; order Gadilida; family Siphonodentaliidae; genus Siphonodentalium; species Siphonodentalium dalli. The sequence continues at coordinate 129,772,279 of CP136063.1, forward strand.
AGATAAAATAGAAATTGGGAACAGGTTTTAGTCATTCCCAGCCAATTTGCGGCTGAGATCTTGGCTATGGCTCATGATATACCCGCTTCTGGTCATCAGGGAGTGGTGCATACCAAAGCTAGGGCCAAAAAGTACTTCTATGCATGGAATTGCTCAAGACATTGAATCATTCATAGGGGTCTGCCCCCAATGCAAACAAGGGAAGAAACCATTGAGACATGCCAAATGGGAAATGCAAACCTTCCATGTGGGTCATCCAATGGAAAGAGTGCATCTGGATTTCCTGGGACCATTACCACTTAGTGAACAGTGTGACAAATACATTCTGGTGATCACAGATCAGTTTACTAAGTGGGTGGAGTGTATTCCCCTTCCTGATCAGACCACAGAAACGATGGAAGGTGCGGCGGTAAATGAATTCTTTGCACGCTTCGGATGCCCCTTGCAAATTTTGACGGACCAGGGCCCATGTTTTGAAAGGAAACTTTTCTGTGCGATCTGCGAGTTACTCCAGATGCATAAAACCCGAACGACCCCTTATCAACCTTTGGCAAATTGGCCAAGTGGAACGTCAAAACCGGACCCTGATGAATGCCGTCCGATTATTCGCTAACAAAAACCAACGAAACTGGGACAAATTCCTTCCCCAAATAGCGGGCGCGCTAAGATCATCAGTGCACAGACTTACTGGCCAAACCCCAAATAAACTTAAGTTGGGACGTGAAGTGAAGTTAATCACCCAGTAGACTTGGTGTTTAATTTTATGAAAGACTAAACTGACTAAACTGATACTGGTCAATACCTGAAAGACCTTGAACAAGAAATGAAGCAGACCCATGAAATTGCCCGGGAACATTTAAAAACTACGTAAAAACAATACTTAAATATTATTTATAATAGGATCTCTTTAAAGAAAACAGGCATGTTCTCTAAATTAAGGCATATCATAGCAGTCAGTTTGGGTCTTCACTGGCATAATTGACACCAGAAAAGTACGAGGAATACACCACATGTAATACAGCAAATGGCTTACCCACATATAACTGGACATAGGGTAATATCGCTAAATGTACCGACTGTTGTGGGTGATCGCAATGGCGACCATTTTGTTTTCTCCCTAAGTTGTCGATTGCAGATTGTTTTGTCAGATGATATTAAAGGATTAGTTGCAGTCATATAAACGTCATACTGTTCAAATATTTGTGACATATTATGATTGGTTTTGTGTTTTTTTCAGAATTTTTTTTCAACTTCTGTGCCATTTTCTGGTGGCCATCTTGGATTTTGATTTTCAAATTTGATATCAGTTGACGTAGAAATATATAAGGAACAAAATGCAATCTTGGATTACGTCATATGCGGCCAGGTTTATTTCTTGTTAACATCCGGAATTCTACTCTAGAGGTGTCCAGGTACATAAAAGAATCGGTCCGGAGGAGTCCTGGGGGGGGGGGGGGGGGGTCCATAGGGGGTGTACCTAGCTGCCCGACTACATTGATTTTTATCGAAAACAATGCCACCAGCAGCCTTCTTGGATTTTACTCTTTACATCATTAAATCCTTCTGCACACTTCACAGGCCATGCACACACATCATCCGTCATCACCATACTTCATATGGATCCTCAGGGTGACCTGGATGGGGGAGCTTACCATTTTTTAGCTCAACTTTACTTGGAAAGTTTGAGCTATTGCCATGGCTTGGTATCTGTCGTCTGTGTGTGCGTGTATGCGTGTGTGCATCAACAATTTCGTGTAGTATGGTCTACTGGTCGTACCTTTGGTCGGATCATTATCAAATTTGTCATGGCTGTTGACATTGACATGCAGATGGGAACGAGTCATTTTGGGGTTATTCGGCAAAGAAACATGGCTGCCAGTGGCCATCCTGGATAAAATTCAATCCATTAGCACAGGCTACAGGCTATTCTGGTCGTCTGATCATCATGAAAGTTGTCAGAGATGTTAATATTGACATGTAGATGGGAACGAGTCATTTTGGGGTAATTCGGCCATAAAACAAAGGCCACCAGCTGCCATCTTGGATTTTATTCTTTGCATGACAAAATCGTACCTTTGGTCAGATCATTATGAAATTTGTCATGGCTGTTGACATTGACATGTAGATGGGAACAAATCATTTTTGGGTCATTCGGCAAAAAAACATGGCCACCAGCGGCCATCTTGGATTTTGAAATTCAATCCATTAGCACTGGTTACAGGTCTGAGTGTTCGTCTGATCATAATGAAATTTGTAGAGGATGTTAATATTGACATGTAGATGGGATCCAGTCATTTTGGGGTCATTCGGCCATATAACTTGGCCGCCGGGTGCCATCTTGGATTTAACTCTTTGCATGACTAAATCCTTTGGCACGGGCTACAGGTCGTACCTTTGGTTGGATCATTATGAAATTTGTCATGTATGTTAACATTGACATGTAGATGGGAACAAATAATTTTGGTGTCATTCGGCCATAAAACATGGATTTCACTCTTTTTTTGCATGACTAAATCCTTGGGCATGGGCTATGTCTCAAATTTGGTATGTAGGCCTACTTTGATCCCGGGAACAATATTGGTGGGTCCAATTTCACGTGCGGCCTTGTCCTTGACCTTGCTCATATTCACTCATATATGCATGTTTCACGACCCATCGAACAATAGTTTTTTTCATAATATTCTGCCCAGATGGATGCATTCACAAAGAAATCCCTAAATAGCCCGGACGAAGTCGTGCACATGACCTAGTTTTAAATATATCTCTTCATGTTGATAATCTAGTATTACTTAGACATTTCAACTTTCCGCATTCTTAATCACTCCATTGACTGTAACACTTGAAATTATTCCCTTTCCAAGTTGAGCTACAGTGTCATTGACACTTTCATTCATAAAACATTGCCACCAGCAGCCATCTTGGATTTTACTCTTTGCATGACTATTTAAAATCCTTTGGGACAGGCTACAAGTCGTACCTTTGGTCGGATCATTATGACATTTGTCATGGCTGTTGACATTAACATACATGTGGGAACACAGTCATTTTGGGGTTCATTTGGCAAAAAAAACATTGCCACCAGCATGACTAAATCCTTTGGCAGCTACTATCTATAGCTGAATATTCTATTCCAGCCACAATTGTGGGCAAGAAAGTTACCATCGTGACTGACATAGTTGAATCAGACATTACCTTGTTACTATGAAAAGATGCGATGAAACATGCTGACGTTAAACTTGATATTGAAAATGACAGAACAATTATTCTTGGGAAGGAAGAAGCTTTGGACATAACATCCTCGGGTCACTATTGCATAAATCTAGGTGTGTATATATATGTATTTGAAGTATTCAGTGTGAAATTGTCTGACATGGATGAGAAGGAACTTGATAGTACTCTGCACAAACTACACTGACAATTTGCACACACTATCACAAAGTGTCTAGAGTACTCTATTGAAGGATGCTGGCCTGTGGAATGATAACTTCACAACAAATTCTTGATGACATTTATAAAAGATGTGATATTTGTTAACACTAATACTCTGCACAATTGTGTTTCTTCCAAAGGAAACCATGGCAATTATTTTAAAAAGTGGAAAAATAAATAAATATTTGACACATGATTCAGATTGACATTATCAGTATAAAAGCGGATAATGAGAAAACTCGAGACGATATACATATTCATACTTGCATCGAATTAAACATTTTATGAAATATACGATCTTGAACGCTCATTATTTACTGAAAGAAAGTTAATATTCCAATAAAAGCTGTGTCTAGCTCCCGAAATGGCTGCATGAAAAATCGCAATGGTTCAGGTCCGAAAATACGCTAGTCTCTGTTTGCTTGCAATGTTTTCACTATGGTCCCGCATCGATGTGAACTTCAAATTTTACTGTCTGAGATTGTTCTGAGCATGTTTTTTTTCGATGACGAATATTAATTCTTATATTCTTAGGCATATTGAATTAAAATAATAGTCATCTGTAGCAATCACAATTTTTATCCTATTTCAGAGGCCCATCCAATATATCATCACTTATCAGACCAATAAAGTAGTCTCACTGACTTACTCCATGTGATTTCTAGGTATATTATTTTTGTAATACAACTAAGTTCATCCATCGGGAAATATGTTGAAAACTTAGAATCAGGCTAGAGGGCCTTGGACCTTGGATCAGGCTAAACTCCCAAGTTTGTGTAACTCCAATTGCACCCCACCCTCGATTTTTTTAATTGATTAGCAGTTTTTAACTGGCCACCCCTCTGCCACAATTGGAGAACATTTTGAAATCTGAACATGAAAACTGCAAAATCCTAGCATCTAGAGGTCTAACTTCAGGCAAATTCAGGTGTCATTTGTAAAAAAAAAAATAGATTAGCAATTTTTGACTGGCCACTGGGAAGGAACCAGGACACCTCAGCTGAGTGGGAGAAAATTTTGAAATCTGAATCTGAAAACTGAGAAACTCTTAGCATCTAGACTGGTACCAAGCTCTCCAAGTGTTGAAAATTTCCGACCTGACAACCCCCCCCCCTCCTAAGGTTAGAAAACATTCCAACTGGTGGCTATTTCAGTCCCAAGATTTTGACCAAAAGCAGAAAATATATCACTGTTGGTATAAAAACAACAAATTCCCCACTAATAATTTGTTGGAAAATCAAACTACGAGAACACTTTCAACCTATTGTTGGTGTGAATTTCCAACTACTATTGTGTCAGGTACGAAATTTCCTACTATTGAAAATTTTGACCAAAGTGGGGGGAGGGGGGGGGGAAGACACCCCCTGTCGCACATCCCTGCTTAGAATGAAATGGTTCCCAGCGAATGCCAGTTATAGAGTCCTGTGTAATGCATCAGGATCAAAACTATCTACAACTATCATAATTAACTTGACTACCTTTGCGATTACATAACTATGACTTGATTACCTTTTGTTTATACATCTTAATGATTTACATTAGATATATAAACTGTTCACTTGGTTTGGTATACCCCATATGTTTATGACTAAATTTGGGTCAAATAGTTGCGAAGCCAGGGCTGTTTAGAGGAGCGGCCATATACCAAAAGTGGTCGGATACTCCTAATCTCGGTAGAACAAGTTGAAACCAATATTTTCTGGAAGGTAAATCTTATCTATATCATTTATGAAAATGATTCTTGGCCTTGCCGGAATTGGTGGCAGCTATGTATTGTAAGACTATTTATGAAGTTCCCCTACCGAACAATTGGCCTTTTTTCAGCGATTGGCCAGCATTACACAATTGGTTAAAAAATAATCACATCACCAAAAACAGAACATTCTATTTGTTATTATGGGGTACATGGTGATACATGGTGATAAAAAGAAATGGTTTCATAAAGGTAGTATCCCTTCAACACTAGCAATAGACTGTTCCAAAGTGAACATGATAAAAAATTTAAATATATATTTGATAAAAATCGAATAAATTACCAAACATGTGAAATAAATGCCATAAGATTACGATAATTACTACACATTGGCTTCAAATAGTTGATTTACGATCGCAGGTATCTTGCTTCAAACAATGTTTGAGAACTATATTGTTCGGCTGATTTTCCTCACCTGATTTTCGCTTATTTTTGGCGCCATCAGTATCTTGTAAACAATTCACAAATATTAAAAAACATAACACAAGTTTTACGCAGTCAATTCTTTAATTTTTCACATCACAATTTGGCGTATTTCATGGAGACTATCTAAGTGATAATGCGCAGTAAATGTGAACATTAGTAATCTCACAAGAACAAAATAATCAGCGGTGACAAAAATGTTTACCCCTCCGAGAACCTCATATGCACCTAATGTTCGTACTTGACCCAGTTACTAGTATAATCGATAGATCCCTGCACAAATCGATGCGTCGATGCGTGGGTCATGCCGTCATATATGACATAATATTTATTGGCAAGTCATTTTAAAACAATGGACTGGCTATTAATGTCGAAAGTACGCGCATTTGAGATATCAAACTAAATAAAAGTTAGCAAGACATCTTTTTGAAAACAAAAATGACGAAATATAGGAGCAGGCCTACTACAAATAAATTGCATCGTGTTACCTTGACATTGATGATGCAATCGTGATATTCGACAATGTCAACATAATTAGGCTATGTTCAACTTATCGAAATAATCAATGCAGCCTTATAATTAGTAGTAATTACAGAAAACAAAATTAATGTAGAATATGAAAAGCAGCCCATGCATACATTTAATTGCCAGTTAAATGTTATGATTACTTTGCGTATTTATAACCTTTGCACTGCAGATTTGCATGGAATTTTCCATTCATATTTTCACAAGTCTGTATAGACGCTCTTTATTTACCATATTACGATTCATGAAAAAACTATGGAATATTACTGCTAGATGTTGCTAAAACTTTACATCAACAGCAGGACACCCCCCATATGTCATGTTACGAATTTCTATAGCTTACTCTTGACTAAAGGGTAGAGAACCGAGTAGATATTCATGGTGTGCATGATCGATCTCGTGTTAAGACTGCACTCGATTGTGCATTCATTAATTGTGTCGTCGGCGATTCCCAATTAAATACAAATCTTTTACATTTGCCCTAATATATGTATTTCTTTATGTATTTAAACATATTACAAACACAAGCTTTGAAGATAGTATAGGCCTACAACTGCATACATATTTGGGTATGCTCCCCGTGAATTGATTTTGAAGATTTCCCGATGGGTGGGTGTATTGTCCGGGTAAAATACCGATATTGTACGTAGCACCCACTGATCACCACAGTATAACATATAATAGTTCTACGACACGTGTCCCCTGATACTGTAAAACTTTATACTAACGATTTCTCATATTAGGAAACTATTAAATCAATAATAAAGATAGGCCTATAAAACATAAAATCCCGATAAAAGTCCGGAATAATCCTGATACAGAAACTTTCCAAACAACAGGCATTGTTTTCGGAATATGATACTCCGAAATGAATGTAAACTCCGATAGAATCCCGATAGACTATGGAAATATTCCGATAATTTCCCGAAAAACGTTGCGTCATTTCCCGATAATTTCCCAATAACTGTATATATATGCTATCGGGATCTATCGGGAAATAGGCTGATTTCCCGATAGGAGTTTTGAGATGACCCCTTTAATAGCTATCATCTAGCTAACAATTAGCTACTTTTTAGTTACATAAATTAGCTAATTTTTAGCTAATATTTAGCTAAGATTTAGTATGGTCTGGATGCTAGTTGATTAATACTGTACTGTAGTTATATTCTAGATAGTGGTCCTGAAGGTTATTCTTGGAAATGGAAAAATAATTGTTAAAATAATATCATAAATAAAAATATCACTACAACCATATTCTATGAGTCAAATAGAAAACATTAAAGCCACACAATCAATAACTTACCTAAAGATTGTTGTGATAAAACTTTGATTATATAAAACTCAGTGCACAGTTGATTCAAAATGTCTGCCATAGATAACAGTGACGTCTGCACAGTCACATGACGACTCACATGACTCAGTCATGACTCAGTCATGTGACCCAGATCCAGCCAAGATGAAATTTGTATTCAAAGCTGGATTAGCTATTTTTTAGCCAGGTGTCATTTCATAAGTAGATTAGCTAACTTTTAGCTAGGTGGAATGTTTTTGTAATTCGTTTGTGTTAAATTGGCTAGATTCTAGTTAAGTTCAGTATATGTCTCAATTCTAAGTTTGATTAGCTACTTTTCAGCTAGGTGCAGTTTTCATAAACTTTGTCTGTGTCAAATTAGCCAAATTCTAGCACAGAATGATATTTTCTATGTTGAATTAGCTAACTTCTAGCTTATTGGAACATCCTTGGGCATGTTCTATCAAGCTACAAACTAACTAATATGTTAGCTAAGTTCTAGCATATATTATTAGCTAAGTTCTAGCTACACTAGATATTAACTAAAGTTTTAGCTAGGTTTCAGTGTAATTCTTAGCTTTTATCTAGTATAGCTAAATTATAGCTAACAGTTTAGTGTATTTTTAGTACATTTATTAGCTAATATCTAGTTTAACTAGAAACATTAGTGTAGCTAAATTTTGGTAGGGGCGATGTTGTAATGTTCAATACTAACATATAACTTGCATTAATATATTGTGATAGTCTAGAATGTGCAGTCCTCCTTAACATGCCCTTTTGATATCATATCTGTATTAGTTCTTAGGGACGTTGGTCTGGACTACATGTATAGTAATATCTCTCATGCTGATACATTTTATTGATACATAGGTGACAGTGCGATAACCTGCACTGAACATGCATGTGTAACACGCAGGGGTGTGGGGACTCAATTCCGGTAGCGATCGAGTGGTTTCATCCACGAGTCCCTGCGAGCCAAAAAGGGTTGAGTATTTTATTAAGTTTTTAGGCACGTGAGGTAAGCCTGGCTCAGTCGAGCTGCAGGTTTAATTTGCCAATGAAGTCTTTTGTTTTGCTGCCACCACCCTATTTTTGGGCAGTAAATAGGGAAACCAGTTTATGACTACTCGATGAGTAGTGGTTGTATCTATTTAAATGCTGTTGCTCATTATTCAATGAGTAACAGTTTTAAGAGTGTCACTCAATGAGTGACAGTTATGAAGATTCAGAGTTGTGTTGCTCATTAGTCAATGAGTAACTATTTTAAGAGTGTCGCTCAACGAGTGACAGTTATATGGTTTCAGAGTTTTGTTGCTCGTTAGTCAACGAGTAACAGTTTAAAGAGTGTCGCTCAATGAGTGACGGTTATATGGTTCAAAGTTTTGTTGCTCATTAGTCAACGAGTAACAGTTTAACGAGTGTCGCTCATCAGTCGATGAGTGACAGTTAGATTCAAAGATTTGTTCTCATTAGTCAATGAGTAACAGTTTAAAGAGTGTCGCTCATTAGTCAATGAGTGACAGTTTTGTTGATCGTTGCTCACTTTGTGAGTAACAGGTTTTTGTTGCTTGTTGCTCACTTTGTGAGTAACAGCGATGGCAATGAGTTTATATCCTGACTAGTTAGCTAGCAGTAAGTTCTCAGTCTCAGTGTGCCAAGATTCTGATTTGTGCCAGCCTTTTATAGCACTTTCTCAGACCTGGAGGATCAAGAAGCAGCCAATCAAATTGCAGCAGAATGACCAACCAGAGTCTGAGATGGAAGGAACCAATCAGAAGCTGGGTAAAGTTTGGAAGGACCAGCATGCTTTATGATGTCCCCAAAATAGCTATTCAAGCATGGTTTAATATTTACTTTTGTGACCTAGTTGTTTCTATTTTGGTGTACTTCCGTGTACGTATTTTGAGAAGTTGTCTGAATCGTAAATAGGAGGAATGTGTACTGCTGACACGCATAGATGGGTGAAATAAGCCCCGATGTTTGGAATTGCCCTGACAAGGTTATTCGGGCATGGTTTGATAGCTTATTTCGCAAGGTGAATCGTGCAACGAATTAATTACGTTGCTTCCGTGGACACCTATTTTCGCCGTAGTAAACACAACACAAGTCAGTTTAATGTTCTTTTAATCATTAAGGCCGTACAAATATTCTGAAAGGTGAATTTGATAACGAGGATACGATATCAAAAGGTATCAATGATTGTTACCCGATTAATTCACTGTTTAGATGTATTTTGTCAGATATATTTGTACTCCGTGTTTGATCGAAAAGATGTTATGCCGGAATCGGAGCCGGAACGAAGTATACCGTTTGTCGGTAAACTGTTGAGAAAGAACACTCATTCAGTTGACTTGTATTGGTTATCTGGCCTGAGGGATGTAGATGTTGACCCCTCCCCGTGCGTGTCACACTACCCACACCTCCGAATTGCGTGCGTCCTCGCATGCGGACCACTCGGTTTTACGGCTACCACATTTTACCAACAAGGTAAACTGCCCTCTCACAGAATATCTGTCAACTATCAGCCCTCAGGCTATGTGCGACTCGTTGCTCTCCGTGTCCCCATCCTGGACTTTATGAGTATCACATGCTGGTGGGAGCCATGCTCCACTTAATACCAACAGCATATCTCTGCCAGATTCGCCTTTGCGAGGACATAAGTCCTTTATGCCACACACCCTGCCAACAACTTGGGCATATCTTTGATGCTCCGAGTTTTGACAGTTTTATCAATGAGACTTGCAACAAGCTCGTATACACATTCTGATTAAGTGAGAGGAAAGTTGTGGTGTTACACCACAGACTCATAGTCATGAGACTGCTGTTTGAAGTAGTTTAGATTTTCAGATGTGTATTATGCAGTTTTATTGTTGTGAAAACCAAAGTTTTGTGAGTATCAGGTTCAGTTTGCAGGTTTTAGTACACCAAAGACCGACCACAGGGGCCTACTCTTCTTCGATAAATCTTGGTCGTTCTTTAACGTGCCAAGGGTGTGAATTTCCCTTGACATGGCACAGCCATTAACGAGGGCTCGCCCATCCCTCGACATCTAGTCAGGACCCAACTCCTGCAAGTTGGATCCAGGGGTCGTGTTCGAAAATTAATTCTCAGGCCATCTGGGACTCGATGCTCCCCCAGATGGCCACCACTTCCCTTTACATGTTATGAACAGTTGCAACAACAATTCTATACAATATTTATATTTTATTTTTAAGTTGTAACAACAATTCTATACAAGGTTTACTTTTCATTTTTATCCCCACTTGTGATTTAGCAGATAAGATTCTGCAAGAATTGCACAATCTAGGGAATAATTAACAACAATTTTTTTTTTTTTTTTTTTTTTTTTTAAATGAACAAGTTACAAGGTTTCAAAGTTTCAACATGGAATATAACAGTTTATGGAACATCTCAGGCAGGAAGGAATCCTGAAGGTATGTGAAGGGATCTCATCTCCATCTTCAGCTCATTCAGTTTAACTTTCTTCTTCCTCGCGTTCTACGTCTTTCACTCATTTTGTCCCAACCTTATAGCGTGTTACCCGTTCGAACATGTAGGTATGTTTCTTTGGAGTAACATCTCTCCTTCTAAAGTTATGGGCCAGAAATGCATTGCTTGCATTTGTGGCATAATCCGGTCGAGGAATCGGTATGGTGACTATACTTTTTGGTTGGGAGTCAACCGTCTTTATAGGGTTAGACACAGGCTTCGGTGTGGTTACAACCCGTTTTGTTGGTGAGCGTTTCGGTGAGGATTTCCTTTTCCATGAGCTATCTTCTGGGCCCGAATCGCTCTCACTGTCAGAGACTGATAGGCCGAGACTGTTATCCGAGTCTTGACTGTCCCTGACTGGTGTTTTCTTTGGACTAAAGTTTAGTGTTATCTTTACTGGACTGCGAGTCTCAATTTTTGAGCTGCTACTTATGTCAGATTTTTTTGGACTATAAGGTTTTGTTGCCGATTTCTTTGGGCTGTAATGTTTTGTTGCCGATTTCTTTGGGCTGTAATGTTTTGTTGCCGATTTCTTCGGGCTTAGCTTCTGTTGTTTGGCAGAAGTTGGTGCAGTTGTTTTTGTCTCTGCTCGACCCCGACAAAATAACTTCTGGTGCCGTGCCAGATTGTACCCTCTGTCCGACTTGTATTTGCAATCTGCGACAGTTTTGTTGTTGTCGTGATGTCTTCTCAATTAGTGAACAATGGTTTAACTCGTTGGACAAAAACAACACATCTGATATATTAAATTCCAAAATGAAGCGACTTGATTTCATAATATCAGTTCGATCATGGCTAGAAACAGTGATGAAATCGAATAGATCTATCGGTAGCGGACATATACGCAGTTGGGAAAATATTAGACCAGCAGTTTACACAGGTCGACAGTACGAAGAAGTTAGAGTTTTCACAACACCAGGTATCACACATCTAACAGAAAAAAGATGAAATCACACAGAAATTTGAAACCAGCTGCACCCACCCACAACGGGAGCGACAACCGTCCATCCACATGATCCAGCATTTGAAGCAATAGGCCCGATATAGAACAAGCCCTCATCACATTGTATCAACGCCAGACATATATAGAGCCATACCCCCTAAGTTCATTGTTTTATAATGGTATGTTATCCATATTTTTATTATTCATTCAATAAAGAATCGAGAAAAACATAACACTCAACTCCTCTGTCAGTCAATGCTACCCACAAACGAAACTAGGATTGGCCTGGGAAATTAGTGCTAAAAATAGCACAACATAACATGATTGTGCAATTCGTGGAAATTCCAAACTATTATATAATATGTTTTGTATTAACTTAACTTTGTCGCATCTGATCGCTGATATATATTGAATAAAATGTGTAGATTTGAAATAAAAGTATAAAAGTCGCCGACGAATTAATCATGATGACGCTGCGCTTCCGATATCTAACAATGATTTCATACTTATATTGCGAAAATTAAAGCATTGTTTACGACTGTCCGACGATGCCGTAAACACCCTGATTTGCGTCCACATTAAAATATGTGTCTGGTCTAGAAAGACAGATTGAAACTGTAGAAATTAACTCTACGTGGCATACAGAAAGTATACTATAAATCGTGGTTGTGGAATAATTTATTGTCGTCCTCGGCTGTATTCTTTTATTCATAATAGTTCGCACAATTAAATGGTGACGGTTTACCCAAAGTGAAGACAAGTTACATAATCACACACAAAAACGATTTTCGAAATAAAAATTTGCATTGTTTACGGTACCACTCTGCAGTATTAATGCGACGGTGTAGCAATTATTGCTCGAGATTTAGGGGGACTTCAACCTGTACTGTAATATTTACTGTAAACCAGTGATGCAATATCACTGCTATAAACCCACGGATTTGCGGGCACCGTGTGACATCAAAAGTTTTAAAACGTAGGAAATGATTGTGTTGGCCTATCCTATTATATAAATTGGGTCTGGGAATAATTTATTTGGGACTTTAAATAATCTTCTATTAATAATAGTTTATTATTAAACGAAGTTTGAATTGTCCGATATTAACCAAATCGGAGATTTCAGTAGATCGGTGAAATTTACTAATATGCCTACATTTATAAACTCCGATCAAATCGGAAATGTTTTCATATCGGAGAATACTCCGATTAAATCAATGGAATTCTTATGATAAAAACTCCGATCTGAGAAATTTCAGCATGGACACCGACATCTTCCCGTTCACGACACATCAGTATAAAACTGCGACTATGGAGTATTTATTGAACACCAACTGTCACTCCGATCTGAGAAATTTCAGCATGGACATCGACATCTTCCCGTTCGCGACACATCAGTATAAAACTGCGACTATGGAGTATTTATTGAACACAAACTGTCCTGCCAATCATATCGACACAACAGCAATATTGACAGATATAATGCTGCGATCTTGACGAAAACAAACACTGCGAAAATATGTCGAAACAGAACAGCGAACATTTGAGCAAAAGTGCGAAACAAAACTGCGATAATTGCGAAAACATCGAACCAAGACAGCGAAAATGACGAAAAATTGACGAAAACGTACAACGTTACGGCGTGCGATAATGACGAAAAAACTCCGATAATGTAGAAAAAACGACGTCAATGACGCCACATTTTTCGCATTTTTTTCGCATATGCGAAAGAGGTTTTGACATGCTCCCTTACCTTCTCCATATTGGGAGCAGAATTTATGTGGGGCTTACTTGCCACTCTACAATTTGTTTCATATGTCTCCCAGTTGTCATGGTGAGTTGCATTGCTACTTGTTTTATTATATGAGTGAGTATGTGGTTCAGAAACCCTATTTTCCATACTACTTAGGTGATACCCAAGATTATGTTCAGGTTGAGTTTTCTGACCACCGTGTGGTTCTGAGATATGTTTATCAAAGAGGCAATCTCCGGTAATTACAGAACTGGGTACAGGCAATCGTTTAAACTTTCCAGTCAGTGACTGAAAGTTGTCTTTTGGTTTGGAAAAAAATTCCGTTGTTGGAGAGGGTGTAACACGTGAACGTGCCAGCCAATCATACTCGCCTTCATCGTCAACATCATCCTTGTTTCTTGAACAAGTTTGTTGCTCAATGTCTTCACCTGACCTTTTAAATGGAGGTGGTGTTTGATGGTGATATTCGTTTCCTTGCTTAACATCGGGAGTGGAAGAATACTCGTCGATGAGCAAGTAGCCATTGGCTTCGTCTCCATAAGAGACTTTCTTAGGAGGTCTACTAAATTGTATTATTCCATCCTCATCATCAGAATTATCATCTGAGTCAAGATTATTTTGGTCAAGAACCTCCTGTTCTTGGTACAACGAGTTTCTTACATGTTTCATCTTTTTTGCGATGTCTGATAAATCAGACGACGTTTTTGCAGCCATTTGTATCACTTAGACAAGTATGTACAAAAAGCAGTCCCAATTATTTAATGATGAACGTATGTAACACTCGTTCAGTTCAGTTTCATCAAAGAAAACAAGAAAACCAATTCCTGCCAGGTCAATTTCTAGGACGTCAATTGTATGATCAGAACAGTATTGACATGCACTTGAATATTCAGATGCATTAGCAAATCCAATAAGCCCAACGGGTTTAATCTGATCAAATTGATCACTATCTTCTGACATTTGGTTTATTTATAATTTTAATTTTCAGGTTTTTCACCTTCAGGTGGCAAAGTATTTTAATCCCACCGCTGCCACCAATTTTGTAACACGCAGGGGGGTGGGGACTCAATTCCGGTAGCGATCGAGTGGTTTCATCCACGAGTCCCTGCGAGCCAAAAAGGGTTGAGTATTTTATTAAGTTTTTAGGCACGTGAGGTAAGCCTGGCTCAGTCGAGCTGCAGGTTTAATTTGCCAATGAAGTCTTTTGTTTTGCTGCCACCACCCTATTTTTGGGCAGTAAATAGGGAAACCAGTTTATGACTACTCGATGAGTAGTGGTTGTATCTATTTAAATGCTGTTGCTCATTATTCAATGAGTAACAGTTTTAAGAGTGTCACTCAATGAGTGACAGTTATGAAGATTCAGAGTTGTGTTGCTCATTAGTCAATGAGTAACTATTTTAAGAGTGTCGCTCAACGAGTGACAGTTATATGGTTTCAGAGTTTTGTTGCTCGTTAGTCAACGAGTAACAGTTTAAAGAGTGTCGCTCAATGAGTGACGGTTATATGGTTCAAAGTTTTGTTGCTCATTAGTCAACGAGTAACAGTTTAACGAGTGTCGCTCATCAGTCGATGAGTTACAGTTAGATTCAAAGATTTGTTCTCATTAGTCAATGAGTAACAGTTTAAAGAGTGTCGCTCATTAGTCAATGAGTGACAGTTTTGTTGATCGTTGCTCACTTTGTGAGTAACAGGTTTTTGTTGCTTGTTGCTCACTTTGTGAGTAACAGCGATGGCAATGAGTTTATATCCTGACTAGTTAGCTAGCAGTAAGTTCTCAGTCTCAGTGTGCCAAGATTCTGATTTGTGCCAGCCTTTTATAGCACTTTCTCAGACCTGGAGGATCAAGAAGCAGCCAATCAAATTGCAGCAGAATGACCAACCAGAGTCTGAGATGGAAGGAACCAATCAGAAGCTGGGTAAAGTTTGGAAGGACCAGCATGCTTTATGATGTCCCCAAAATAGCTATTCAAGCATGGTTTAATATTTACTTTTGTGACCTAGTTGTTTCTATTTTGGTGTACTTTCGTGTACGTATTTTGAGAAGTTGTCTGAATCGTAAATAGGAGGAATGTGTACTGCTGACATGCATAGATGGGTGAAATAAGCCCAGATGTTTGGAATTGCCCCTGACAAGGTTATTCGGGCATGGTTTGATAGCTTATTTCGCAAGGTGAATTGCGCAACGAATTAATTACGTTGCTTCCGTGGACACCTATTTTCGCCGTAGTAAACACAACACAAGTCAGTTTAATGTTCTTTTAATCATTAAGGCCGTACAAATATTCTGAAAGGTGAATTTGATAACGAGGATACGACATCAAAAGGTATCAATGATTGTTACCCGATTAATTCACTGTTTAGATGTATTTTGTCAGATATATTTGTACTCCCGTGTTTGATCGAAAAGATGTTATGCCGGAATCGGAGCCGGAACGAAGTATACCGTTTGTCGGTAAACTGTTGAGAAAGAACACTCATTCAGTTGACTTGTATTGGTTATCTGGTCTGAGGGATGTAGATGTTGACCCCTCCCCGTGCGTGTCACACATGTTGGTGTTCCATTTATGATTGCCGTTAGATTATATATATAAGCACAGCAACTCACTATAGCTAGCAAACCAGAATGTCGCTGAAAAAAGATGTTTGTCTACGATTCTTTTGAGTCAGGTGGCATTTGTCATTGATGTAGTGTTTAGGGGGATACAAGTAAGTGAGTGTAAGTCAGAGTGATGTGATCAACTCAAAATCACTGGCGTATAGTGATTTCTTCTTATTTATGCAGTAGAGTCCTTTGAGATTCTCCAGGAAACCTGGAAGTGCCATACTCAAGTGCCCAATTGCTGCAAATGTATAAATTCACATTGTATGACTCTTTCAATGAAAATGTGGGAATTAGAAATATATTTATTAGATCCCTCTCTCTCTCTATAAACATGTCGTCACTGGAGTCATGTTTGACCTTTACCCAAGAGAAAATGTTGAGTGAAATAACAGTAAAAAATTTAGTCAAAATTCAGTGAAATTTAGTCAAAATTCAGTGAAATTTCACTAAAATTTCAGTGAAATTTCACTAAAATTCCAATGAAATTTCACTAAAATTCCAGTGAAATTTCACCAAAATTTCACCAAAATAACAGTAAAAAATTTAGTCAAAATTCAGTGAAATTTCAATGAAATTTCACTAAAATTTCAGTGACATTTCACTAAAATTTCACTGAAATTTTACCAAAATAACACTATTAAACAGTAAAATGGTTCCATCATTTCTTGTACTATACTGTTCTGTATCGCATGTCAAATTTTCAACCATATATAGAGCTGAGAAATCCAGTTAGATTTTACTGTACATGTATGACGTCGATCTTTGTATATGCTGGCCCGCATTGGTCAGTGAGATGGAACAAGGATATATGAAATGTAAATATATTTATTATTTATTGACTGTCCAAACATTGAGTCAAGTCTAAAGTTTGTTGTCCTCGCACACAAAGAATCTATGTGCACAACTGTACGTGCTACAGTGATCTTGCAAAGCCTTGCATCCGCGCGATCCGTAATTTGTTAGCTTATTGCAAATAACACATATTCACTTTCCAGAAACGGCAACTTTTAAAAAAAATCACTGAGAATGTAATCTTTTTCTTTACCATCTTTATGACGAATTTTGACCGGCTTTTGAAACCAGGCAAATGAAAATTTATTCTTAACTCCAACGTCGTCGTATCGATTGCCTTCTTTCACAATTGAATTCATAACAATCACTTTTAAAACTTCTAATTTCTTTTGAAAGAGATCGCGAACCGTGAAACTCTTTTGTTCAAAACAAAAGAATGATCGCGGCAAAAAATATCCCGAAGTCCGTCGAGTCAACGAATATCATTGGCTTGATGTCGAGCGTCGACACCAAAGGAAGCGAATCGAGCCAATGAGAAGCTACGTATTAAACCGGCATGGTGGAACCGGTGTTGCCGAAAAAACAACCGGTGTCGCTTTGAATGACCGGACAATTTAGGTCGGCCGACTGAGATCGTCGCGAATAAAAAAAACATGCCCTTTGAAGTTTTGTATTTGAATAGACACATCGCGGTTTTTCACATTTCACACTTAATATAACATCACAAACTTTGTTGGCACAGAGTAATTTTCTGTTCACGGTGTCTTTCTTAGAACAGTCAGCTATTATTAGTGATGAGGGACGCTCTGAATCAGATGTTTCTTTACCGTACTCGTCAGAAAATGGCGAGTATTTGATTCGTATTTGTCACTTCCAATATCCGCTGACATTCACTCTCTATTTTTACCTGTATTTTACCAAATCCTAGCTACATTTGTGATTGATGCCTTGTGACAATGACCCCCATCAGCATTAATATACCCAGAAATAACCTAAGCATTGAAATTAACATCTAAATGAATTCCCATTGAATCATTTGTCATGATGTTCAGATAATAAGTAAAAAAAACAGTAAATATTGCACTTTTAATCTGACATCTCTTAGAAATGAATCATTGGGAATAAGTAGCTACTCATCTGCAAGTACTAGTACTAGTACCCATTTATCATCTAATTATAAAACAAATGAATGGCTTCATTCCGAAGCCATCTTTTTAGCCATGTCATTTCTAGCTCAACTTTACTTTGTAAAGTTTGAACAGTTGAACTATTGTCGTGGGTTGGTTGTTCGTCCATCAATAATTTCCTTTGGCACACCCTACAGGCCACGTCCCTCATCTGATAGTCACCAAACTTCATAGGGATCTTCGAGCTTACCATTTATTTCCGAAATATGTTGAAAAACATGGCTGCCAGCAGCCATCTTGTATTTCACTCTTTGTATGACTAAATCTGTTGGGTGTTTATAAGTATTACATAGACATACCAACTTTCTGCATTCCCTATTGCTCAATTAACTAACATTTGACAATAGTGGTGATTGGCCCCTATCCAAGTTGAGCTTCAGAGTCATTGACACTTTCATTACAACTTGATAACATGACTTGAATGGCCGCCTGGCGTCTTGTCACTCCAGAGTGGTCATTATTATTTTTATATCAACTTTACATTATATTATTAATCATCATCGGGTATTATCAGAAAAGACAATTTTTTGACAATTTTAGTAATTGTGTTTTCGAGATTTCATGATTTTGGTTTTATCACAATCACACCCAGAAAGGCTAGATTGGAATACACTTTTTAAATTTAAAAAAGTTTAGGTTGGGGCTCCAAAAATAGGGACATTTAATAGTGTAACTTGGGGAGACAGGAGGCACACCTATTTTTTTATTTTACTTTGCCTCGGGTAAAATGTACACTGCTTGTGTGAGTTATCACAATGGATCAAAGCATTGTTGACATACCTGTACCAATAACATGATTTTTTATGGCGTTCTGATTTATTAACAAACAAGAGCTGTTAATCATTCCTAGAGGGCCGTTAATAAACCATGGCGCCCGACAAAACCATGTTATTACTACTATTACCACTCATCCTTGTGTGATCATGCGATCGGTTAATACTTATTATAAACCGAAAGCTGGCATTAATGAAAACAAAGCTTCGTTAATGCCCGCTTCCCGTCAATTTTTCCTCAAAAATATGGAATCTTATCATGCGGGTAAAATACTGTTGATCTACTAGAGAAAGCCCTCTAAAGTGGTAATAATATTGATTAATCTTTATAGTCAGGTTTATAGATGAAACATCTTGTTCACCACATCATCACACATGTCCATAACTGCAAACCTGGCCAAGTCTGGCTCATGTGCAAATCAAGCTATACATTTTTGGTTTGAAATTTTCTATTTCTGCCAAATAGCATTTCTTTTGAACTCCAATTGGTAATCTCAATCTTTGGCAAACTTAGTTTTCAAAATAAAGTGATTTTATGAAGCCTTTGATTTTGAAGTTTGATTGAAGAAGATTACAAAACTGTCCCAAACTGGCCAAAGTATCAAATCTGACATCAAAAGTCCATTTTAGGTTAAAAATAATTATTCCTGCTGAAAAATATCAAATATACTCATATCAACATATTGAAATCAAACATTAGGCGACATAAATAACTATGGTCTTTGTACTAATGAGCTTTGATGCTATTTAAAACCGATATAGCCCGATTTGCACAGCCAGGGTAGCTGGCAGAAAACAAAATTTCCAAGACATTTTTTTTAATTAAGACAATTTAAGTCCAAAAATACTACATGACATTTGGTGATTTTTATTGAGAACTTACCATATTTTGCCCTAAGTGTTGATCCGCTTGGTTGCTCATTCTTCTCTATCACTTTCTGCAAGTTTTCCGTCTTCAAAATCTCCGGGTGAAAAAGTCAACTGGTAAAATTAATGTCCACGTGTTGCATGTTGGCTGAAGAAAACCAATCGTCAAACGCGCGCGCGTGTTCTGATTGGTATAGAAGTTTATTGCTATGTTGAGCCGTCGAATCATGGGGCCAAAAATATGCATGTGATAATACTAGGTAAATGAATCGGATTTGCGTTTATTAATCGGCATTTTTGTATTATGGTACAATTAATTTCCCCAATTTAAGTTATAATATAGTGTTTACTTCATGCCGACTTCAAGATCAAATAAATAAACATGAACATATTCCGTCAAAATAAGTTATGTTAATGTTTAAGTATACCGCTGGGTGATTTGTTTAGATTCAAAAGCCGGCCTCCCACTGTGGTTGTTGATTGGTCGAATGTGAAAAATATTCCCACGGTACGTCACAACGATTAAGGGGAGGACAAGTGACCAATATTGAATGGGGATTTCCATGCAAATCTCCGGAGCAAAAGTTATGTATGGCGCAGTTGTCCGGGAACCAAAGCAGGCACATCATTAAACAGTCTTAATAAGCTTCCTTCACAAGGACCATCAGGTCTATTTGACTGATATTTATGATATGTATGAAGGGTTCTTTGGTGTCTGGGATTCACATTTATTCAGATGGGGTCACCAGGTTAAATAGGGTGGGACCAGGGACATAACTATATGTCTCTATAGTAATTCTTAAAATGTCTTCTCAAGAGAGTTTGGACTATTTAGCTTACATATAGTATGGAGGAATCATGAGGATCCTTTAGTGACTGAGATTCAGATTTGTTAAAATGAGGTCAACCTGTCAAGAAATGGCAGGCTATGGGGAGTTAACACTTTTGTGTCTAATAAAATCATCGAAATACCAAATTCATTAAAACATCTACCTTGGAACCACCTGACTGATTGGTCTGACATACATGTATTGTGTTTTGGGTCCATGGATAATTGGGCTTCAAACATGTTTAAATGGTTTTAGAAAAAGGCCCTTGTGAGATTGGAAATTTCCAACAATTGAGAAAGTTTGAGGTGTCGGTTGTGAAATTCCAACCTAAGACTTGGGAGTCTGGAGCCCGGTCGGCAGGGGACTTGTTGAGCTGGAGGAGGGGGGTGATCAGTAATGTACAGTTGGCAATTTCAAGGTGGATTTTCACCAAGCTACATACTTGAAGTCTCTCTAGCCACATATCCTGTTTAAATCTACTTCTTTTAAAGTGATTATGAAAAGTGCTGACTGTTTTGGTCTCCAGAGTCCCAGTCTTGTCAGTCTTTGCTGTCTGGTGAGCGACCCCACAGTCATTGACTATCTTGTATAATATTAGGTATTGTTTGATTAATTGGCAGTAATAATTAGTGATTGATGCATGCTCTGTTTCGATTCTGATTCCGTACTTTATTATTTATACACACGTGTCATTTCACTTAACTTTTATCGCATTGAAGTACACTTTATTAGTACCAAAGTACATTTTATTCATCACTGATTGTCATAGTATCTAATATTCTAGCAAGTTCGGTTCACAATCTGCATATTCATCTAGTTATTATTCAATTATCACTAATTGTTTAGTATTTTTTCGGCAAGCCATTGTGCAATTTCTTCACTATTTATCTATTCGTTACGCGATTGGTGGATTCCCTTTAATAAGCTCCGCCCATGGCCTGTCACTCATATTAAACCGGCAGATTCAATCTTCTCGCTGTGTTGTGTTATTGGGTTAAATGATTTTTTAAATTTCGTTTCAACGCAATTGGATTATGCTTCTGTACATTTAATTTAGCCTCCCTTAATATTTGACTATTTTCTCCCCATTGGACTGTGATTGGAAATGTTTCTCGTTGTAAATAATGATGAATATTCAAATAACGACATTTTTTTACGCTTGGAGTATACTGTACCAGGTCTATTTCGTGTCAAATTCCAATGACAGAAATAAACTCCGGCCGAATGAGGTTCAAGAGACCCAATTAATTTTAAACTTTTCAAGATACCATGCTATAATTTATAGCCTAATAGCCTATATATAAATAGTTCCACAGTTACTGGACATAAAGTCCCAAAATTAAGTGTTTAATCAAGTTTATAAATCGGTATCCTGATATAATATATATATTCAAGTTATGCAGGCTTAACCAGGTGCCCGGACAAACTTATCTCAGATAAAAGCACTAAACACAAAATATCGGGAATATATCGCCTGTTTCCTATAAATAACATACTCAGCTACAACTCGGCAGCGATAAAATCGTTCCGGGTGCCAAATTAACAGAGTTTAAAACAGTTTTCACCATTAGCGACTCGTCGCCATCCATGTTTTCATACAAATAGTATTCGGAACAGATGCACCTTTTTCAGAACACCGGTTCCCTTTAACACAATGCTTAGAAACAAAATTCATAAAGTCACTTATATCGTGCAATTTCGAGATGGGACCTTCGAGTACAGTGAAGTACATTATTTAGGAACAGATGATGATTAAGAAATATATTGCCTGTGTTATTCTTTCGACTATAAGTTTCCCTGTCGAAACTTAAAAAAAAAAATCTCTCTCTTGTACTGGTGGAATATGATCTCTAAAAAATACCACACTTGGAAAAATCGCACAAGAACTTTAATAGGTAGATATCACGAAATCGCGAATTTTGTCAAGCTGATGACTCACCAAATATTGCATCATTGGGAGCATGTATAAAGATTTGCATTTACTAATAGCACTGGGTTTACAGTATTCTCAGAATCCGATGATGTCGCAAATATAGCACGTGCAGAGATGACTGTGTAACATTTTAGGCTAGCTGTAAACCTCCTGTTTCGCGTTCACCATTAAAAGTGAGTTTGATATAGAATGATAAATTGAAACATGCCACACGGAAAGTATACTATACACCGGGGTAGGGGAATAATTTATATGAGTCTTTATTCTTCTTTTGATACTGGTTTGCACATTAAACGGTGACCGATGAACCAAATGAGGACAAGTTACCTAATCGCAAAATTACTCGTACGAAATCAAAATTTGCATTGTTTACGGCAGCAATGGATTACGGTATTATTTCATAATTAGACAATGCAGCAAATTAAGGAGGAGGTCAAGTGACCAATTTTTAATGGACATTTCCATGCAAATCTCCACAGTAAATCTTACAAATTGCAGATATTTCTGGGTGTGACTGTTGTGCGGTATTGAAAACAATACACATTTATATGGCAGGTCGGCTTAGAATTTGTTCCATTGAGAAAGTTTATGTATTTATTTTTTAAATTTTTTATTTATTTTTCGTGTTGTAATTCAAAAAATAAATTTATAGCAAATACTGCATATTTACCAAACCCAGCCGCCAGTTAAATGTTATGTCTGTTTAATCAAAGGGCTGCTGTAAATAGTTCCCAGACAATGTTTCATATATAACTTTTGTTGGTGTGGTTTGCATGGAAATCCCCATTCAAAAGGATTGGTAATTTGACCTCCCCCTTATTAGCACTTGCTTCACGAGATATTTGGGGCTTTGTCACCCATTGTGACAGATTTGCGGCCACATCAAAACGTAGAATTGAAATGTGACACGAAAATAGCCTGCATGTATTGCCTATAATATAAACCGGGATTTGGAATAATTTATTTGGGACTTTCATCTTCTATTTATAAAAGTTCTCCGACGGAAATTCCAATTTAATTTGCACATGCTCCCCGGCCTAACAGAGGAGTTTAAAAATATGGTACCACTCCGGTTTCAGCTCTGACATAATCAAAGTTTACGCTCTCGCCACATCGGAGTTACAGCTCTGGTTTCAGCGGAGTTTCTGCCTATTTGAACGGAGTTTACAGCGGAGGAAAAACTCCTGTGTGCGTTAAAATTTCACAAGCGGAGAACAGAGTTTTTAGCAGAGAGTGGAGAAAAAAACTTCGTTCTCCGGCAGAATTTCCGCTTGTAATTTGACAAGGTCCCTAATCGTGACGTCATACAGGTGCTGTCTATATTTAGGCCCGGAAATTCTCTTAATGGGGTACATGCTAGGTATTCTTGAGCTCCAATAAATTAGTATTGATACCGAATATCACCCAAAGGATATACAAGTCGCTAACCAATAAAATCATTTGTAAATCTCTGGAAATATTGTATTATTCCCGACAATTGCGCTCTGCCTGCTAAAACGGGCTGCCGGGATGAACGTAAAAAATTACGTCGTGCCCGGGCTGCCGGGTTGAAAGAGTTAACCCTTTTCACTCTTATGTTTACTTAGAATTCACCCAAGCTGCTATGACTCAAAACATTTTTCATCTGATCAACACCAAATTTGGAATATGAATTTATCACCCCTAAATACAGATCGAGTTCGAATATGGGTTTGATCTGGTATATTTTAACAGAGTTATTGTCCTTTATAATTCAAGTAATTAATACGTACCTCTTTGCTGCTGTGAATTTGAAGAGAACATATCACACAGACCAGGTGTGTTATTGAAATGAGTTATTTATTGCTATGGATATTAGATACTACATGCTAAGCCTGATAGTGGTGGCTGGCAGGCTTTGTTTATTATATGTCAAACTGTGATTGATGACTCTCTGGTCCAGTTTTGTTTTCTGTTTGGGTAAAATTAACCCCATACTATCCAATTTGATAACTCAAATATTTCCATTGATTATGTTTATAGTTCTTGGCATAATTTATGATAACACACCCCTAACCTGCAAATGAGGGTCATTTGGTTTATTTGCTTAAAAATATTAACATCCTCCACCAATCCTGTTGACACAATGTGATAAGTAAATATTTTTCACATGATCACTATATAAAGTGTGAATTGTTGAAACTTTTGCACTCATGAAAAGGTTGGTGTAAGGATTTATAAAAATAGCTAATTGCTATCGCCAAGGTATGGGTTAAACATCTGCCGATCGGGATCGGCCTCTCGTTTTCAAATGACAATATGAGATGCACATGATCTGCGCATATAATATATAAGATATATCGTAATTAACTGGGTCAAGTTCGAAGTACGTATGCATTACGTTTGTGAGGTACACGGAAGGAGTTGTTGTTAGCTCTGAATATATTGTTCTTGTGTGATTACTAAAGTTCATTTTCACTGCGCATTAACTTACAGATATCCACTGGTAAATTCTCCAAATTCTGATGTGAAAAATCACAGAAATGACTACGTAAAACTTGGTTTATGTTTTATTTGAAATGCTATGTCAATGTGGTGAAAACGCATACAACGTGGCATGCCGTTTTCAAAAATAATGGTTGAACGCATTTCGTTATATTCATTTTAAGAACTATCTCAGTTGACTATGTTGCCAATTTTATATTGAGTATTATTTATAAAAATGATACTGGGTGATATTACTTTTTTTTATTTTATACATTGAGTGACAAATTTGGACAATTCAATAAAGTTTTGATCGGAAAGTTGCACCAAGATTTTAGATTTTCTCTTCACGCATTGTAGAAGAATGAGTTACACGTCCTAACGTCATGCCAATTCAGCCCAATGATGTGGGCATGGGGATTGCTTAGATTAATACCCAAATAAATTATGAATTTAATGCGCATTGACAAATACATAATCTTGAGTATATTCTCCACAATATAATCGAAAAATACAAACGAATGGACACATAATTCAATCCAAATGGTTTATTTAAAAAACGTTCCCGCCAAGAGATGCCCACTGATTATTTGCGCAGAAAATATGTACCTGTGAACACGTGTTGTTGTCATGTGGGGCACGCAATGGGGAATGGCATCTATCATGGCTATAAACTATTACCCATTCGGTAATAAATACATGACATTCATTGAAAATTCAAACAGAATATATCTTAGAGTTAGTATCCATTGACAATTTCTCGAGTTGCCATTGAATTTATTGATCAGCTGATGACTATGAAAAAATCTGGGAACATTGCCGCGACGTCAGAGCAGCAATGATAAAATTAGGAAGCACAAATGTGTATGGGCCGTTTTGGTCTCTTGTTTGATTCAGAAAATGTTTATTCTCCGCGCTTTAACATTGCGAAATACTCCAGTAAATAGGCCATATCATGATGTGAAAAATCAAAGAAATGACATTGTAATACATTAGTTATGTTTATTTTGAAAACACGTGTTCACGAGACATACGCGGTTATTTTAAAAATAAAAGTGCTCGAAGCATTTCGCGAAATATTAATTATTGCGCAAGGCTGCATTTACCGCAAATTAATTATCAGCGTTGTCTTGTCATTTTATATTGAATACGATTGCTCAGAATTCACTAGGAGAAAGCACTTTTCTCGATCGTAATACACAATGTAGGCACGAATGAATTGTTTACTTTACACAGGGAACAAATTACTTTAGAAATTTTGATTAGCATATAACCTCACATTGACATGATTTATAGATAGCATTGTTCAAAAAACATAAAAAATTCATAAACAAAATGCATAGCTATTATCCAAATTTGGGTAGCATATTGCGATGCGATACCAGTTAATTTGCTCCCTGACTTTACACAAGATCTATAGGGGCGAATGTATTGACTGCAATGTCCAGGTTAATAACTGGTGCCAGACAGAAGTATTAAAACAGAAAACATGTGCGTTTAATCACTTGTACAACAACTGGTTCAATGTGGACTAGTTTTGACTAATAATGCAGACAATTGTAACTGAATTTACACGTATCCAAGAATTATTATGCCACTTGATGATTTATTTTTATGTTTCATTTTACCACGTAGACATTGCTTTAAACATTAATAAATCACCCAATTTCGTGATGTGGTTTGCCGATGGAGAAATTGAAGACTGATATTCACATTGAGAAAACAAAACTTACCTTTTGTTTGTTACCGTTTGTTTGTTTATTGTTATTAAATATTAATATGAAACCTAATAAATATTCACCATACTATCATGCTAGGGGAAGGGGATTCACAACTCTGAAGAAAAAAAATTACTCCCATCCATGCAGTTGAACATATTACATAAAACAAGGGCCACCATAAAATTTAGTAAGAATACATTTTTTTCCCCAATAACTTTTGACGTCACCAGAAAGTTCTGTTGGCTGGGGCGGCGACGTTCTCTCCAGTCAGTATTGGCTGGAGGTATTAAAATGACGTTAGTCATATTACCGTTGGGTAAAGGGTTAAGAGCAACACTGCTTCAAAAATGTAACAATTAAGTAGTTTTCTGTGTAGGTCCATCTGGACTTTCCACCTCATGACTCCTCCAAAGTTGAGCTACAGTGTCATTGACTCTTTCATTTCATGTACTTCTTGGTGATAGTTGTTTTAACGAATGTGATTTCGCATAAACCCACTTAGAGGGCATTTTAGTCCCTTTAAAACAAAGCTAATTAATGTTCTTGTTGCCGAAACTTATGAATTGGTTACCTTCTGGTGTTTTCTTATAGATTTCTGTTTATTTTTCACAGAGAATGGATCTTGGGGAGTGTGCCAAGCTTCACGACTTGGCATTGAGAGCTGATTTTGAAGCAGCTTCCAAAACCAAGGACTACTTCTATGACATTGACGTAAGTCTTTTGGCAAAACTTTGTTTTAAAAGGTGATTGGTACCGATAGAACTATTGCCATGAACTAATACCTGTTGGTTGTATATCAGCTTTTGTTTCTGCTCGGTTAAGACAAATGTACCACTGCTTATTGGTCCATTCAACTGGCTTTCTATCCATCAATATTTCTTTCAACACTTTGTCTATTTTAAAGTTTATGTGAAAGACTCCGCTTGGGTAAGCAAATAGAAATGTGCAATTATCTTGCTCAAAGTAGTTATTATACCCTGTGTTGTGGAATCTGTCCGTCACGATGTCCGAGCTTTTATTCCTACATTTTTATGTTTACCCATACCATAGTATGGTAAACATAGTGTCGTTGTGCGGATTGACCACTCATCGTCCGTCCGTCTGTCTGTAGACACTTTACTCAAATATTTTCTATCTGATAGGAACCAAATTTTGTATATGAATTTCTCAGCACAAAAGACAGATCCAGTTCGAATATGGGTTTGATCCGACTATTTTTAACAGAGTTATGGCCCTTTTTCGAACAAATATTCACTCTTAAAAAAAAGAAAAAACATTTTTTAGATTGAATTCCTTTGCTCAATTTTACCAAAAAAAAAATAAAAAAAAATAATCAAATAAATAGATAAAAAAAATGTAATAAAATATTTTTTTTTAAATAATTGAAAACATATTTTTTTTTTTAAGTTATTAAAATTTGAAAAACTAACACCATTATAACTCTGCCAAGGGTACCCCGAGTCACCACACCAAATTTGGTTTAAATCGGTCCAAAATCTTGTGTTATACGTACTGGTAAATTTTTTGGAGCGACATTAAATCCAATTTAACAATTCCATCCCATGCCTTTGGACTACTTTGCTATTGATAAGGCTATATTATTTTCTGATGTCTCTTATGCTAATGTGCAGATAATCTGATAAAGAAAGCAATGGTATCTAATTTAAAATAAAGATTCAACAATACACATCACATGATATTAACAGTAGACTTGGACATCTGTGCTGCCTTGCACAGCTGAAGATATCACTCTACAGATTGTTTGAGGTCATTATAAATATTATTGGTTTAATAGAGATATCAGCTTGCAACATAAACAATTCCTGTGATTTGTTGACAGCTCTGCTATATAATTGATATTAATGGATCAGCAATGAGGTGGCTTATCTTGGTCTTTTTTGTTGGTAGAATTTGATACATTATCATGGTAAACTTAAATTGGACTCTCTTAACCCAAGTATTCCATGTCCAGGTCACCTTTCACATTTAACCCAAGGCTGTGGTGGTGCAGCATTACAGATCCTGTACCAGTGCATTCTCTTATATAAATGTGAGTGCCCCATAAATTCCAATAATTTGTGTTTATATGTACATTTGTCTATAATAGTACATAACAGTATACTCTATAATTCAACAGCAAAACTCTCATTTATGATTCCGATCATAGTAATTACTATCGCCAAGGGATGGGTTAACATCTGCTGATCGTGATCGGCCTCTCGTTTGGTAAATTTAAAAAAAACCTTGGCACAGTTATTTACTGCCATGGGAACCTGTGCACCTGCAATTATGAGGTCTGTCCGACTTTTTTTTAGCTCACCTGAGACAAAGTCTCCAGTGTAGCTATAGTCATCACTCCTCTTCCGTCGTCCGTCCGTCCATCAAGAATCATCTTCTCCAAAACAATAAGACCTAATGGGTTCATATTTGGTATGGATGTTCCCTCGGTGACTCACTTCAGATTTGTTCAAATGAGGATACCAGGTCAAATAGCAAATAGTTGTGAATCAAGGGCCATAACTAAATAATAAAAAAACATAACCGGACAAAAAAACATAACTGGACCGCAGTTACGGGGTCGTAAGGGAGCGTCTCAAAAGTCTTTGCGGAATCCGCAAATATTTTCCGAAACGTCGAGATTTCCGCAACGCTATCGTCTGATTTTTTCCGCAAATATTCCGAAAAACGCCATGAGTTTTCCGCAAAAATTACCGAAACGTTACATAAAGATTTCCGCAAACGCCATGAGTTTTCCGCAAAAATTACCGAAACGTTAAATAAAGATTTCCGCAAACATTCCGCAAAGTCCGTAACGTCGACATTGCGAAAAGTTATTTTCCGAAAACGTTGAAAATTCATGATGGGGGACTGGACTCCTCGTCGGAAGTAAATTTCGCCGGAATGGACATTTCGCCGAAAGTCGTTTTCGACCGAGTGACTGTTCGCCGGAATATTATAATCCCATAATTAGTCATTAGTGAAGACTGATAATCACTGATTGACATAGGTATTATAATCCTGCGAACTGCTAATTAGTCATTAGTGAAGACTGTTTGACATAGGTACTATGAAAACAAACTTCGGGCTTCCTTCCTGGCACGTGTGATTATTACCATCATTTGTGTTTTACCGACAATACTGTTACCTGATGTGTGTTCATAGCCTATTACATATTACAATTCACCCGAAGCCATTCTTCCTTCCTCGCACGTTTGATTATTACCATCATTTGTGTTTTACCGACAATATACTGTTACCTGAGGTGTGTTCATATTACAATTCACCCGAAGCCATTGGTGATCCGTATTAATTAAGTAGGCCTATGTTGTTTTAGCGGTGGTGATCCGTATGGTAACAAGGTTGTTTTAGCGACTTTCATATGGTATATATATATCACTGGCTTTACAACATTTACCATATCATCCAAGATGGATAGAACTACGAATGTTGAGTTGTGTAGGCTATATATATTGCTTGTCATAAAACTGTGTATGCGCATAATAATGCAATAACTTGCAATAAATGTCAGAAATTTTCAATTGTCCCATAATACACCCACATATAAGTAAATTTATTTCGGCGAACAGTCGTCCATTCCGGCGAAAAGTCGTATATCTCGGCGAAATGTCTTAAATTACGGCGAATAGTCCCGACCTTCGGCGAAGTTGTCGTCAGTTTCCGGCGAACTGTCCCAAATCTCGGCGAAGTGTCCAGAAAATTGTTCCGGCGAAATATACTTCCGCAAATCGTCACGGTGCAATTAAATCTCGAGACAAGACGCATCACAAAGGCGAACATGACACACAAGGAATTAAAGGGATTAATTGTTAATCAGCACTGTAAATATAATTGCTCGAATCAACAAACAAACGTGCTATATTTTAATATGATCATTCAATACACTGTATCCACAGTTTTATAAACTCTTCTATCATTACGATAGTTTTATCAGAATAGTTTTACTATTATCGTTTATATACCCAATATACGGTACTGGGGTGCTTCTCACCTATAAATGAGGGATTTCCATAACAAGCAATTAGCTACCACGCTGGACAAAACAAGTGTCCACTTAACCGCGGTGCGGTTTGTGTTTCCACCGCGGCCGAACTGCAACAACATCGCGGCCACACCGGCTAACTGCAGTTGGTCCGCGGTTTAATTGCCGTTCGGCCGCGGTGTATGCCTATACTTGCCGTCCGGCCGCGGTATACTTGCCGTCCGGCGCGGTATACTTGCCGTTCGGCCGCGGTATACTTGCCTTTCGGCCGCGGTGTACTTGCCGTTTTTAGAATGATGTTGAAAAACACAAAGAGTGCACTATAAATGTGGTTTGATTGAGCCCATTGTTTAGCCAGACGATCTATATATTCAGTGTGTTGGAGATCTGATACGTCAGGCGACAAGGTGTGATAATCTTATAAGTATATAGTCGACGTCCTACAGGTATACTAAATTAAATTACACTAATTTAAACTATAATTATTTGGTTTGAAATTACATTGACTACATCCGTCCATGTGGGCCGATTTCGAGATTACAGAGAGTGCAGATTCTGTCCGAATAATCCGTAGGCCTATTCGTCCAAGCGCCGAGTTCTTTTGGGAGTTTGTGGTTTTTAGTGCGGAAAGCTAAATTATTGTGAACTGCTCTATTATCATCAGGGGATATAGGTAATTCTCTCGTTCAAATTTGATTTTATAATCCTGCAAAATGCGAATCTGCTTGTACAGCGTAAACCGGAACCACCCAGCGCACGGTGTATTATGGGAATTGGTGAAATCGAGCATTGTTGACCACCATTCTTGAATGTATGTTCAAATCTTTTCAATAGTTGCTATAAAGACAAAGTCGCGGGGCATCGTGCCAGTGGACTTTTGATTAAACTTGAATGAGAATATCGCCGAGAAAGTGACATACAATCATGTTCACTCAAACAACGGTATACAATGTAGCAAACCATGTTCATTGCTACACAGTCCTCGTGCTGTCGTAATTCGCTTGCACCTGCATGGCATTTGAGAGATACAGATGCGCGCAAAAATAACGGCGATTAACAAGTTCCCAATCAGGGGTTTTATTCACTTTTTTTGTGGCAATGTTCGTAAGATTACTACTGTAAATGGGCATATGATAGGTTTACCTCCTCTTAATGATATAAATATATGAATAATATGATATAGGTCATCAACTGACCACATTGGTCATCTTTATTGTCTTGTCAAAGTTACCCAAGTGTGTCAGTGTATGACATGCTTATACTGAGATTTGTACTCAATTTCTACCCATGCCGTTTCTGACGGAATTATTAATTGAAGGTCACATTAATTTTCGCAGTTGAATTCACACAACATGTCCAGAAAAAAAGTGGTCGGATTAATTTGAATGGAAATGTCTTCCAATGCAAATCGCCTGAGTAAACGTTACAGTTGCAAATATAGTTGGGTGTGACTTAATAATGCAGTATTGGGAACAATAGGCATACGTATTTATCTGGCTGAAGATACATAATAGAATGTTGGTCTATTTTTCAATTTAAAAAAAATCAAGTGTAGCCGTATTAAAGAAAACAACATTCATTTACAGCTACTTATAACTAGTAGCCCATATAGGCCTATGCACGTGTACACTTGTCAGTTAAATATGACTGCTTCGTGTATAACCTTTACACTGGAGATTTGTATCGAAATATCTAAAATGTAATATGCAAATAAGTGTTTCGGAAGATAAAAAAATATGTCATTCTATGGCGATAACTAGATTCGAAAATTGGCAGTATTATATACTATTACGACTGTATTAGGTTCCCCTACTTGCGAAAATGTGGGGGGGGGTCCACAATAGGCAACATCGGCCTATATCATATACTTTAAGTGAAATATAAAGGATGCATGTAGTCACACCTCATCGCATATTATGGTCGTCAGCTAACGAAAACGGAATCCACAAAAGACATGCAGTTTGCATGGGCAGAGCTCGATTTAACAATCAGTGGTAACTCCATTCAGACTGGGATCGAGGCCGGGTGGGAACAACATGATTGACGTCGGTGTTTGTTTGTTGTCTAACCAATCGCAATGCGCGACTATTAATGAAAGAAGTCAGTAGGCCTACATGCACGCATTGCACGGACTTCAATGGGGAGGACAGTGTTGACATTGCAAACAGTGTCAAACTGACATCATTGCTAAAATTAACTAGGTCAGCCGTGAACTTTTCCAGTGTCATGGAACTTGTTATACATGAAGTGATAATTGCACGCTCTCGTGTCAAATATATCTGAGTAGGCCTACATGTCAGGAGGTTTATATAGGGTACCGGTACTCACTCCCTGCATGCCATATACGTGATTCGTGCTTGTGAATTAAAACACGTTTTGACTATATAGCTGTGGCAATGACTGCTAGATGAAGCCATACCAAGATTCGTGAAGGAAAAGTGTTTTAATTGCTGTATTGTTTTTATTAAGTTAATAAACACTGTAAACCTAATAAATAAACGAACCCAATAGCAATAGACCTATATACTCTAGTATGCGGTGATGTTTACGATTTTACCGGCCCGACACCCTTGAATATATTCCGCAAATTTTCCGGAACGAGGTCCGCATGCATTCAAATTCCGATAACGTTTGGGTGAATTCCGCAATTATTTCCGCAAATTCCGAAAGAGGAAACTAAAATTCCGATAACGTTGGGGTGAATTCCGCAATTATTTCCGCAAATTCCGAAAACGTCGGACGTATTCCGAAAAAAATCCGCACAGGTCGTCTTCTTTTCCGCAAACCGTAGCGCTATTTTCCGAAAGAAGGAACGTAATTACCGAAAAATTTCCGCAAACAGTTTTCCGCAAAGTGTTCATAACGTCATTTGTTTTCGGAAAATACTTTCGGAATTCTGAAAAGACTTTTGAGACGCTCCCTAACTGGGGCATCGCAGTCAAGTGCGGTTAGGTTACTGCAGTTATAACCCTTTGACTGTGGTTACACCGCATGTAAACGCTGCCTTTCGGGTATTTGAATTGTGATGGCAAAGATCCATGCATGCGTGATTTCACGGTTCGATTCTACCAGGAGATGATTGTGTGTATGTGTTTATATCACCATCCATACTCAAAATGAAATACCGACTTCCCTATATATACCTGTGTTTGAAGAAAAGTGGGCTGAATTTAATATCCAATCGGCATATGATTTACGAATCTAGCTAGAGTATCATGTTTGTAGAACATTAAATTATGGTTGTATATACCAACGAATGCATGATCGGAAAATATAAATATCGGTTTCCCATTTCAGAAGAAATAAGCGCGGCGCGATTGATGGCAGTTGTTCCGTTTAAACAAGTTTTGTTGGTAGACAAAGTTAATGGCGTTAATTTATATACACGAAATACCGATATCCACAGTCGGAAATTGAAATATATGTAGCCGAGGAGCCAACTCTAGCGATTATCTATCTAAGCTAGACAAAGACTGACTATTTATTGTTTCCCAATTTCACATTGCATTAATATGTGTTTGTGAACATGTTCAGTGGAGATTATCGCACTTGTCACTTATGTATCAATAAAATGTTTTGGCATGAGAGATATTACTATACATGTAGTCCGGACCCACATCCCTAAGAACTAATTCAGATATGATACCCGCCAGAGATATAGAAGATTCAATTTCAATTTTTCTAGCCTGGGAATTCAATATCTTCTGTTTAATAAAATATAGGAGTCATATTGACAAACAGAGAACAATTTAACACACATACTACTCAAGACTAAAATATCAATGTATGGAAAAACTGCCACAGCAAGCAACATATGACAAGAACAACTTATATGCATAGGTGCGTGGTGTTGTTCTCTTGTTGGTTGCTGGCCGAAACTTGGGACGATTATACAAAGCTGCAAGCTCTCGACCACCATAAATAAAATTTATGACGCTGATTGCATAATTGGACATTGTGGTCCCATATTATGTCATTAAAGAGCATTTTGTGTGATGATGAATTCCGTGTTTCATTTAATAGGTAGTTACTATGATGTGCAAACTTTGATTGCTCGTGGACTCATATCCCACTTTCGCAAAACCAGAGAAGGAATAGATCTCTTATTTGCTGGATTTCAAAATGTATGCCATTTTGCTTTACTGCATATAACAATAGATAGTTATTTGTGATAGTTATTTAATGTGTCATTTGTCCAAAACTGTTGCAAGGCTCTCTAAAAATGTTGATGGAAAGTCAAAAGGGCTTGTTTACGAGGACTGCACATTCTAGGCTATCACAATATATTAATGAAAGTTATGTTATTATTGAACATTACAACATAACTTCTTAGTGTATCAAATGCATGATTAATTGTAGTAGTTGATGAGCATCATATTGTTACTACCAGATGCCGACATATTGTTAATGCTTTACTGACTTCCGAGATCGATACATGGTTATACTATTTATTTGACACA
This sequence comes from Siphonodentalium dalli, assembly GCA_032622095.1. Taxonomy (NCBI): domain Eukaryota; kingdom Metazoa; phylum Mollusca; class Scaphopoda; order Gadilida; family Siphonodentaliidae; genus Siphonodentalium; species Siphonodentalium dalli. The sequence goes on from CP136063.1 coordinate 129,807,495, forward strand.
TCTATATTGCCCTGCTGCCATTAATGCAGTAATTCAGCAAATTAAACTATTTAAAACATTGTCGGAATTTCGCTAAGTGATTTTTAGCTCACCTGAGACTAGCTCACCTGAGACGAAGTCACCGGTGGAACTATAGTCATCATTCCGGCGTCCGGCCGTCAAGAATCGTCTTCTTCTCCAGAACTGTAAGACCGAATGGGTTCATATTTGGTGTGGATGTTCCCTTGGTGACTCACATTCAGATTTGTTCAAATGAAGTCACCAGGTCAATTAGTTGCGAAACCAGGGCCATAACTCTATTTCCTCCATATAGTAATTCTTAGAACATTTTCTTCTTATGAACCATTGGGCCGATTTAGCTTATATTTGGTACGGAGGGTCCTTGGGGGGGGGGGGGGTCGGATTTGTTCAAATGGGGTCACTGGGTCCAATAGGGGCAGAGCCAGGGGCATAACTCTTTTAAAACAAAAAAATAATTCAATTTTAATCCTTGCTTAATTTAAAAAAAAAAAAATTAAAAAAAAGAGAAAGAAGTTAATTTCAAAATGAAAAATGAAAATAAATAATTTTTCATTTTAATCTTTGATTTTTTAGACACACCACACCCTCAAACCCCCCTCCCCACCACCACCTGTCCCTGCCACCCCACACCAGATCCCTTCCTAGTTCATCCCATTAAAAGCCTTCTTTTGACCTACAGTGGTAGCTATTTGACATGCCATGAACTGGCCTCACTTCCTACAGCTGTTTGTCCAGTCATTATAAAGTAATTATCTTTTATCTCAATGTCCACATTTCTCCTGGCTGAGAGTGATGTGCATGAATTTAATCCTATGTGTTTACTGCAATTTCAAATATACCTGTCAAACAGGTACAACTCAAACAGGTACAGTTGTACCTGTTTGACAGTTCACACCTTTATTATTAATATTAGTATTAACCATTTCATGACCAGAGCTGTGCTGGTGCAGCAATAAAGACCCTATGCCAACAAATTATCTTACCGCTATTCTCAAAGTAATTGACCAGAAAAACGGGGCGATACCCCGGTCATGACCGCGGTGATACCGGTAATAAACGGTAGCGGTATCGAGACGGTCATGGCGTGGAGTTATGGTATTGGGCGATAATGATACCGTGGTCTTTTAGCGGGCACCGCATTAATTTTGTTGAATACCGCGGTGATTTTCATGGAACTCTTTTAGGGGAGGTAGTTACTCACACATACTTGTTCGCGTTAACAAGCGGTATCAGTAACGCGGTATTGGAGGATACCGCGGTATAGTACCGCCATATTAACGGGGTGACACCACATTATTGGTGGTCAATTACTTTAAGTATAGCGGTATATATGCGAGTCTCCCATAGGGAGCCTCCCATATATAAGAGAATGCACTGGCTTTCAAGGTCATGGAAATATTGTTAGACCAATGAAGTCTGGCATCGATTAAATCACACATGTCCTATTCTCACAGGGATGTCCACACAGGGTTGGTGGGTAGGTGGGGGGTTTACAGATTTGTTCAATGAGATGTAATTTTTAGCTCACCTGAGAAGAAGCTATAGTCACCACTCCTCGTCCGTCGTCTGTTCATCCGTCGGTCCGTCCATCCATCTGTCAACAATTCTTTGAACATCTTCTCTAGATCCATAGGACCGAATGGGTTCATATTAGGTGACTCAAATTCAGATTTGTTCAAATGAGGTCACTGGGTCAAATAGTTGTGAAGCCAGGGCCATAACTCTTTTCCTCCATAGTTATTCTTTAAACGACTTCTTCTCATGCACCATCAATTGTAGGCTGAGCCAGGGACATAACTCCAAAACAGAAATGTTTTTTCAGATTTAATTCCTTGCTTAATTTAACGAAGATTTTTTTTTTTTTTTTTTAATTTAATTTTTTTAATTTTTAAATTTAATTTTGAAAAACTAACCACATTATAACATCCGCCACGGTACATCAACTCATCCTACAAAATTTAGTTGAAATCGGTCTAGAGGTCTGGGAGAAAAATGAACAGACAGACAGATTGTTACCCTTGCCAATTGAAGGTTCGAAGTAAGTATGTGTACCCCTGTTACAAATGCTGTTCTTTCACATTCCGATGCCACAATATTATTTGAGAAGTCATCTCTTTCACTAACAATATAAAGCTTGTCTGCATGCCATTCTCTCTAATGTCTCCTGTGTATGAAATGAGATCTTATCTTATCTGACAGCCTTTGATAAACAAATCACAGATAATGTTTATTTGTGTGGTACCTTTCAATTTAAATTACATTAATTACCATGTGCTGTGTTCTATGCAGTTGTACAAGCAAGTGTTATATTATATTTATATAGTCTATTGACTTCTTTTCATCTATGCTAATGATGTGTCTGTATTATGCTGATGATTTCAAGCCACAAATATCAGAGGTGCCATGTTGATAACCCTTCCCTTAAATTTGTAACTTATTTTAATGAAAATGAACTCACTTCAACTTCTAAAGTATACCATTTGAGATTAATATATCAATGGATCTCATAGATTTGGATTTACATTTGGTTCAACTAGGGGCAGAAATAGGAGATTTAACACTCCCGCACTCACCCTGTCTATGCTATGAATTCATGCTTGGTACTGGTATGCAGATTCCTGTATTACATGTAACAATTTTGATATATACTGGTATTATCAGTATTATTAAAGGTTTTGATAAATTTCCAACAGTTGGAAATCTTGAAGTACCAGTTGTAATTTAGTTTGGTCCAGTTGGGAGGTAATGGGCAATGATCTATTGTGGGAAGGAGATGGATGTGCAGTTAGAAATTACAAGGTGGACACTTCTATATACCCTCCCACCATTCAACAAAGACCCTCCACCTGTGTCCCAGTTTAGATCTAAGTGTTTTAAAGTGATTTGACAATTACTGACTATGGTAGTCTTCAGAGTCCCAGTCTTCTCCGTCTTTACGTTCTGGTGAGCGACCACAGTCATTGACTGTCTTGTTATTTTTGTTGGTTTGTCTTTCTTCAAATATTTGAAAAGTTCCTGATAATTGCTAAACAAAACAAACTAAACATTCAACAAATCAAAATTTCATCCAGTGTTAATCCTGACATCACAGCTAAGGATATGACATTTGGAACCTGATACTACCAAACCAAAGGCAACATGAGAGATACGGTTTACCCGCCCATACGGAGCTGATCGATGGTATAAGAAAGTCAATTTGAGACAATTATGTCAAAGCTTTATCTGAAAAAATGTTCTTTTTACCACCATCACTCAATCACCATCAACAGATAATTAATATCGCCGTCCAATCTCACTGCAAACTGCCATATCATACATTTTGGACGGCTTTCGTATTCGTTGTTCACAAAGTGTTGATTAGCCATCATGTTGGGCGCCATCTTGGATTTGGACTGTCTCCTGAGACCAGATGTAAATTTCATACTTTATGTTTCTTCGTTGTATTCAACACAAAGTAATTCCAAATGATTTGCTTAATTCTTTGCATTCTGGACTAGAGTCTCAAGTGTCGCCTTTATGTGGACATTTATGACTGGTTGGTTTTTGTTTACTAATTCTCCAAATGATAAGTTGGACTAATGGTGAAACTGCTGTTTGATATGAAATATCTTCTATATAGTCACTGCAATTATGTACAATATACCACAGGGAAGGTTCCCTTTCCAGTTTGTTTGTATGTCCGTTCGCAGTGTTAAAATTAAAATTGGATGCCATATTTGATGCCATCTTGGAGTTTGATATTCTTCTAATAGTGAATATGGATGGAAATTCATACCTGTCACTTCGTACATGTGTGTTCGCCATTAAATAAAATAAAATACCGCGCATTATGCTATCATTCGAGGTTCCAATCCCAGGCGATAACTTTATTTCGAATTTTATGACATATGGACAGAGGGATACAGTAATGCCCTAAATAATTGACCCCTTAACCACAACAGAATTATGGGTAACTTTTCAGGATTTAGTCGGAAATATGTCTTGTTGCCATTCATCGGAAAGCTCTCAGTGAGAGCTTTCCGATGAATTGCAACAAACAATATTTCCGTCTAAATCCTGATAAGTTACCCATAATTCTGCTGTGGTTAAGGGGTCGATTACTGAGGGCATTACTGTACATTCGTGCCTATTATATTTGATACTAAATGTTATTATATGTAGTCATTACAATAATATACATTTGACCCCTGGGGACTTTCCTTTTCTGCTTTTTAGCTCACCTGAGACGAAGTCTCCGGTGGAGCTGTAGTCATCACTCCTAGTCCGTCTGTCCGTCGTCAGTCCGTCAAGAATCGTCTTCTTCTCCAAAACTATTAGACCGAATGGGTTCATATTTGATGTGGATGTTCCCTAGGTGACTCATATTCAGATTTGTTTAAATGAGGTCTCCAGGTCAATTAGTTGCGAAACCAGGGCCATAACTATATTCCTCCATGGTAATTCTTATAACGACGCTTGTCTAGAACCATTGGGCCGATTTAGCTTATATTTGGTATGAAGGGTCCTTGAATGACTGGGGTTCAAATGGGGTCGCTGGGTCAAATAGGGGTGGAGCCAGGGACATTACTCCAAAAATTTAATTGAGATCAGAATGACAGATTAGAGATTAGAATGTTATTGGACAGGTTTGTGTAAACACTGCACTAGCAATGGGGCTTGTTGTTATTATCAAATTAAAACAAAATTATTTTCTCAAGTCTGAATTTAGTGTGTCTGACATTTGCAGAATGAGGTCCACAGAGGGTGAATTTAGTGTTGCTACCCTGTACAGCAGGCTAGAATCACCAAATACACCCTCCAGGTACCTCATTCTGCTTAGGCCTCATCTTCTGGGAAGTATCTTGAGTGTCAAATTGTTTTAGTTACTTTTTGACTTTTTCCATTCTGTTCAGTTTCTATGTCCCCTAATTTGCAAAATATAAAATGCATAATTGAGGTTCTCAATGGGTGTGCATCATCAACTTCAACAGTAGAACTTCAATCTGTTTCTAGGTTTCCCATGGCAGTTGAGGCCTATTCAGACTGAGTGTGAATTCGGTGATGCTAGCCTGCCTTGCGGAATAATGTCATTAAATTAACCTTTTGGGGACCTCATTCTGCAAATGTCAGACACTAAATTCAGGCTTGGCTGTTTCATATTATTTTCTTAACCACCACTTTAATATCCAGGTGTCCAGTTGAAGAAAAATTGGGGGGTATATTGGATTGAATTTGTCTTCTGTCTGTCAGGCAGTCCTTCTATCCATCAATCTGTTGGGATGTCTATCCATCTGTCTTTCAACAATTGTTTTCTTCTCCATATTATAGACCAATGTGTTTATATATTTTGGTGCGCATGTTCCCTAGGTGACTCACAATCAGAATTGTTCAAATAAATTCATCAGATCAAATAGGTGCAACGCCAGGACCATAACTGTTTCCATCCATAGTAATTCTTAAAACAATTTCTTCTCAAGAACCATTGGGCCTATATAGCTTATATTTGGTATGCCTTGGGTGACCGGGGTTCAGATTTGTTCAAATGGGGTCATTTTTAGGAAAAGAGGCCCCCAGAGGGTGAGGTGAATTCAGTGATGCTAGCCCACCTTGCGGAATAGTGTCATTAAATTCGCCGTTTGGGGACCTCATTCTGCAAAGGTCAGACACCCTATTAAAATACAGGCTTGCTGTTCCAAAATTATTTTCTTAACCACCACTTATCCAGGTGAAATCATATCCTGATTTTTCAAAAAAAAATGGGGGGGGGGGGGGTATATTGAATATTGGGGGGTATATTGATATTACCAGATAAATGGATTTCATAGATGGGGATTCACATTTGTTCTAATAGGGGCAGAGATAAGAGATTTAACTCTCCTCTACGCTGTTTGGTACTGGTATAATATTATTGATTTCTAGGCAGCCTGGGTGGGGGGGGGGGGGGGCAACATTTGAGGCAATTGGTAGTGAGTGTAGAGGCGGTGGAGTTTTGACCCCCTACTTTAATCAAAATTTAAACAGTTGAAAATTTCATGCCTGATACAACATTAGTTGTAGATGAGATGTTCACACCAAAAAATTTCATGCCTGATACAACATTAGATTGAACTTATTGCTCAATTTAAAAAAAAAAAAAATTATGTTTATTTTATTTTTAATAAATATTTTTTTATTAAATAAAATATTTTTTATTTAAATAAAAAAAAAAAAATTTAATTAAAATTTTGAAGAACTTATGACATTACATCATCGGACTTAACACTTTTTTATCTAATAAAATCATTAAAATACAAAATTCATTAAAACATCTACCTTGGAACTACCTGACTGATTAATCTGACATACATGTATGGTGTTTTGGGTCCATGGATAATTGGGCTTCAAACATGTCTAAATGGTTTTATAAAAAGGCGCATGTGAGATTGGAAATTTCCAACAATTGAGAAAGTTTGAGATGTCGGTGGTGAAATTCCAACCTAACACTTGGGAGTCTGGATCCCGGTCGGGAGGGGACTTGTTGAGCTGGAGGAGGGGGGGGGGGGGGGGGGGGGGGGGGGGTGATCAGTAGTGTACAATTGGTAACTTGAAGGTAGATATTCACCGATCAACATACATGAATCCTCTCTAACCACATATCCTGTTTAGATCTACTTCTTTTAAAATGATTATGAAAAGTTCTGACTGTTGTGGTCTCCAGAGTTCCAGTCTTATCAGTCTTTGCAGTCTGGTGAGCGACCCCACAGTCTTTGACTGTCTTGTTGATACTGGTAGTCATTTTAATTAGCCCTCGGCATTCGGCACTGCCGAGGACGATTTTGCGTCGACATTTTTTTTTTGCCGAGGGAGAAGTTTCCAACTTTCGAGGTAAGGGACCTTGTCAAATTACAAGCGGAAATTCCGCCGGAGAACGGAGTTTTTTTCTCCACTCTCCGCTAAAAACTCTGTTCTCCGCTTGTGAAATTTTAATGCACACAGGAGTTTTTTCTCCGCTGTAAACTCCGGTAGTAATTACAGCTAACTCCGTTCAAATTGGCAGAAACTCCGCTGAATCCAGAGCTGTAACTCCGCTGTGGTGAGAGCGGAAACTTCGATGATGTCAAGAGTTGAAACCGGAGCAGTACCAAACTCCTCTGTTAGGCCGGCCTGGAGCTTGTCCAAATTAAATTGGAATTTCTGTCTGAGAACTTTTATAAATAGAAGATTAAAGTCCCAAATAAATAATTCCCAAACTCCGGTTTATATTATAGGCTATTTAGTATTTTCCCTGTTACATTTCAATCCTACGTTTTGATGTGCCGCAAATCCGTCACGGTGGGTGACAAAGCCCCAAATATCTTGTGAAGCAAGTCTATTGAGGGGGAAGTCAAATAACCAATCCTTTTGAATGGGGATTTCCATGCAAACCACACCAACAAAAGTTAAATATGAAACATTGTCTGGGAACTATTTACAGCAGCCATATGATTAAACAGACATAACATTTAACTGGCGGCTGGGTTTGATAAATATGCAATTTTTGCTATAAATTTATTTTTGGAATTATAACAACATGAAAAATAAATAAAAAATAAAAAAAAAAAATACATAAACTTTCTCAATGGCACAAATTCTAAGCCGACCCGTCATATAAATGTGTATTGTTTTCAATACCGCACAACAGTCAAACCCGGAAATATCTGCAAATTGTAACTTTTACTGCAGAGATTTGCATGGAAATGTGCATTAAAAATTTGTCACTTGACATCCTCCTTAATTTGCTGTGTTGTCGAATTATGAAATTATACCGTAATCCAGTGCTGCTGTAAACAATGCAATTTTTTATTTCGTACGAGTAATTTTGCGATTAGGTAACATGTCTTCATTTGGTTCATCGGTCACCCTTTAATGTCCAAACCAGTATCAAAAGAAGAACAAAGACTAAAATAAATTATTCCCCTACCCCGGTTTATAGTATACTTTCCGTGTGGCATGTTTCAATTTGTCATTCTATATCAAACTCACTTTTAATGGTGAACGCAAAACAGGAGGTTTACAGCTAGCCTAAAAGGTTACACAGTCATCTCTGCACGTGCTATATTTGCGACATCGTCGGATCAGAGATATCTCTGGTCGGATTCTGAGAATACCGTAAAGCCAGTGCTATTAGTGTCGTAAACAATGCAAATATTTATACATTCTCCCAATGATGCAGACAGCTAGTCGGCTTATTTGCCAATATTTGGTGAGTCAGCAGTGTGACAAAATTTGTGATTTCGTGATATCTCCCTATGGCTTGAGTATCAGTTGGTTTGGGTATCACTTGTCCTGCACCCTCTCCCTATTAAAGTTCTTGTGTGATTCGAGTTTTCCAAGTGGTATTTTTAGAGATCATATTCCACCAGTAAAAAACCTTGGAACTTTTTGAAGTTTCGACAGGGAAACTTATAGTCGAAAGAATAATACAGGGAATATATTTCTTAATCATCACCTGTTCCTGAATATGTACTTCAGGGGCACCCCATGGTATTTTCCCTTAAATTAGATAGTGTCTTGTCGCATGATATTAGTTATGTTTAAATTGTCACACAGGTCTAAAACTTTACAGGTTTGTCCCCCATGGATCACGGTTGCTAGGTAACTACCCGGAATTGACTGGAAAATAGATGCAATTATCGCTTATATAACGTCGTAATGCAAGGCCAGTGATTGCATTTTCGATGCAGGTAATACCATGATGTGAAATTTGAGATATACCTGATCAGAAGAGTGAACCAAATGTCTTATTTAAGGATAGAAATGGTTTCTAAGCAAATTCAACTAATGATTCAATGACACCATTGCACTATTTATACCATTCAGTCGTATTTTTACCTTAAAAACACAGGTCTTTTTGTGAAATATAGCCTATGCTATGCACATATATTCCTAACCGCTACTAATGGGTAACCACTCCATGTACATGCCCTGGCCACCGCTTTAATAGTGGGTTTGTCGTGCATAATTATGCTATAAACCATTTATTTCTCACCGCGCTGCTCTGATATGCGATAGACCCTTCCCCATATGTAACAGAACACTAAGGGAGCATGTCAAAACCTCTTTCGCATATGCGAAAATATTGTCGATAATGTCGAAAAAGTTTTGACGTAATTGACGTAAATGTGCAAAAACGAAATGTCGGAAATGACGAAAAATAATGCGATAACGTCGAAAGCGACTGGCCATAAAAGTGCGATAACGTCGAAACCACAACAGACCAAAAATTCCGTAAAATGTCGAAACTTTCGACAACACGAAAGTCGCGACGTCGAAACATTGATCGATATTCGCAAACGATGAAAAGTTAAAACATCCATGTTGTCGCACTTCATAAATCCGCGCATTTATTTTTGCCTTCTGCGTAATCAGATGCCAGCTGAATTTTTATTGGCTGTCAACCAAAGGCCATACAAACAACTCTATGCGGTTAACACACAAGTACAATGACTTGACAGTTCGACTGTTTTGATAGCACAAGGCCTAATTAAACAATAGTCAACCCATTCCAAATGTGTGAAGGGGGGACATTTAGCAAAAGGCTATACAAACATATAGGTCTACTGACGTATAATGACGTATATACCGGTCCCTCACAACTATGCGTGAACTGTGCGACAGTTTTGTTGTTGTCGTGATGTCTTCTCAATTAGTGAACAATGGTTTAACTCGTTGGACAAAAACAACACATCTGATATATAAAATTCCAAAATGAAGCGACTTGATGTCATAATATCAGTTCGATCATGGCTAGAAACAGTGATGAAATCGAATAGATCTATCGGTAGCGGACATATACGCAGTTGGGAAAATATTAGACCAGCAGTTTACACAGGTCGACAGTATGAAGAAGTTAGGGTTTTCACAACCCCAGGTATCACACATCTAACAGAAAAAAGATGAAATCACACAGAAATTTGAAACCAGCTGCACCCACCCACAACGGGAGCGACAACCGTCCATCCACATGATCCAGCATTTGAAGCAATAGGCCCGATATAGAACAAGCCCTCATCACATTGTATCAACGCCAGACATATATAGAGCCATACCCCCTCAGTTCATTGTTTTATAATGGTATGTTATCCATATTTGTATTATTCATTCAATAAAGAATCGAGAAAAACATAACACTCAACTCCTCTGTCAGTCAATGCTACCCACAAACGAAACTAGGATTGGCCTGGGAAATTAGTGCTAAAAATAGCACAACATAACATGATAACTATTATATAATATGTTTTGTATTAACTTAACTTTGTCGCATCTGATCGCTGATATATATTGAATAAAATGTGTAGATTTGAAATAAAAGTATAAAAGTCGCCGACGAATTAATCATGATGACGCTGCGCTTCCGATATCTAACAATGATTTCATACTTATATTGCGAAAATTAAAGCATTGTTTAAGACTGTCCGACGATGCCGTAAACACCCGGATTTGCGTCCACATTAAAATATGTGTCTGGTCTAGAAAGACAGATTGAAACTGTAGAAATTAACTCTACGTGGCATACAGAAAGTATACTATAAATCGGGGTTGTGGAATAATTTATTGTCGTCCTCGGCTGTATTCTTTTATTCATAATATTTTGCACAATTAAATGGTGACGGTTTACACAAAGTGAAGACAAGTTACATAATCACACACAAAAACGATTTTCGAAATCAAAATTTGCATTGTTTACGGTACCACTCTGCAGTATTAACGCGACGGTGTAGCAATTATTGCTCGAGATTTAGGGGGACTTCAACCTGTACTGTAATATTTACTGTAAACCAGTGATGCAATATCACTGCTATAAACCCACGGATTTGCGGGCACCGTGTGACATCAAAATGTAGGAAATGATTGTGTTGGCCTATCCCATTATATAAATTGGGTCTGGGAATAATTTATTTGGGACTTTAAATAATCTTCTATTAATAATAGTTTATTATTAAACGAAGTTTGAATTGTCCGATATTAACCAAATCGGAGATTTCAGTAGATTGGAGAAATTTACTAATAGGCCTACATTTATAAACTCCGATCAAATCGGAAATGTTTTCATATCGGAGAATACTCCGATTAAATCAATGGAATTCTTATGATAAAAACTCCGATCTGAGAAATTTCAGCATTGACACCGACATGGACATCTTCCCGTTCGCGACACATCAGTATAAAACTGCGACTATGGAGTATTTATTGAACAAAAACTGTCCTGCCAATCATATCGACACAACAGCAATATTGACGGATATAATGCTGCGATCTTGACGAAAACAAACACTGCGAAAATATGTCGAAACAGAACAGCGAACATTTGAGCAAAACTGCGAAACAAAACTGCGATAATTGCGAAAACATCGAACCAAGACAGCGAAAATGACGAAAAATTGACGAAAACGTACAACGTTACGGCGTGCGATAATGACGAAAAACTCTGATAATGTAGAAAAAACGATGTCAATGACGCCACTTTTTTCGCATTTTTTTCGCATATGCGAAAGAGGTTTTGACATGCTCCCTAATATATTCAAGGGCAATTTAAACAAGCTATTTGTCTAAATTATGTCTGTTCTACAAACATGTGGAACATGACACTATATGCCATATATATAACACCACAGTTCGCTTAAAATATCTTATGTTTTTTTGTAGATTAGGCCATAGTTGGTTGATATTCAGTTTAGCGTTACTCTAGCATTTTAGAACAAAATGCGAAATGAGGTGATTATTAATATTGATTATTTGATCATTAATAAAAATTATGTCTGTTCTACAAACATGTGGAACATGACACTATATGCCGTAAATATAGCGCCACAGTTCGCTTAAAACATCGTATGTTCTTTGTAGATTATATGGTATGCGCATAAATTCTACTCTCGGGATCCAAATAAGCGTACCTGTACTCTTAACTATTTTCAAGGAGAAATCCCCCCTGTACGCTGCTTATTTGGGACCCTACGTTTATTAATTTCTGGGGGTATAAAATTTACACCATGTTGTCAATATCACAACCATGGATTACAGGACTTATTCTACAATTATAATGTTTTTTTTAACCCCAAAATCAGTTCTATAATCACAATTTATACTGAAAAACTATGTGCCTCGAAAATAGGCAACGCGAAACCGCAAATATATTTAAAGAACACAGTTTCATTCTTTTTCTGTTTTAATGCATTATTTGGTGAGAGAAATGTAAAATAGATCGTAAAACTTCGAAAAAAATCTATAGATGATCAAATTAGGCTTAATGTAAAATTGTACACTTGAGTATGATTCTGGACAAGAACACTACTAGTACACAAGTTTCAACCTTAATATATTTTTCAATTGAATTATACAGTGAGTGAATTACTAGAGTTAACTGTCACTCTTTGATTGATTTTATTGACAATGATAATAACACATATATAAATACAATAGACTGCTGATATATAACTTTTAAAAGGAGCAAACACATAGAATTGTACGTAGTTTGTTCAGCCTCAGATATCCTTTTATTTGTGATGTTAAAAATTGGTGGTTTTGGCAACACAACTGAAAATCATACTAGTAATGGGGGAAGTTTGAAGAAAAATAAAATCTGAGAAACTGTGAGCACATGGTTGACACGGTAACACCAGAACATCAACTCTTGAATATTTCAAACAAATGAGATAATTTTTGAGACGTAATTGTGTCCAGATGCCTCATACCTTGAATAGAAATTTTGAAAAACAATTTATTTGTAATGATTTAGGATGAAAATTTCTTGTCACCAATTTTCACTCCTTCCAATCACTTGTACATGTAGTAGATAATTTTTTTTACATTATACCCCCGTACTATTATTGCGCCCCCGTACTTTTATTTAATTTCAAAGCAATTCTCCCCCCTGTACTATTAATCTGCCCCCTACTATTATTTGGATCCCGAGAGTACCCGATACCAGCGGTCAACCAGTCCATACACACCGTGGTCAACGCTGACATATCTGGGTGCCATTTGAATATAAATCAGTGGGTCTGACGCTGGTTATACTATATATAAATTTGCTATCGACTCATGTCGTCACTGCACCGAAATATCCATGTTACAGAATATAGTCACCGTTCGTTTGCACCGAAATATCGGTGTAACGGGTTCAAAGGGTTAAGCTTGCATGATTGGTATGGTTATTTAAAACCTTTCATATATTTTGACTGATTTATCCTACTATTTTAACATTTAAATTTGACTGAACTACTGTATAATTCAGTTCCTGATAACATACACTTTTCGGATTTAAACAAATCTTCTCATGTATGTTATTATAATACAATTTTTTTATGCCCAACACATGTACACCTATGGTGAATATAATGTCAACATCTGAATCTTATGTCAGGTTTGCTCAAATGCGATTGGTTATTCAAGTATGGGCAGACTTTGTATATATAATACTCTGCCCTCTTGAAAATTAATTAACTTAAGAATGTGTATGTATGTCAATGTGAACACTTTAATTTCTAAGCTGTGTGTATAGTTCTAAGTACTTATTTTGAAGTTAATTTCACAAGTACTGACTTGTAGTCTTCAGAGTCCCAGTCTTCTCAGTCTTTACAGTCAGGTGAGCAACCCCACAGTCATTGACCATCTTGTTTATTAAAAACATGGCCACCAGCAACCATCTTGGATTTTACTTTATATATATCTCTTCATGTTGATATCTAGTATTACTAAGACATTTAAACTTTCTGAAAATTCCTAATCGTTCTATTGACTGTAACACATGAAATTACCCCCATCAAGTTGACCTACAGTGCATTGACACTTTCATATGTTGTTATATTGGTAGGTCTATATATGCATACAGTACCACAAAAAAATGAATTAAACCCCTGGTTTGGGATCAACATCTGTGTTTACATCATAATTATAACCAATTGGAACCCCAGGTAGTCATCATTCAAGATAGCACATGCTTTGTTACGTCGTAATTCGATGCAATGTCAAAGGTCAAACAACAGATGCAAATTTTCAACACAGATCCATTGTCGACTGACCAATTCAAAGATAGCAATATTGTAACTTTGTTTTGGCTGCAACTGTACTTCCTCATCTGCATTTTGTTTTCATATATGACAGTACATGTAATATATTTTTGCAAACAACTACATCAACTAGATAATCTAACTATGCAAATTGTCAAATGTAAGATCTGACCAACTTTATGTAGTTTAGGAACTGCAGAAATAGGTCAAACAATTTGGCTAATGATGCACATGCACCATTGCGACATATTGCAAAGAGTGATCTTTTGAATGGATTGATCTGTTCGGTTTATTAGTATTCATGTTGTTGACAAGCTATTGACAACCAATAGCTCAAATCAAATCTGATAACTTGGGAAACCTTGCATGCACAAAACACCATGTGGTCATTATATAATTTACGTCATGTCTCTTTTCCTAGTACTGAATGTAGGAATCTTCATTTTAAAAACACGGACAGTGACGATATTACTGAGTATGTATCACTACAAACATATGCTTACTGTTTAATGAGCTCCATTCAAGGGCGAATGAGACATGGCATTGAGTCTCCTAAATAAACATTAGAATACGTGCACAGCAGCACCATGTTTGTTAAGGCATTTGCAGCCATCGTTGTTAGAAAATTTCCTCTGGAGTATACCAGATCGGAAAACCATGTAATTACTTTTTGAAACAATGAAAACCTCTTTAGCTACTTTCATTTTCGTAATGGAAAGACATTCTGGACTATTCCCATATTTGATCATGGCAGCACACTATGAGTGCATTGTCAGTCGAGTGAAAATAAACTGGGAAAAAAATGATGAAGTCGGACATTTATTTGAGATTTTGGATATTATTAATTTTTGTCCTCAAAACCAATAAAATGTAAATGGTTTGGGGTAGGGGTTGGGCGGGACTGGTGAAATGGTCGGGAAACACATATATTATTAATTTTTGCATAAACGCTCTTTATTGTTCATTCTGAAGTAAACTCTGGCTTGATTATTCAAAATTCAATGACCAAACACAGAATTTCAATTGAGGACCACATGGGTTCAGTGTAATTTAAAACAAAATATTATTGGATATTGACATTGTCAGGAAACACAATTCAGGCTCAGTCTTGAGTGACAGACCAATGAGTTCAATCTTCAATGCATGATGAAGCTATCCCCCATCCACTGGCTGGCAGCATCACATGCCCCTGTCACCTAACAATTGTCTTCTAATCAGGATGGATTATGACACCTTTATTTTATGACAGTATACGATGTTGAATACTTATATAAGATTATCAGACAGATCAGATCTCAACCACAACAGAGTGTCAGTCTTTAATAATCAAACAAGGGACTCAATCAAACCTCATGTATTGTGCCATCTGTTGGTTGGTTGGTTGTAGTATCTTCCTCCGTTGTCTTTGGAGAACCCTGTATAAACAGGTATGTTGTGATCTTCTATTGAAGCACCAATCAGTTTCTGGTATATCAGTAGTGTCTAATACAGTAGAAGAAGAACATGTAGTATGAATATCACATAATTATGCAGTTGTTAGTCAGCTCAACCAAATGGTTGGATTAGGAGAAATTTAATTTGACACATAGTCCATGATTGAATCTTTGTATTTTTCAACATAATTTTTTCAGTGTCGAAAATATATAAAACAAATATAATACTTAAAATAAATACCAGATAAAATTTATTATAGTTAAATCTCGATTAGGTGCACATAAAACTTTTCTATCCCCAGCTGTGCAGTAAAGCAGTTATTACTATATTAAGATCATGAAATTTGTTACCACACGAGACAACCATGGTCATGCATGAAGTCTGTTAGCGCGTGTCACCGCGGTACCCAAAACCCAAACGCGAACATGTGGTAGTCCGCGCTACTTTATGTTCCATTACTGCAGTTTACTACCTGACCGCGGTATTGCACTGCGGTAGTACCGCCTGTCAACCTCGTTGAGGAGGGTCGATTTATTAGAGCATACATGTAGCTGTAGTTTAATACTGACACAATTGAAGATGTGTATAAACAGGTATTGTGTTGACGGAAAATGTTTTAAGTTTTTTGTTTGTTATTGACCCTTTCTGAACATTTTAAGTGAATATATGCACTTGGGTTCCTTAACACGTTCACTGCCGAAAATCAATGGGTAATTCCATCCCATATGCCAACATGGGATTTGATGTTTTGCTGATAGTAGTTGATATTTTATGTATGAGTAATGGTTCTACCAATATCGGGTTATATGATGCTGAAACATGTTATAAGGCTACTACCAGATAACTCATAGTTGGCAACTGGGACGGAATTTATTAGTGTTTCATCGCTGGTGCCAGCTACGAGTTATCTCGTAGGTAAATACAATTACGTTGTCAGTGGCTTAGATGATGAAGAGCGCTATACAAGTACAAGCATATCGTGTATAAGACACGGTAAATGAATTTATACATGATGACTGGTACAGGCTACGTCGCATAAGACATCGAAAACATAATACCGGTATGTATTTACCAGCACCAGCGATGACCACTGGTAAATTTCGTCCCAGGTGCCGTAATTGCCAGGGAAATGAACTTGCATGCATGGGTATACAAGCTATGTGTATCTGCTTGATCATACACTTGATGTAGGGCTAACAGCAGTTTCCAGCAGCCTCTGGCACTATATCTGGTAATACTATAGTACTATATAAGTAAGAGATGTGTAATAAAGATAGAACCACAGCTGATAATCAGGTAAGTTAGAAATTAGCGCACTCATCAATCTCTATTGCATGTTACATAGCCAAGCTTATGTATTTAGTGGACCTTCCAGTGGCTTGCACCCATGGGGTGTTTTATCAGTTATAGCCATATAGCTTCAAATGAAACCTGTACAATCCAGAGCAAACTGATTACTGATTTAAGCGACGAAAGACCTCTATGTGTCCGTGAAAGGTCTATTTGCACATGTATATCATGGGTCAGGGATGTACAGAAGAGGTCCTGGTGAATTGGAGTATCCTAGCAAGATTTCTAACTGCACCACACCCCTAGTTCGGGATGCGGGAATCGTATCTCAAGCCATTGTAATTATACTTATAAAATCGATCAATGGGATCGTTGGGCATGTACTGGTGCATACACCAACATTGCTTGTGGTTTGTGTTGTTATTTATGTGGTATGAACACTACTACGAGTTAACTCGTAGTAGCAGTCCCCATGGAACCGTTTACTGTGAGTTATTAAACTCGTAGTGGCAGCCAACGTGTTAACTGTGAAATCAACTTCGTATCCTATGTATCTAAAATTTCAGGACATTTTTACTGAAACATTTAGGAAGTGCAACATATTTAGTAAATATGCACTTTATATCATTACTGGTGGTACCAACTAAGTACTCCCTGCCACCTTCGCCATGGGACATTTTGGTTAGCGACCATTTATTATACTAGACACTTATTTTACAGGCACTAGAACACCTTCAGAACTTCATTGGAGATTGTGACAGGAAAGTGGAATTAGCAAAGAAGAGACTTAAGGAGACACAAGAAGAACTTAGCGAGGAGGCCACTTCAAAAGTAGGTGTCACTCACTGGGAAAATCTATCTGAAACATGTAAAGTCTGATATCAGTGATCTGACAGTGTTAATGTGCCAATACCATATTTAATTCCAGTATCAAGGAAAGTGATTAAGCTATTATCCTTATATACATACAGACATTCTCGAAATAAGTGTCCATTCTAACACGGTTCTCAGCCGTTAACAACGCAGTTGTATTATAAAACGTCAATGCAAAGCGGTCGTGGCATTGATAACGCGTTGAGTGTACGTTTAGGGACCTTGTCAAATTACAAGCGGAAATTCCGCCGGAGAACGGAGTTTTTTTCTCCACTCCACTAAAAACTCCGGTAAGTGGCGTAAAACATGCCAGAGTTTTTTGTTACATTCATCGGAGTTATAGCGAAGTTTCTGGCAGAGTTTCCGGCAGAGTTTTTGTTACATTATATACAGCTATGCTCTCAGTAAGCGACCTGTTTAATGAGGTTATGGGCCGGTACTTACCGCGTTGATACCACCAAACTACCGCGGTTATCATTCTGTACCGCGACTGAGGGCGGTACTGGTACGGTATTTTTACCGTTGGTTACCGCAGGTCACTGCGTTATTGGTGTTCGTTACCGCGTTCAAATTACCGCTAACGGCCCTCCACCGCGGAGAGAACACGACTGAAACATGCGCAAGGCTTCACACGGTAGGTAAATGATTATGAATAACTTTTGTAAATGAATGAATACCTGTAAGCTGCACGTAATTATGTATACGTAATGAATATAAACTAATAATTATGCAATCGGATTACATATGAACATGTGGGGTTTACATGTAACATATTACAAATGTACACGTACATCACGTTTAATCACGTCAGCGGTTTTTGAACTCGGCTATAGTTGCTTACGGCGACTGGATTACGCAAAACACCGAGGAGTAATAGTTTGTTGTTAGCATCTATCTTACATATCGTCAAATGATTTACGCACCCGATTCCTATATCGGTTTCCACTCATGCAGAATTTTTTGTTTTGTTTGTGTTTCCGAAATCTAAATTTCTTATAAAATGGGAAAAGTAAATCCTCCATTTATCTGTATTTGGTCGAAACCAGCGGGGACAGTGCATTAGTAACACTAGGTCCGATTTTAGTCTTAGAGGCCAGGACGGCGATCATTGCAGAAATATTCATATTCGTTCAAATCTATAGTTTTGTTCATATGCCAAACATAATCGGCGCGTAAATACTATATTGTCGCCAAGACGTACGATTGTACGCATGATCATGCGTGAAAATAGTAAGCAATTTACAAACATTTGCGCCTGAATATTTATTTTCGGTGGGAATAAAATGTATAACTAAGAAAGCGTGGCACATGTCATGCAGCAGAGTAAAGTTGTTATCATCACCAATGTGGGCGCGACAAAAGACACACGCAAAACACCAAACTGACATTGAAAGACTGTAGACAAAACGTTGTCAAATCAGTCTTTGATTTTGTTACGTGAACATTCATTGAGCTCACGAGTGCGTGTCGGGCGGCATCATTTGATGTGAAATTGCAACTTTTGGCGAGGGCGTGCACTTGTAGTTCTCGGTGGGTCGCAGTATAAATCACATATATATCACATATTGCTATCTAATCGTGATTCTGAAGAAAAACATGCATGGTGTTGGAAAGTTTACCTCTAGATATGTTTGTTTGGTTATATACAGAGGTTAACATTGTAACATAATTATTTTAAGTGATCTAATTCGGTGTATTTTAGTCCTTGTTAGTTTATTCCCGATATGGTAGCAATAAAGAGCGTTTGTCTCAGTTTTGTGCGACAAATATTTATAAATAGCTATTACGTGCACAACATTTTATAAATCGAATGAGACTTGTCTGTCTAAGGCCACGTGGCCATTCGCACATAATATTATTCGCAATACCAAAATAGATCGATAAATATCTGAACTACCTTCTACCAGCATTATGTATTAAAGCCAAACTGACGCATTGGAGTAATGAAAATACAAGTGCCACGTGTGTAATTTTACTTATCGCACCATCAACAAAACACAAATATGTATTTCAACAATTGAGGCCAGTTATAAAAAGACATGACGACATCTTTAGTGCCCCGTGTCCTATATTAACAAAGTCTGCCAGCTGCAGTATGACGTAATGAGTGACACGTGCTTTTGCACAGAATGTATTTGCTTTTTCCTGGAAATAGGGGAGTTCCACGTTGTGTCTTTTATTGCTAAGACAATAATTCCCGTTAAACGAACAAATGGTGTTTGTGATTTGCAGTTAATGAATGTCAAAGAAGTTAACGATATTTATTATATAAATTATAGATATTGGATTTATCGAGCGCTCTCTAAAAATGGCCGAAATAATTTGTTCCCTTCCCGATAACCCACACTGCTCACAAATAGTGTCATTTATGGGAATTTTAGGCAATAAAACGAGACTAGAAATGTTATTATAATATTTTAATATTCACATTAATTGAAAAATGACTTTCTCAAAGTAATTTATACTTACCTTTACTTAATCTGGAAGCCCGGTATATTTCCCGATACTCGGCTTTCATCTATTTCAATATGTTAATACATTTCAAGGTA
This sequence comes from Siphonodentalium dalli, assembly GCA_032622095.1. NCBI lineage: Eukaryota > Metazoa > Mollusca > Scaphopoda > Gadilida > Siphonodentaliidae > Siphonodentalium > Siphonodentalium dalli. The sequence goes on from CP136063.1 coordinate 129,827,668, forward strand.
CACAATCATGGACGGAGATCGTGAAAACGGCCGTCCTATTTTGGAACATTAACGGTCAGACATCGAATCCCGTCGTTAACCTCGTCATAAAATCGCTACCGCGTAGCGGTAATATCACCGTGTTTCTGCGGTTCATTACCGCGTACCACCGCAGTACCAATATTCGTTAGCGGTGGTACACGCTGGTAGTACAACCGCGAATCGGCGATATGTCACGGTATTGCACCACGGTATTAACGCATGTACACCTCGTTAAAACAGGTCCCTTAATTTGAGCAGTGCTGTAGCAGAGTTTCCATTACGTTATAGGGGAGTTTTTGTTACGTTCATCGGAATTATGCAGAGTTTCCATCGGAAGTCCACTGGATTTGAATGTGCTCACATCTGAGTGTTCCATCTAAACTCCGTTTTACTAGGAAACACACCACATTCTTTATTATCAGCCATATATGGCAAAGAAGAATTAATTCAGTCATGCTTGCACTGCAGCTTATCTACGATTTACCCCTCTGTTAACATGTTGTTTGCATTGTTTTATAATATTAGTATTGATTGATTAATTGGCAGTAATAATTAGTGATCGATGCACGTTGTTTCGATTCCGATTCCGTACTTTATATATACGGTACACATAAATCGTGTCATTTCACCACCCTTCATCGCATTGAAGTAGCCTACACTTTATTCACATCAAAGTACACTTTATTCATCACTGATTGTCAGAGTATCTAATATTCTAGCAAGTTTAGTTCACGATCTGCATATTCATCTAGTTATCATTAAATTATCACTAATTGTTTAGTAAGTTGTCGGCAAGCACTAATTGTTTAGTATTTTGTCGGCGAGCCATTGTACAATTTCTTCACTATTTATCTATTCGTTACGCGATTGGTGGATTCCCTTTAACCCTTTGCGTGCCAGGTCGATTTCTGTATCAACCCATATACCCTGTGCCGATGCATTCTCTTATATATGCGAGTCGACCATATGTCGCCTCGCATATATAAGAGAATGCATTGGCCTATTTATTTATTTATTTTGTTTTTGTTTTTTTTAAATTTTTTTACAATTTTAATAATTTATTATTATATTCTTTAACAGACTTATTTTGTAGGTTTAGGGCCGATGAGATTGGCCCCTGGCACTCAAAGGGTTAAGCTCCGCCCCATGGCCTGTCACTCATATTAAACCGGCAGATTCAAACTTCTCGCTGGGTCAGGCTGGGTTGTGTTGTTGGGTTAAATGATTTTGTTATACCCCCCGCAACGAAGTTAGGGGGGGGTTTACTGGAATCAGCATGTCCGTCCGTCCGTGGACACAAATTTGTCCAGAGATTTTCTCAGTTGTTTTTTTATCAATTTCCGTGAAACTTGGCACAGACATCAACCACCATGGGAACCTGTGCACCTGCGATTATCACGTCTGTCAGACTTTTTTTTGGAGGAGTTATCCCCCTTTTTTTACTTAGAAAATTTTCTCAACATGTATAATTTTGTCCGAGCTTTTTAGCTCACCTGAGACGAAGTCTCCGGTGGAGCTATAGTCATCACTCCTCGTCCGTCCGTGCATCCGTCCTTCCGTACGTCCATCCGTCCGTCAACTTAAAAAAAAACATCTTCTCCTCTGAAACCATCGTACCGAATTGGTTCATATTTGGTGTGGATGTTCCCAGATTTGTTCAAATGAGGTCACTGGGTCAAATAGTTGCGAAGCCAGGGTCATAACTCTATTCCTCCATAGTAATTCTTACAACGACTTCTTGTTCAGAACCATTGGGCCGATTTAGCTAATATTTGGTATGGAGGGTCCTTGGGTGACTGGTGTTCAGATTTGTTCAAATGAGGTCAACCGGTCAATTAGTTGAGAAAACAGGGCCATAACTCATAGTAATTCTTACAATGACTTCTTCTAAAAAAATATTTGGCTGATTCAGCTTATATTTGGTACAGAGAGACCTTGGGTGACTGGGGTTCAGATTTGTTCAAATGGGGTCATTGGGTCAAATAGGGGCAGAGCCAGGGACATAAGGGGTCATCTCAAAACTACTATCGGGATCCCGATAGATTACCCGATAGGATACCGATAGTTATCGGGAAATTATCGGGAAATGACGCAACGTTTATCGGGAAATGACGCAACGTTTCAAGTCGTAGAGCTATTGTACAGGGATGATCAGGGGTGGCTACAATATAAATACCCCACACACCGGGAAATCTGCAAAATCGGGACCATGCCCAAATATGTATACAGTCGTTCCACACATATAGAGATACCACGCCTAATCGGCGCTGCTCCCCTACTATAGTTTTGGAGATTTATAAAGTCCAAGCGGTGAATAGTCAATGCAAGAGATTTGTATTTATTTGCGACCACATAATTCACAATTAATCGTGTGATTTGGAAATAAATTGGCAGATCTCTGGGCAGTATTCATATGAGATGATGTAAATTCTATATTTAGCGCTATTCCAGGAATTGGGGTCACACCCAAATATGTATAGTAGGCCTTAATGCAAGCGGCTACTTTCACATTCTAAAAATAGAACAGATCCATCAATTGATTAAATTCTAAGATTTATTTCGGCGTTGCGGCTATACTATCTTCAAAGCTTAATTGTGTTTGTAATATGTTTAAATACATCCGACTTTTAAATATGGAGGAAATAAAGAAATACATATATTATGGCAAATGTAAAAGATTTGTATTTAATCGCGAATCGCCGACGACACAATTAATGCATGCACAATCGAGTGCAGTCTTAACACGAGATGTCGTATGTTCTATTTTTAGCCCGATTCCCGGAATTGGGGTCATCAATATTTACGTTTCTGGGAACAACACACGTGGCATTGCAGAGTAATACGTCTCGAAGATTTCACACAGTAGATCGATCGGGGGGTAGATCGATCATGCACGCCATGAATATCTACTCGGTTCTCTACCCTTTAGTCAAGAGTAGGCTATAGAAATTCGAAACATGACATATTGGGGGGGGGGGGGGGGGGTGTCCTGATGTACATGTAAAGTTTTAGCAACATTTAGCAGTAATATTCCATACTTTTTCATGAATCGTAATATGGTAAATAAAGAGCGTGTGAAAATATGAATGGAAAATTCCATGCAAATCTGCAGTGCAAAGGTTATAAATACGCGAAGTAATCATAACATTTAACTGGCAATTAAATGTGTGCATGGGCTGCTTTTCATATTCTACATTAATTTCGTTTTCTGTAATTACTACTAATTACTTCGATAAGTTGAACATAGCCTAATTATGTTGACAGTGTCGAATTTCACGATTGCATCATCAAGGTCAAGGTAACACGATGCGATTTATTTGTAGTAGGCCTGCTCCTATATTTCGTCATTTTTATGTTTACCCATACCATAGTATGGTAAACATAGTGTCGTTGCCCGGATTGACCACTCGTCGTTAGTCCGTCCGTCCGTCTGTCTGTCTGTCTGTCTGTCTGTCTGTCTGTCTGTCTGTCTGTAGACACTTTACGCATGGTGCGATAACTGAAATATTTTCTATCTGATCGGAACCAAATTTTGTATATGAATTTCTCAGCACCAAATACAGATCGAGTTCGAATATGGGTTTGATCCGAGTTTTTTTAACGGAGTTATGGCCCTTTTTCAACTTAGAATTTATGCATGCTGCCATAACTCAAAAAGAAATTATCTGACCATAACCAAATTTGGTATGTGAGTTGCTCAACCCAAAATACATATCGAGTTCGAATATGGGTTTGATTCGATATTTTTTAATGGAGTTATGGCCCTTTGACATAGAATTCATGAATGCTTCGATAAATCAACAATTTTTCAACTGATAGGAAACAAATTTTGTATGTGAGTTTCTCAACTCAAAATACAGATCGAGTTCGAATATGGGTTTGATCCGGTACTTTTTACTGGAGTTATGGCCCTTTGATTATTTTATTCATCGCTAAAATATATCAAAGATACACAGGTGGCACTGTCTAGATAGTATCTAATAAATCAGGTTCAGGATGCTATGAAGTTGTCTCTCTCTTGTGTCTTCTCACACAGAGATATTATCCAGTTACAATACCATGAAGTTGTCTCTCTCTTGTGTCTTCTCACACAGAGTTAGTATCCAGTTACAATACCATGAAGTTGGTTATCTTGTATTGAGTTAATTAACTGCTAGGAGATGTGTTGGCTGTATCAGATATACTTTATACTCTATAAGTATCTCTGGCCATATCATAGGTGGAATGTTTATACTATTATATTTTATATGCATGGTTATTTAAATTTCATCTTAACCCTTATTCCAACGTATCGTCTTTTGACGTCTTTTGTTGTAGCGTCCGTATCGTCTTTTGACGTCTTTTGTTGTAGCGTCCGTATTGTCTTTTGACGTCTTTAATTTTTGCGTTTTCAACACTCGGATTTGAGACTCGAATAACGAGTAATAATGATGATTTACATTGATTGTGTTGTTCTGCTGGTGGATAAGATCATGCAGGGCACATATTAAATCCTTTCTTGCTTTGCTAGGCTTTAGATTTGCAAAATGTTTACTTAGAATACTGTTTTGGCCGACAAAATGAAAACAAACGAAATAGAAACACGTGGTTTCGACGAAAACGAAAGTTGTTGTCAGAGACGCTTCCTTGTTGATTGCGTTATGCGTGGCCGCGAGGGTAATCTATGTAAAATATGACAACTTGAAATTGATATTTATATTGGATTATGTATTATTTCTTAAGTGGTGATTTTATATTTCCAAATAGTGCAATATGAACATTTTACCCAGCCGTAATTAAATCGGCCACAGCTAAGCAAAATATCAGCGTGACAGTTGCGGAACTGGCCATTGGGGTGTTTTTCGTGTCGAGTTCCATTATGATTGTCACTTCACCCGTGAAAAAAGATTTTTATAATAATATTTTTTTTAATGGACTAACATCATAATGCAGGCACGTATTTTCCACCTTGCCTTCCTAAATATTAAAAAATGTTGACATAGAGTATGTTCTCAGTCTCGTATTGGCTGACAAAATGAAAAAAACGAAACAGAAACACGTGGTTCACTGGTAGAGAATTTTCGACGAAGACGAAATTTGATCAATATTTAATGTAGGTGAACTTCTCCACAAACCAAATGTTGGGAAACATATTCATTTAGTGTCACAATTGTTGTTTAATTTGAGAACTCGAACATTGCAATTCCAAATTGATGACTCAAAGTGGATCTTTCTGCTTTTATTGCACAAATTTACTCTGCGAAATCAGGTTATGTCGGAGCATCGGAATATTATTTCCGGTTGTAATGTAACTACGGACGCGGCCGTTGTTGTGCTATCGGCAGGATTCTGAACACATAATTAAAACTTTTTAAAATATATTATCTACAAATTTAGTATAATAAATTGATGAGATATTACTTTTATATATCCATCTGTTCAAGATTTCAAATATACCGTGCAAAAGACCATCGACCCTGATCGATCGAGAAAGAAATCAATAAAAAAAAGTCAATATCTCCTGGTTTGACATCAAGTCAGCCCAATGCGGGTGCTTCTAAATAAAGGCGAGTTTACAGTTGACATGCAGATATCTCAAATTCATCTTGGGAAACTTCTTTGCGTGTATGCATATATAATTACCGAGTATAAAGTAATAAGGTACTTATATCAACGCAATGTCGATAAAACAAAGAATATCCCAAGCGACACATTCGAGCACCTGCTGGCGACGTCTCAAGTTAGCCCACTGCCATTTCTAACAATTCGCTCTCGTTTTCTGTCATCTAATTAGCATCAATGGGGAAACTCCACCCCTAAACTTGAGCCAATGAAATCAGTTCAAACTTCTAATCATTGATGTCATTGGTTGTCAATGAAAACATTCTTAGAATCAACAAAAAGTGACCTTTGAACATGTGGTTTTTGCACGAAAATTTACGAACTTTCACAAAGCAACGTGACGTAATTGCTAATAATTTGCACTTTTATCGGAAGTCTTTTTACGACTTTTGTCCAATCATGGTTTATATGATTAATGCACATCAAATATAAAGACATTTGGTTTAATTATTTTATTTATAATACGCTTTTTTCAAAAATCATGAATTATTTTTTTTCAATCAGGACACGAATCCGTGGGTAAACAAACTTAAATGACATACTCGCATAGGCATACCGTAAATTTGCATAAAATGTCATTTTTGACTCACATGTGTGATAAAATGAAGATAAACGGTTGTTTATATGCACAATATTTAGTTCGTCTATTGGTTTATGTTTCCATTATCTTATTCACAGATGACACTTATTATATAAAGTGAAAGCTTGTTTGTTGTTGCATATCGGATGATACACATGTATGGCACATATACCTGTGGCCAGTATTGGGAAACACCCAATGATATTATAACGTCAAATTCCTGTTGGCTAACGTAATTACCTTCATACCTGGTGACGTTGGCTATATGACTGGTTTAACGCATTCGGCATTTCCGGTACTGTCCTACAGTGGTTCGTTTCTTACCTAACTGGTCGTCAACAGAGAATACAAATTGGCAATCTGTTATCAAAGTATTACAATCTTGATTTTGGCGTGCCCCAGGGTTCTGTTCTAGGACCAATTCTATACCTGCTTTACACCAAACCTATCGGTGCTGTTATACGATCTCAAGGCATATGTGTACACATGTATGCAGACGACACACAGTTATACCTTTCCGGCAGACCCGATCAAGACTCATACCTAGTGAATAGGATCGAGAGCTGTCTTTCCTCTGTTAAAACCTGGATGACCTCCAATAAACTGATGTTAAACAACGACAAAACTGAAGCCATGTGGGTTGCAAAACCATCCATTGTCAACCAATTGTGCATTACATCACTGCAAGCAGATCGTGACACTATTATCTTCTCTTCGTGTGTCAAAAATCTAGGAGTCCATCTCGATCAAACACTGTCTATGGAGACACATATCGACCACCTCTGCAAGTCTATATTTTTGGAACTGCGACGCCTTGGCCAGGTCCGCAAATATCTCACTGTTGACGCAGCAAAAAAACTTGTTGCTTCGTTTGTTATGAGTCGTCTAGACTACTGTAACATATTATTATTCCGGCTCCCCGATTCGCAAATCAACAGACTTCAACGCTTGCAGGACACCGCCGCCAGAATTGTACTCCGAAGAAGGAAAGGCTGTAGCATAACAACCATGCACGCCGACCTTCACTGGCTACCTATCAAAGATCGGATACAATTCAAAATAGCAACATTTGGTTTCCGTCGGATGTTTGTCTCTGAATCCTTTCCCGAATATATTAACAGTCTGATATATCCATACACTCCCCGGCGAACACTTCGTTCTGGTGAATCGTCCCTTCTCTGCCCTCAAGGTGCAAATCTTTTGACCGTCGGCGACAGAGCTTTCTCTGTAGTCTGTCCCGACATTTGGAACTCTCTACCAAATGAAATGCGACAATCTTGCTTGCTAACCGATTTTCGATCTGCTTTAAAAACTCACATATTCCGACGACGCTACCCCGACACAAAGAAAACTAACAAAATCTGATTATATATAATTCCACATATCTATTGATTATTTTCCATGTGCATTTCTTGTGTATTTATATAATGTGTAAAGCGCTTAGGGCCCCTTGCGGGGGATAGGCGCTATATAAATATTATTATTATTATTATTATTACATGTGCTGTTGGGGAAAAGGGTTAAAGGCATAATCTGGTTTCATTGTTTAATAGCATTACCATTGGAATTTTGTTGGTTTCATGGGAAGACAACTTTGGTTTTCAAAGTTTTAAAAACTTGAGAGCTCTGTATCAGTCTATGGGAACAAAATAATTGTTCATAACACTTTTAGTACTGTAGGTCTAGTTTGTTTTATCTATATATTAATGGAAAGCTTTTTCGACATTGATTTCAATTGATTACATATGTGAATTGAAAAATTAAAGGGGCACACCAGGTTTGATGTATTTTTCCTGAACTCTGCATGAGATAAAACTTTTTATGTGTACCTATACCATAGTATGGTACACATAGCGTCAATGTCCGGATTGACTACTCGTCTGTTCGTCCATCTATATCTGTCTGTCTGTCAGACACTTTAGGTATAACGCGATAACTCTAACATTTTCTATTTGATCGGAACCAAATTTGTATATAGGTTTCTCATCCCAAAATACAGTTCGAGTTTGAATATGGGTTTGATCCGATTTATTTTAAAGGAGTTATGACCCTTCTTCTTTTTTTTTAATTTGAAATTTGGATTTTTCATATTTTTTTAGATTGAATTTCCTCGCTCAATTTAACATAATCAAATATTAAAAAACTTTTATAACAATAAAAAATTTATTTAATTAAAAAAAATTTTTTTTCATTGACACTAATTTGTTTTAGTTGTATTCCATTAATAAGGTGTGATGTCCTGTATTGAAAATATGAAGATTTTATTGCAATAGTTGCATGTAATATAATGATATCAATAAATTGACATGTGAACATCCAATATCCAGAGTATGAGAATACCTTTAATAGATGTCATTCCAAGCAAAATCTGTTATTAATTGAGTGATGACATATGTTACATAGCTCTAGGTGGGTGGTTGTATGAAGGTAAAGATGAACAACCTGCTGGCTGGATAATTGTTTATCCTATCTGTCAAATTTATTAATGGCTAAACAATTGGATCTCACAGTGAGAGGTCCTTGTGTGAATAGGGACAGAGTTATGAGATTTAAAACGACTCCTCCCCCACCCCAATTACTTTAACCCCTTCTTAAGACAAATTATTTGACCTTTTGATTTTAAGTTAGGTACTGATATATGTATTACTGTGATCATATCTTTGACCAATTATCAGTTATAGCTAATCGCTATAGCCAAGGTATGGGTTAAACATCTGCCGATCGTGATCGGCCTCTCGTTTTCTTTCAAAAAGATGTCTTGCTAACTTTTATTTAGTTTACTTTCGATATTAACCCTTTACCCAACAGTAATATTACCTCCAGCCAACAGAACTTTCAGGTGACGTCAAAGTTTTTGGGGGAAAAACATGTATTATTACTAAATGTTATGTGGCTCCTGATTTATGAAATTATGTTCATCTGTATGGATGGGGACTGGGAGTAAAAAAAAATTCAGAGTTGTGAATCCCCCTCCCCAAGCATGATAGTATGGTGAATATTTAGTAGGTTTTATATTTATATTTTATAACAATAAATGTAATAAACAAACGAAAGGTAAGTTTTGTTTTATCAACAGATCAATGTGACTTTCAGTTTCAATTTCTCTGTCGGAAAACCATATCACGAAATTGGGTGATTTATTAATGTTTTAAGCCATGGCTACGTGGTGAAATGAAACATAAAATAAATCATCAAGTGGCCTATCAACTCTTGGATAGTTACGTGTAAATTCAGTTACAATTGACTGCATTATTAGTCCAAACTAGTCAACATTGTGCCATCGATTACAACGCACGTGTTTTTTTGTTTACTTCAATTTACAACGCACCGGTTTTTGACCTTGACATTGCAGTCAATACATTCGCACCGCACATATCTTGTGCAATTAATAAATTAAACAATTCTTTCGTGCCTACATTGTACCTTACGATCGAGAAAGTGCTTTCTCTTAGTGAAATTTTGAGCAATCATATTCAATATAAAATGACAAGACAGTTCCGATAAGTAATTCGTGGTAATATTGCAGCACTAATCGGAATTGATTTGCGCACTTTCAATTTAAAAATAGCCGCGTTTGTCTCGTGAACTCTTGTGTTCAAATAAAAGTAACTAATGTTATACATCGTCATTTCTTTGATTTTTCACATCATGATATGGCCAATTTACTTGAGTATTTGGCAGTGTTAATGCGCGGAGAATAATAATTTTATTAATCAAACAAGAGAACAAAACGGCCGATCGATGCACATTTGTGCTTTTCAGTATTTTATTATTGTTGCGCTGACGTCGGCAAGGTTCCGATGTGTTTTCATCGTCATCAGCTGATCAATAAGTTCAATGGAAACACTCGATAAATGGTCAATTGATACTAACACTAAATCTAAGATATATTATGTTTGAATTTGCAATGATTGTCATTTATTTATTACCGAATGGCTATTATAGTTGTAGGCATGATAGATGACAGTCCCCATTGTGCGCCCCACATTCCAACACCACGTGTTCGCAGGTAAAAATTTCTGCGCTCGTTATCAGTGGGCGTTTCTTGATCTTTTTTGGCGGGAGTGTTTTTTAAATGAACCATTTGGATTGAATCGTGTGTCCATTCCTTTGTATTTTTAGATTACATTGTGAAGAATATACTCAAGATTATGTAATTGTCAATGCGCGCAGAATAATAATGTTATTAATCAAACGAGAGAACAAAACGGCCGATGCACATTAAATTTGTGCTACAGTATTTTATCATTGCTGCTATGACGTCGACAAGGTTCCTAGATTTTTTCATCGTCATCAGCTGATCAATAAGTTCAATGACAACATTCGATAAATGGTCAATTGATACTAATACTAAATCTAAGATATATTCTGTTTGAATTTGCAATGAATGTCATTTATGAATTACCGAATGGGTAATAGATATAGTCATGATAAAATGAGTCCCCATTGTGCGCCCCAATTTCCAACAAACGTGTTTACTGTAGGTACATATTTTTTGCGCACGTCATCAGTCGGGGGTTCTTAGCGGGAGTGTTTTTTAAATAAACAATTTTGATTGAATCATGTGTCCATTCCTTTGTATTTTTCGATTATAGTGTGGAGAATATACTCAAGATTATGTATTTGCCAATGCGCTTTAACAACACAATTTATTTGGGTACTAATCCAGGCAATCCCCGTGCCAACAATATTGGGCTGAATTGGCGTGATGTTGGGACGTGTAACTGAAGAGAAAATCGAAAATCTTGTCGAACTTTTCGATCAAAACTTTATTTAATTCTCAAAATTGCTCACTCAGTGTATTAAAATAAAATATTATTCATATGATCTTGTGATGAATGAGGGAAAAAATCAAATCAAATGACAGTTTTATTTGAGAACATTTCTAGGGCCAAAAGAGTTTTTAGCTCACCTGAGACGAAGTCTCCGGTGGAGCTATAGTCATCACTCCTCGTCCGTCGTCCGTCCGTGCGTCCGTCTGTCCGTCTGTCCGTCTGTCCGTCTGTCCGTCCGTCCGTCCGTCAAACTTTTTTTAAAGCATCTTCTCCTCTGAAACCATCATACCGAATTGGTTCATATTTGGTGTGGATGTTCCCTAGGTGACTCTCATTCAGATTTGTTCAAATGAGGTCACTGGGTCAAATAGTTGCGAAGCCAGGGCTATAACTCTATTCCTCCATAGTAATTCTTACAACGACTTCTTGTTCAGAACCATTGGGCCGATTTAGCTAATATTTGGTATGGAGGGTCCTTGGGTCACTGGTGTTCAGATTTGTTCAAATGAGGTCACCCGGTCAATTAGTTGAGAAATCAGGGCCATAACTCATAGTAATTCTTACAATGACTTCTTCTAAAAAAATATTTGGCCGATTTAGCTTATATTTGGTACAGAGATACCTTGGGTGACTGGGGTTCAGATTTGTTCAAATGGGGTCACTGGGTCAAATAGGGGCAGAGCCAGGGACATAACTTTAAAAAGAAACAAATTAATTTTTGCATTTTGACCTTTAATTTTTGTTTAGGACACATCACAGCCTCATATTTCTTACCTAGATTTTTCTTAGCATGTTCTTCATCTGTATGGATTTTGGTATTGTTTATTTAACCCCTTCCACTCTTGTTTTGATATAGAATTCATCCAAGACAGGATTACTCAAACATTTTTCATCTGATCAACACCAAATTTGGTATATGAATTTTTGACACTTATATACAGATCAAGTTAAAATATGGGTTTGATCCGATATATTTTAACAGAGTTATGGCCCTTTATAATTCACACCTCTTTGCTATGCACTATTAATTTTTAAGAGAACACTGAAGCCTCTATTATTGAAAAAGCCAATTTATCATAGTGTGGTCACCCGATACTCTTGCTAAGACTGCTTGCTTCAGACCAGTTTACCATCTGTCATTACAAGACATGACATTAGCTAAACAACTATTCTACATGAGTCTACAAGGAATAGTCCATTGTTCATTTCTCCAAGCCTGGACATAGTGTGTCTGACATTTGCAGAATGAAGTCTCCAGATGGTGAATTTAGTGTTGCTACCCCATACAGCAGGCTAGCATCACCAAATACACCCTCAATTACCTTATTCTGCTTAGGCCTCATCTTCTGGGACAATTTTTTTTAAAACATGTTTTAAAATTTGAAAAAAAGTGACACCATTATATATAACATCTGCAGAGTTATGAAACTTTACTCTTTAATGAAATTATGGAAACATTCCACCCTCCCCCACCTTCCCACTCCCACATGGCCCAGGCTCAACCCTGCCATCAACCAACATCCCTTCCAAGCCATATCACCTCTCAATTTAATACCTCTCACCACAGAGGCATATATATCTGTAAAGGTACAGGTCATTAATTATATAAACTGGCCAGATGACATGTATTATTCTAATCTAAACATATCTGTAGCAATTTAACAACAAACTGGTGCTTCCATTAGGTGATGACTGACATTCAATGATACTGTGAATGGCTTTGATTTCTTCAAGTCTGGAAATAGTGTGTCTGACATTTACATAGTGAGGTCCCCAGATGGTGAATTTAGTGTTGCTACCCCATACAACATGCTAGCATCACCAAATACACCCGCCAGGGACATAATTCTGCTTAGTCCTCATCTTCTGGGAAGTATCCTAAGTATCAAATTGACAGTTTGATTTAGTCACTTTTTCCACCTGTTCAGTTTCAATGTCCCCCTAATTTGCAGAAGATAAAATGCATAATTGAGGTGCTCAATGGGTGTGTATCACCAACTTCAACTGTAGGACTTCATTGATATAGTCACTTTTTTCCACCTGTTCAGTTTCAATGTCCCCCTAATTTGCAGAAGATAAAATGCATAATTGAGGTGCTCAATGGGTGTGTATCACCAACTTCAACTGAAGGACTTCAATCTGTTCCTTGGTTTTATTGGCCATTGAGGCCTAATCAGCAGTCTAGCATCACCAAATACACTAGCCAGGGTCCTCATTCTGCTTAGGCCTCATCTTCTGGGAAGTATATAGGCACTTAAATTGACATATTTACTTACTTTAGCCCTTCTGTTTAGTTTCTATATCCCCTAATTTGTGAATATAAAATGCATAATTGAGGTGCCCAATGGGTGCACATCACCAACTTTAACTGGAGAACTTCAATCTAATGCTATGTCTCCCATAGCAGTTGAGGCCTACACAGAATGAGGTCCCCAGAGGGTGAATTTGGTGATGCTAGCCCGCATTGCAGGATTGTGTCATTAAATTCACCCTTTGGGGACCTCATTCTGCAAATGTCAGACACTATGTTCAGGCTTGTCTGTTCGAATATTATGTTCTTAACCACCAGTATCCAGTTGAACTCATTATACCCTGATTTTGCAAAGAAAACTTTGGGGGTATATTGGATTTAATTTGTCAGTCTCTATTTCAGACTGTTCTCCCATCCATCCATCTGTCAATATGTCTCTATCCGTCCATCAATTGTTTTCTTCTCCAGATACATATTAAAGACCAAATGGGTTTATATATTTAGGTGTGGATGTCCCCCAGGTGACTCACATTCAGATTTGTTCAAATGAGTTCATCAGGTCAAATAGGTGAGAAGTCAGGGCCATAACTCTTTCCTTCCATAGTAATTCTTAAAACAATTTCTTCTCAAGAACCATCTGGACTATTTAGATTATGTTTGGTATGGATGGTCCTTCGGTGACTGGGGTTTAGATTTTTTCAGATTTGGGGTCATTTTAGGAAAATCAGTTAAGTTCAACTCTTAAAATCTAATGTCTGAAATTACCAAATGAATGGATCTCATAGATGGGGATTCATGTTTGTTCAAATAGGGGCGGAGATAAGAGATTTAATTATCAACCAGCCACCCTACCTGTGCTCCGCCGGAGCTATAGTCATCACTCCTCGTCCGTCCATCGTCTGTCCGTCCATCCGTCCAACAACAATTATTTGAACATCTTCTCCTCTGGAACCATAAGACCAAATGGGTCAAATAGTTGCGAAGCCAGGGCCATAACTCTTTCCCACCATAGTAATTCTTTTAAACATCTTCAGAACAATAAGACCGAATGGTTTCATATTTGGTGTGGATGTTCCCTAGGTGACTCACATTCAGATTTGTTCAAATGAGTTCACTTGAAATAGTTGCGAAGCCAGGGCCATAACTCTTTCCCTCCATAGTATTCTTAAAGTGACTTCTTCTCAAATACCATCAGGCTATATGGGTTCATATTTGGTATGAAGGATCCTTGGGTGACTGGGGTTCAGATTTGTTCAAATCAGGTCACTGGGTCAAATGTGGGCGGGGCCAGGGACATAACTCCAAATTTTTTGTTTTAGATTTAACTCTTTAGATATCTACTTCTTTTAAAGTGATTACGAAAAGTTCTGACTGTTGTGGTCTCCAGAGTCCCAGTCTTATCAGTCTTTGCAGTCTGGTGAGCGACCCCACAGTCATTGACTGTCTTGTATCAAATATATATTTCAATTTTTTACCACGTTCACTTTGGAACAGTCTATTGCTAGTGTTGAAGGGATACTACCTGTATGAAACCATTTCTTTTTATGTTTCCTTCAGAGCGTTTCTAGGAGATATGTGCTGTATGAATAATATGCAAAAAGAATTCAATGGACAATTTAATAACTTGGAATCAAAACTTGAAACGTGTAGAGTTTTAATTCTTTTAAACAAGCTTCCACCCCAATAAAAATATGCTTATGAAGGAGGCTGTGGACGAATCCAAAAGTTATGACAACAAATAGGACCGGAAACAACATGCTCGATTCGTCGATTATCAAAACAGACATAGGCCTAATTGTTCTTGAAATAAATGGGTAAATTATCGGAAAGTTGGTAATACGCTACGTTAATTTCGGAAAGTTTTCGGGAAATTTTCGGGAAATCAGCGCGTTATCGGAATATTTAGATGCGGTATCGGGAATATTTTCGGGAAATGGTGACCGCTCTATCGGAATCTATCGGGAAATTTAGAAGATAGTTTTGAGTTATCGGAATCCTATCGGGATATCTATCGGGATCCCGATAGTAGTTTTGAGATGACCCCTAACTCTAAAAACCCAAAAAATACATTTTTGCATTTTGATCATATTTGGTGTGGATGTTCCCTAGGCGACTGTCATTCAGATTTGTTCAAATGAGGTCACTGTGTCAAACAGTTGCGAAACCAGGGCCATAACTATATTCCTCCTTGGTAATTCTTATAACGACTTCTTGTCAAGAACCATTATGCCGATTTAGTTTATATTTGGTATGTGGGGTCATTGAATGACTGGGGTTCAGATTTGTTCAAATGGGGTCACTGGGTCAAATAGGGGTGGAGCCAGGGCCATAATTCTCCAAAAAATAATAAAAAATTCAGGAACTCCTTGATCAATTTAACATACAAAAAAAATTATCACCCCCCCCCCACATGACCCAGAACCCCACCCTGTCCCCACCCTATCTTATCTCCTAACTCACTCACAGGTAAATAAAGTATTTTTTATTTAAATAAATTAAAAAACATTTAATTAAAATTTTGATGAACTTGTGACATTACATCTTCGGGGGGGGGGGGGGGGGGGGGGGGGGGTAGAGTTGGTACCTCTGAAATCAGGGGTTTGGGAGAAAAAATGAACAGACAGATGTACAGAAATGTTCAGTAAATTCCTTTTAATACTAGTATCTGTGCATTCCCATTACAAGCCAACTCTGCTCTGAACTGACAGACATGGCAGGGCAGATAGAGAGATAAGAGAACTTCTGTAGCTATAGGCAGAGTCCCCAGGGAATGTATTCATGTCATTCATAATTTAAATGAGATTAATGGTCCCCAGAGAGTGTAATTCATGTCATTCGTAATTTAAATAAGATTAATGGTGTTATCAATGAAGCACCCTTGTTGTTTACATTATCACTCAGTGGTCATTAAAATCAGATTAATTTCATTTTCTCCAAGAGTGTCTGGCATTTGTAGAATGAGGTTCCCAGAGGGTGAATTTATGTTGCTCCACACAGCAGGCTAGCATAACCAAATACACCCTCTGAGAACCTTATTCTGCTTAGGCCTCATCTTCTGGGAAGTATCTATAGTATCAAATTTACATTGTTGTTAGTTAAATTTCCCTTCTAGGAAGTTTCTGTATCCCTTAATTTACAGAGGATAAAATTCATGATTGAGGTGCCCAATGGGTGAACATCACCAATTTCAACTGGGGAACTTCAATCTTATTCTATGTCTTCCATAGCAGTTGAGGGCCTTATCAGAATGAGGTCCCCAGAGGTGAATTTAGTGATACTAGCCTGCTGTGCAGGTTAGCGTCACTAAATTCACCCTCTGGGGACCCCATTCTGCAAATGACAGACACACTATCACACTATTTCAAGGCTTGTTGTATAATACATTGTGTTGCTTGAGGCCAGGCATGCACAATGTAGGAACAGACACGCTTTTTGTGATGCTATCCCGAACAGCAGGCTAGCATCACCAAATTCACCCTCTGGAGACCTCATTCTGCTTAGGCCTCATCTTCTGGGAAGTATCTATAGTATAAAATTTACATTGTTGTTAGTTAAATTTCCCTTCTAGGAAGTTTCTGTATCCCTTAATTTGCAGAAGATAAAATTCATAAATGAGGTGCCCAATGGGTGAACATCAACAATTTCAACTGGGGAACTTCAATCTTATTCTAGGTCTTCCATAGCAGTTGAGGGCCTTATCAGAATGAGGTCCCCAGAGGGTGAATTTAGTAATACTAGCCCGCTGTGCAGGTTAGCGTCACTAAATTCACCCTCTGGGGACCTCATTCTGCAAATGACAGACACTATCACACTATTTTAAGGCTTGTTGTATAATACATTGTGTTGCTTGAGGCCAGGCATGCACAATGTAGGAACAGACACGCTTTTTGTGATGCTATCCCGCACAGCAGGCTAGCATCACCAAATTCACCCTCTGGAGACCTCATTCTGCTTAGGCCTCATCTTCTGGGAAGTATCTATAGTATCAAATTTACATTGTTGTTAGTTAAATTTCCCTTCTAGAAAGTTTCTATATCCCCTAATTTGCAGAAGATAAAATTCATAAATGAGGTGCCCAATGGGTGAATATCACCAACTTCAACTGGGGAACTTAATTCTTATCCTTATCAGATTTGTGAAAATGGGATCACAAAGTCATATAAGGACAGAGCACGAGACTTAACTATTTCACTACATAGTAATTCTTAAAATATGTTTGCAAGAACTAGTTGGCTTATATGGAATGGAATGTTCTTCCTTGACTGCAATTCAGATTTTTTTAAATGGGGTCACCTGGTCAAATAGGGGCCAAGCGAAGGACAGTTTCCCTCTTAATATGCTTCCTTCACAAGGACCATGAGGTCTATTTGACTGATATTTATGATATGTATGAAGGGTTCTTTGGTGTCTGGGATTCAAATTTATTCAGATGGGGCTACCACAGGGTTGTCAATAGTAGTCTGGTCGATAAAAGGTTTGACCTAGAAAAAATTTGGACTAAGTTGGTTTTTACAACATTTTGAAGAGGAAGCTCTCCTCCATAACATATCCAAAATCCGCTAAAATCCGCTTTGAGCATTTTTTGTAATTCAAGATGGCGTCCAAGATGGCTGCCATTTTCATATAAGTCAGCTTGATGCAATTATAGTGAGAACATCTTGTCATATATATACACATGTATACATTTTTGTGAAGCTAAGACATAATGCCACCTTTATGTGCCAAAATTCGAACTCCCGGTCCAAGATGGCCGCTAAAATGGCGACCGGAAGTGGATTTTTTACGTTTTTATGTTTACTCATACCATGTATGGTAAACATAGTGTCGTTGTCCGGATTGACCACTCGTCGTTCGTCCGTCCGTCCGTCCGTCCGTCTGTCCGTCCGTCCGTCTGTCTGTAGACACTTTACGTGTAATGCGATAACTCAAACATTTTCTACCTGATCAAAACTAAATTTTGTATATGGGGTTTTCAGCCCAAAATACAGATCGAGTTCGAATATGGGTTTGATCAGACTTTTTTTTACAGAGTTATGGCCCTTTTTCGACTTAGAATTCATGAATTCTGCCATAACTCAAACATTTTTTATCTGATTGGAACCAAATTTGGTATATGAGTTGCTCAGACCAACATACAGATTGAGTTCGAATATGGGTTTGATCGGATGTTTTTTAATGGAGTTATGGTACTTTGACATATAGTTCACACATACTTCGATAAAGCAACCATTTTTCATCTGATAGGAGCCAAATTTGGTATATGAGTTTCTCAACTCAAAATACAGAACGAGTTTGAATATGGGTTAGATCCAATTTGTTATACCAGAGATATGGCCCTTTTTCAACTAAGAATTATCCAATTATAACCCAAGTAACTTACAATTAATGAATACCTCAGCCTCACAGCTTCTCTGTGAGAGAGATAAAAAGACATGGTTTATTGAGAGTTATTTATAGCCCTCATATGTTAGCTCTGTATAAGAGACACAAATTAGTGAATTATTGGATAAATTGATTTAGCTATCTTATTAACCACAACTTAGCCATGTGAATTTATTTAACTAGACCAATGGAGCTCTCTAAGTCCTTAGATGATGGGACTACATTGGATCAAACAGGGCAGAGATAGGTGATTTAACCCCTTTTACCCATTCCATGTCTTTTAACCTTTTCCATTAAATAAATAATTATATTATTTTGATATCTCACATGGCAATTTGCAACAACATGAATAGAACTGCTTACACTATGATAGTGGTGACAGGCTCTAGAGTTTAGATGTTATATTAACCCTTCTATATTGACTCATACATTCCAATAATTTGTGTTATTACTGGTTATTATGTACATTTGTCATATACTACTTTAGATCATAACAGTATACTCTATAATTCAACATTAAAAGATTATGATTCTGATTATAAATAACAATTTACTATTGCCAAGTGATGGGTTAAACATCTGCCGATCGTGATCGGCCTCTCGTTTTAATAATATCTTTAAGATAAGTGTCCGTGGTTTGGAACTGGTTGAGAATTTTGGCTTTATTTTGTATATAGCATGTTAACTGACAATTGGAGCAATGAAATATGCTGTTCGTGAGGTCCACACCCCTTCTGATCACTCAAAAAATCGATTTTACAAAACGCGGTATAACATTTCACAAAAGATGCCCGAGATTCTAATCATATTTCATCAAGAAGTGGTGGTAAGAACTGTGCAATGTAACTGATCCATTCTATATCTTATTGATATTCGAATTCAAAGGTACCAAAATTGTCACTTTGGCTCAAAATGGCTGCCAATATGGCCACCAAAATATGGAAAATGGTAATTATTATCCCAGCGTGCCACACAACCGCTTAAAAGTTAGGGTGATGCACACAGTTGACTAGTATGTCTTATATAGCTTGAGTACTAACATTTCTGATGCACCTTTGGTATTTTGTTACTATTTTAACCACTGAAATTACCAGAATTATTCGAAATTTTCTGTCACAATCCTGATATCAAAATCGGCAAAAAATCGCTGTTCAGGTTTCAGCCATATTTTGAAAGTAAAATGGAACTATGTTTGGTATCAAAGATGTTTATTGTTTTGATATGTGTTACATGTGTCACACTGAGTTGTTTTAGACAAAATTACTCAAGATGGCTTCCAAAATGGCAACCAAGTTTGGTAAACATTATTATATACATAAACATATGTGTATATACGTGGTGTATATGTATACATAATCAATTGTGACTCACGTGCTACTTAATCAACTAAATGTTCTATTCTGATTGTCCCGGTACCCTACGAGTCATGACAAATTCATTTTGATGAATGCAATATGGATTTTGCCTAAAGCTTCCTTGTTTTTGAACGGAAATGGGCAGAACGTTGAAACCGAACTGAGATGGATCATATTAAGTGGCTATTCTGGTCCATTAGCATCAACATTGATCAACTTAATACAGTGTGTATGTCTGTTGATTGTCTGGTCATAGGCGATGTGAGTAGGTATACATGGAACTATTGTATTCATGAATGGTGTGAATAGTTATACAATGTGTGACTATATGGTCATGGATGGGATGTCCATAGTGAGATGTATATGTATATAAGGAGTAGCTGTATGCTGATGTGTGAGGTGAACATGTTTACAGTGAGTGGCTGTCTGGTAATTGAAGTGGTGTATGGTCATAACGAGAGCAGCTACACTGTCCTGTATGTATACATGGAGTGATTGTGTGGTCAGTGGTGGGCTGTACATATGTACATTGGGTGGATGTATTGTCATGGGCGGGTGTATATGTGTACACATGTTGGGTGTATGGTAATGGATGGGTGTATGTATAAATAGGGTGTGGTTGTGTGGTTATGGGCAATGTGTATATGTATACATGGAATGACTGCACGGTCATTGTTGAAGTGTATATGCATACCTGGAGTACACTTTGATGGCCATTGGCGGCTAGTGTATATAGAGAGCGACCTCATGGTGATGGATGGGATGTATATGTTAATATGTACTATTGTATTGTCTTTGGTGGTGTGTACAAGCATACAGTAACTAACTGAATGCTCGTGGAGAGGGTGTATATGTATACAGCGAGTGGCTGAATTGTCACGATTGAGCTGTATATGCAAGTCTGAAGTGTACGAATGGCCGTGTGTGCGGGGTATTGGACTATCTAGAAGGGTTGTATGGCCATTGGTGAGGTATATATATACACACCTGGAGTGATGCTGTGTCATGGGTGAGGTGTATATGTATATCATGAGTGACTACATGACCATGGCACGGCCAATATGTACATATGTATATGGGGATTGACAGTATGACAAAATTAATGGTGGGGTGAATTGATATACAAGGAGTGACTATGATCACGAATGTGGTTTATGCGTATACAGCGAGAAGCTGAAATGTCATGGGTCAGGTGTATATGCAAGTCTGGAGTGTATGAATGGCCGTATGCGCGGAACGAGACACTGATATATCGAGAAGGGCTGTAAGGCCACTTTTGTGAGGTTATACAGCTATGCTCTCAGTAAGCGACCTGTTTAACGAGGTTATGGGCCGGTACTTAACGCGGTGTTACCACTAAAATACCGCGGTTATCATTCTGTACCGCGACGGAGGGCGGTTGACCCGCGGTACTGGTACGGTATTTTTACCGTTGGTTACCGCAGGTCACCGCGTTATTGGTGTTCGTTACCGCCGTACACCGCGGTATTTTTTTCGTAACCGCGTTCAAATTACCGCTAACGGCCCTCCACCGCGGAGAGAACACGACTGAAACAAGGCGTCACACGGTAGGTAAATGATTATGAATAACTTTTGTATTGAATGAATACCTGTAAGCTGCACGTAATTATGTATACGTAATGAATATAAATGAATAATAATGCAATCGGATTACATATGAACATGTCTGGTTTACATGTAACATATTACAAATGTACACGTACATCACGTTTAATCACGTCGGCGGTTTTTGAACTCAGCTATAATTGCTTACGGCGACTGGATTACGCAAAACACCGTGGACTCAGGAGTAATAGTTTTGTTGTTAGCATCTATCTTACATATCGTCAAATGATTTACGCACCCGATTCCTATATCGGTTTCCACTCATGCGGATCTTCTTTTTTTTTTGTGTTTCCAAAATCTAAATTTCTTATAAAAATGGGAAAAGTAAATCCTCCATTTATCTGAATTTGGTCGAAACCAGCGTGGACGGTGCATTAGTAACACTGAGTCCGAGTTTAGTCTTGGAGGCCAGGGCGGCGATCGTTGCAGAAATATTCATATTCGTTCAAATCTATAGTTGTGTTCATATGCCAAACATAATCGTCGCGTAAATAGTATATTATCGCCAAGACGTATGATTGTACGCATTCGTGAAATAGTAAAGCAATTTAAAAACATTTGCGCCTGAAGATTTCTTGTCGGTGGGAATAAAATGTGTAACTAAGAAAGCGTTGCACATGTCATGCAGCAAAGTAAAGTTGTTATCATCACCAATGTGCGCGACAAAAGACACACGCAAAACACCAAACATTGAAAGACACAACGTTGTCATATCAGTCTTTGATTTTGTTACGTGAACATTCATTGTGCTCACGAGTGCGTGTCGGGCGGCATCGTTTGATGTGAAATTGCAACTTTTGGCGAGGGCGTGCATTTGTAGTTCTCGGTGGGTCGCAGTATAAATTATATCACATACCGGTATTCCTATCTAATCGTTATTCGGAAAAAAACATGCATGGTGTTGGAAAGATAAAATATGTTTCTTTGGTTATACACAGAGGTTAACATTGTAACATAATTATTTCAAGTGATCAAATTTTTTATTCCCGATACGGTAGCAATAAAGAGCGTTTGTCTCACTTTTGTGCGACAAATATTTATAAAATAGCTATTACGTGCACAACATTTTAAAGATCGAATGAGACTTGTCTGTTTAAAGCCACGTGGCGGTTCGCACATAATATTATTCGCAATACCAAAATAGATCGATAAATATCTGAACTACCTTCTGCGAGCCAAACGGACGCATTGAAGTAATGGAAATACAAGTGCCCAAAACACAAAACAGCCATTCGCGCGTGCGTCACGTGTGTAGTTTTACTATATAATAGCACCATCAACAAAACACAAATATTTATTTCACCCATTGAGGCCAGTTATAAAAAGACATGACGACATCTTAATTTAAGTGCCCCGTGACCTATATTAACAAAGTCTGCCAGCTGCAGTATGACGTAATCAGTGACACGTGCTTTTGCCAGAATGTGTTTTTTTTCCTTGATATACGGGAGTTCCACGTTGTGTCTTTTATTGCTAAGACAATAATTCCCGTTATACGAACAAATGGTGTTTGTGATTTGCAGTTAATGAATGTCAATAAAGTTAATAACGATATTTATTTGGGGACTATTTAAATAGTGTCGTTATCATTCAATTTAGGGATCACGCACATCTGAACATTGATATAAACTGTAGATACGGGATTTATCGAGCTGTCTAAAATGGCCGAAATCATTTGTTCCCTTCCCGATAACCAACACTGATTACAAATAGTGTCATTTATGGGCATTTTAGGCAATAAAACGAGACTAGAAATGTTATTGTAATATTTTAATATTCACATTAATTGAAAAATGACTTTCTCAAAGTAACTTATACTTACCTTTACTTAATCTGGAAGCCCGTTATAATGGGCATATTTCCCCGATACTCGGCTTTCATCTATTTCAATATTTTAATAATACACTTCACGGTACACAAACATGGACGGAGATCGTGAGAACGGCCGTCCTATTTTGGAAGATTGACGGTCAGCCATCGAATCCCGTCATTAACCTCGTTACAAAAATGCTACCGCGTAGCGGTAATGTCACCGCGTTTGTGCGGTGCATTACCGCGTGCCACCGCGCTACCAACATTCGTTACCGCTGGTAGTGTGGTGGTACCGTGAACGTCGCGGTGGTACCGCGGTACGCGCGTGGTAGTGCAACCGCAAATCGGCGGTATGTCGCGGTATTGCACCGCGGTATTAACGCATGTACACCTCGTTAAAACAGGTCGCTTAATTTGAGCAGTGCTGTATGTATATACCTAGAGTGACTCTATGGTTTTGGGTTGGGTGTATATGTATATCTTGAGTGGCTATATGGCCATGGGTGTCGCAAATATGTATATATACAGGGAGTGAGACTGTATGACCACTGGTGAGGCAAATAGATATACAAGAAGTAATATATAACAATGGATGTAGCGAACAGGTATGGAGTGACTGTATGGTCATCGGTGAGGTGTATATGTATATATTTAGTGGCTGTATAGCTATGCATGTGGAAAATACATATACATGGAGTGACTGTATGGACTATGGTTAGGCGAATAGGTATACAAGAGGTTACTTTGTGCTCATGTATGTAGTGAATATGTATACAGGTCATGTGATGTGTGGGAGTATACCTTGTGTGTCTGCAATGTTATTCGCGGCTATATGACCATGCGTTGGTGTATGGGTAAACCCAATTGTGGCTGTATGGTAATGGGTGAGGTGTATGTCTATACAGCGAGTGGCACATGGCCATTTACGTGGTATTCATGTATGTATATATGGAGTGACTGCATGCTCATGTGTGATTTGTACTGGCGCACCTTTGTGTGACTATCACTTTCCCCAATAACTCAAGGATATGTTAATCGATAGAGGTAATATCAGAGTGTTCTCCACATTAATTGCGTTTTATATGCAATGTGAAGAAAACTGTTTTCCTGACAATAGTTTATAAGTTAATAAATTTTGATGCTAATGGGCCAGAGTAGCCACATAATATGATACCTGTCAGTTCAGGTTCAACGTTCCAAGGTTTTGGGACAAGCATAATATAAGATTAAGTTGTCCATTGATTAAGTAGCATGTTTAATAACCAAGTGAGTCACAATTTGCTATCATTTCGGAACAGCCGAGAATAATGTTCGGAATATAAACTTTTTACTAAATTTGGTTGCCATTTTGCATGTAATCTTGAGTAATATTGTCTAAAACACCACACTATGTCATATTTAAGGCATATCAAAATAAAAAGAACCTTTGATACTAAAGATAGAGATTTTTTGCCGAGTTTGATGCTGTTTGTGATAGAAAAATCACATAATTCTGGTGATTTCAGAATGGTAAATAGTAAAAATTAATCAAGGTGCATAGGAAATGTTGGTATTCAATGTATATAATACGGAATAGTCATTTGTGTACATCACCATAACTTGTAAGCGGTTGCATGGCACGTTGAGATAATAATTAACATTTTTCCATATGTTGGCGGCCATTTTGACAGCCATTTTGAGCCAAAGTGACAATTTTGGTACCATTGAGTTCGAATATCAATAAGATATAGAATGGATCTCTTACATTGCACAGTTCTTCCCACTTCTTGGTGAAATGTGACCAGAATCACAAAGGGGATCTTCTGTAAAATGTTATACCGCGTTTTGTAAAATCGAATTTTTGAGTGATCGGAAGGGTGTGGACCCCCACGAACAGCATATTTCATTGCTCCAATGGTCAGTTAACATGCTATATACAAAATAAAGTCACAATTCTCAACCAGTTCAAGACCTCAGAAACTTATCTTAAAAGTATTAGTAAAAACGTATGAATTCCACTTCCGGTCGCCATTTTGGCGGCCATCTTAGACGGGAAGTTTCAATTTTGGCACATAAAGATGGCGTTATGTTATAGCTTCACAAAAATGTATACAAGTGTATACATATGACAAGATGTTCTCACTATAATTGCATCGCGCTGACTTATAGGAAAATGGCAGCCATCTTGGACGCCATCTTGAATTACAAAAATTGCTCAAAGCGGATTTTAGCGGATTTTGGATATGTTCTAGAGGAGAGCTTCCTCTTCAAAATGATATAAAAACCAACTTAGTCCAAATTTTTTCTAGGTTGACCCTAAAATTTGAGTTTATCGACCAGACTATAGGTACTGGTACCGGTATCGGAACCGGCGGTAATCAGGAATTAAATCGGTACCGGTTATGATGTCGAGTACCGACGGTTCTCGGTACTGATAGTTGATTTCTATTAATATACATCTTAACAAATATAAAGGGTTAATTAAGCAGCTCAACATCGCGCCAAACACAACTGCGATTGGTCATCGTGATGTCGTTAGCACATTCAAACATAAAAGTCATAGTATGCCGCACTATGACAACTTGTCACTAAATTGACAGAATGCATGCATTGTGTTGGCGCTTGTGATATATATATATTGGATGCGGATGGAATGCCGCCGGATGCAATTCTGCACGTGCCGTTTCGCGGTATCAATTTGAGAGGAGTCTGTTGGACACTGACAATGTCACAAGGCTCAGAAGTGCCAAACACCCAAATTACCATCGATGGTTATATATGATGACATGGATGTTGACACTTTAGAAGTTAGAACTCGAATGACAGGATATTTGTGAGTTGTGACTTGTGAGTCGTGACATGGAGGCATGGGCAACCAGGGCAGAGTTACCAGAGTATTATGACGTAATGATTCATGAGTGACATCTATTGAATTTTATTGTCCCTTGTATTAACTTTTATTGTGATATAAAGTTAATCTCACAAACACAGAGTGTATTTGACTATTTTCTATCTAAATATATTTCAAATTTTCGAACTAGCCAACTACAACTAGGCTTACTGGAAAAGAATTTGGTTTCATTGGGTGACATCGTTTATGAAATTACAACATGTGAGTAATATGGCCCATTAGTGAGTTCTCTAATTAATTACCACACAAATAAAATGGTGTACCGGGTATCCATATAAGTCTACAATGTTAGCAGACCCAGTAGTCAAACATACATGTCTACATTCGTTCCACTCTATATTCCCCGTCTTTTAAAAAATTCTCCCTTTGCGACTTTCCGAAAACCACCGCAGACAACAACTTAATCGTAAATGTCGTTGCGATTTTTATTTTCGTTGTTTGACTAAACCTCGAACTTAACGATTATTGATGATGGAACCCCACGAAACAAAAGTTATTTGCCGCATAAAAGTCCACTCAATGAGTACCGATACCGACCCGGTTTGCGGTACTGAAGATCAGTACGGAACCGGTACCGAAAGTTGTGGTACCGTCGGTACTTTGACAACCCTGGGTCACCAGGTTAAATAGGGTGGGCCCAGGGACATAACTATATGTCTCTATAGTAATTCTTAAAATGTCTTAAGAGAGTTTGGACTATTTAGCTTACATATAGCACTACTGCGCGCACATTAAAGGCCCATTAATGATATACCATTACAAATCCATTAAAAAACCCATGATTTTCCCGTTAAAAACCCATTAAAATACCCCCTTAATATGTAACCTTTCACAGCCATTAAATTGCCATTATTATAAGAAAGTTAACGGCCATTAAAGCTAAATTATTTTAATGGGTATGTGTATGGCCATTAAATTAACTGGGGTAATGGGCATTAAATGAAGGCGGGAACTAAAGGCCATTAAAAAATTAATGGCAACATTCTGTGTTTAATTGCCATTAAAACCCCTTTAAAATCCAATGAAAGGTTACATATTAAGGCCCATTAAATATAATGGGCATTAAAATGGGTCATTATAATGGGCATTAATTTTGGGAGGTCAATTTTGATGCCCATTAAATTTCTGGGGGCAGGGTGCCCACAAAATTGATGGCCATTAAATACAGCCTATATTTAATGGTTGGTTCATGGGGCATAATAAGGCCCATTAAATATGATGGGCATGAAAAACTGGTCATAAGCAGAATGAGGTCTCCAGAAGGTGAGTTTGGCGACGCTGGTCCGCTTTGTGGGACAGCTTCACTAAATTTGCCCTCTGGGGACCTCATGAAATGACTAGACAACTTTATCTCCAAACTTGGGTATGATACCAGGAATTAGGTGTTTATAGCCAGAATATGGCCCGGGACCTTGAATGTCCCTTTAAAGTGGTACTGTGTGTATATTTATGGACTCCCCGATTCCTCATTTCTCTGTACAATATAGCTCAAGATGATCTATTTTTAAATGGGGCATCAACTGTGTTGAAATTAATTACAATTGGATAGAAATAATAATAAAACACATATAAGGCCATTACAATTTCAAGTCTGGGTTCACAAGCAATTATGTCTAAATGTTTTGATAAGGGAGGGAGGGAGGGAGTCTTTTTATATTTATTATTTATTTAAAAAATTTCAAAACATACTCAAAATCGAATATTAAATCTTTTTTCATGATTCCAGGTACATGTAATACAACTTGTATCTGTGCAATCACATGTATAGCTCAATACATGGGAATATTCTGACACCTCTGTTGCCCAATTCCAAAAGCATGGCTCTAAATGGATATTGAGGAAAGGCATAGCATGAGTTTTGTCTGGTTCTATTCTTGATAGTGTGAGGGATATGGTTTATAAAGTCAGAAGCACTCATTGTCTCGCACCAAATATCATAACTGTACAATGTAACCACACATACATGTATAGAGAAACACACACCACTCAAATTACAAAAAACTTCTGACAATTATATTAGGAATTCTGAGAAATCTGATTCAAATGTAGCAGTGCCATAAATTGCTCTACATGTATTTATTTACTGCAATGCCCATGGATATCCACTATCAGGAACAATTCTCAGTGACACTGATGTAATTTTTCTAGTGTTCCACAAGAATCCTATATACCGGTTTATATCATTATACTTTTACACTGATGGCGGCTGATGTGGGTACATGTACATACCTTCTCAAAATAAGTGTCCCTCTCAAACGTTGGAACCGCGTTGAGAATTGACCATCAACGCGATTCTTGTGTTAACGGAACGCGGTCGTAACGTTACTTCAATGCAGTTGTGATTTTCCTCAATGCGGTCGAGGTAACCGTCAATGCAACATAGCGCGGTGGGCATGACTGTCAACGCAACAAACGCGGTTGAGATAACCATCAACGAAACGGAACATTGCCAACATAATACAATGTTATTTTGGCATGTTGGGAGGTATGGATAAAATGATTGATTGGTGTTAAATGTTTTACATTTTCATTATAATTTTTCTGGAAAAAGCTAATAAATAAATGTAAATCACATTGATCGTGCTGCACGAATTAATAGAGATGCAATTGAGATTTCTAACAACCAAAACACTTTTGAGTTCACGTCGCAATATACATGTGCATGCATTTTTGAATATTTAATATTCAGCGTCACATCCGATTAAAGGTTGATTATCTGTACGCCAAGGATCCGATGTCATTTGAAATCTTTGTGAGGATATGATAACTCGATGACAGATCTACAGTGATGTAAATAATTTAAAAATATTAAAGGTACTCAATCCGACCAGGCCCTCATAAATTACTATTTCTTTGGCGTCGGGGATAAAAAATAATTGATTCGAGTCGAGGAACCTACTTATCAACGCTCAGAGTTATCAGATATTAATTTTTGAAGTTTTGTTATTTCTATTGTTTCTGGCCCAGAAACACGCCACCAAAAAGATGTTCTCAGTAAAAATTGCGTTATTAATACACTTGATTTCAGAGTTATCCATCCTCGTCTGTTTGAATAAGTGTTCCTGTTGAAATTATTAGTACACGTCTTGAGAAAATTACAATTATTAGTACGCATCTCGAAAAAATTACAAACTTCAAAAATCAATATTTAACAACTCTGAGCTTTGATGGATGCGTTCCTCGACTCGAATCAAATATTTGTTACCACTGAAGCCAAAGAAATAGTAATTTAGGAGTGCTTAATCGGATTGAGTACCTTTAATTATCCATGTGTTCTTCAACACCTGCAAAACACGCAGCGGTCTGATCTGACGTGGTAACCAATGATATGTCATTTTTACTGACAGGCCGCGGATCAAAAGCCTACCGGAATGATTCACAGCAATGTCAATGAACTCAAATAGGGACATGTCTTCGGTGAATCCCGAAGCTTCCAAACGCAATGAATGTACGTACATATTAAACAAGCTAAAATATTTGGAAAGCGATTTTTCAACAGAATTTTGCAGAATAAACGCGACAACAGGTAAGCCAATGAGATAGAGAATCTTCAAATTCAATTCAAAATATGACACAAACTACATACAACTCCAACGCAATAATAAAATCCGGTATAAAGAACTAAACACACCACCTCCCATTTTTAGCTCAACTTACTTTTGTAAGTTTGAGCTATTGCCATGGTTTGGCGTCCATCGTGCGTGTGTCCGTCAACAATTTCCTTTGGCGCGGGCTACAGGTTGTACCTTTGGTCTGATCTTCATGAAATTTGTCATGAATGTTGAGATTGACATGTAGATGGGAACGAATCATTGTGGGGTCATTCGGCCAAAAAACATGGCCGCTGGCGGCCATCTTAGATTTCAAAATTCAATCCATTGGCGCGGGCTACAGGTCGTACTGTTCGTCTGATCATCATGAAATTTTTCATCGTTGTTAATATTGACATGTAGATGGGAACGAGTCATTTTGGGGTTGTTCGGCCAATAAACATGGCCACCAGCAGCCATCTTGGATTTTACTCTTTGCATGACTAAATCCTTTGGCGCGGGCTACAGGTTGTACCTTTGGTCTAATCATTATGAAATTTGTCATGAATGTTGACATTGACATGTAGATGAGAACGAATCATTGTGGGGTCATTCGGCCAAAAAACATGGCCGCTGGCGGCCATCTTAAATTTCAAATTTCAATCCATTGGTGCGGGCTACAGGTTCATCTGATCATCATGAAATTTGTCATGGATGTTAATATTGACATGTAGATGGGAACGAGTCATTTTGGGGTCGTTCGGCCAATAAACATGGCCGCCAGCAGCCATCTTGGATTTTACTCTTTGCATGACTAAATCCTTTGGTGCGGGCTACAGGTCGTAGCTTTGATCGGAACATCATGAAATTTGTCATGGATGTTAACAATGACATGTAGATGGGAACGAGTGATTTTGGGGTCGTTTGGCCGAAAAACATGGCCGCCAGCAGCCATCTTGGATTTTACTATTTGCATGACTAAATCCTTTGGCGCGGGCTACAGGTCGTACCTTTGGTCTGATCTTTATGAAATTTGTCATGAATGTTGACATTGACATGTAGATGGGAACGAGTCATTTTGGGGTCATTCGGCCAAAAATCATGGCTGCTGGCAGCCATCTTGGATTTCAAGATTCAATCCATTGGCGCGGGCTACAGGTCGTACTGTTCGTCTGATCATCATGAAATTTGTCACTGATGTTAACACTGACATGTAGATGGGAACGAGTGATTTTGGAGTCGTTCGGCCAAAAATTTTACTCTTTGCATGACTAAATCCTTTGTCGCGGGCTACAGGTCGTTGTGTTGGTCGGAAGTTTATGAAATTTTGTCATGAATGTTGACATTGACATGTAGATGGGAACCAATCATTGTGGGGTCATTCGGCCAAAAAACATGGCTGCCAGCGGCCATCTTGGATTTCAAAATTCAATCCATTGGCGCGGTCTACAGGTCGTACTGTTCGTCTGATCATCATGAAATTTGTAGGTCGTAGCTTTTGTCAGATCTTCATAAAATTTGTCATGGATGTTAACAATTATACGTAGATGGGAACGAGTTCTTTTGGGGTCAATTGGCCAAAAAAAATGGCCACCAGCAGCCATCTTGTATTTTACTCTTTGCATCACTGAATCCTTTGGCGCAGGTTAGACATTTCAATTAGCACCTTTCCTATTCCTCCATTTATTGTCAACCATTAAATTATTCCCCTACCTAAGTTGAGCTACAGTGTCATTGACACTTTCATTTTTAATTCTATTATCTGTCCCACATGTTCAAAAAAATATTTATCAGAAAATATTTATTAGTATTTGAGAACTCGGCATATATAAGAACAGAGGCGGACTGGGCCAAAAAAACAGCTCGGGAAATGAATATAATACTAGACGAAGTTATTCTGGTTTCGTCAACCACGAAACCAGAATTTTAGTCAATTGTGGTTTATTTACTGCTACTAAGCCTATTAAATGTATTCATCGTCCTGTTTGCAATGATCGACAAGTATATATATCCCAACAGTTCTGTAGCGGACATTTATAGCAATATATTCGTGCGTGGTGTTTTACTCCATACATTGGGAAACACAACCGCACGACCGCTTTGTGCGATACACGTGTTCATTGTACCTATATATATACACCTGTCAAAAGCTGCAAATAAATTGCCCGATTTGGAACGATCGAATGCGTAGATATGTGATTTTCTGTTTTCAGATAGTGGGAAAATGACACTAAATTAGTCATATGTGATCATAAATTATATTTAAAACAAAACATTTAATGGTTAAAAAACTACTTACATGACTCGACCGCGGTGCTCAACAAAATGACACCGCGGCCGAACGGCAAGTGGACACTTGTTTTGTCCAGCGGGGTACAACCGCGTTGTTAACTCCTGAGAACCGCGTTAAAAGGGACACTTATTTTGAGAAGGTCTGTGCATGTGCTGTCAAAGTGACAGTTCTGATAGATTGGTTGAATTCAATTTCAATGATTGGGAGGAACGTACTTCAAAGATTGACAAGAAGAAGAAAGTATTTGTGAATAACTTCATTTTTATTTTTCTATTAGATCACCTATTTTGGCACCAGGAAACACTTTTTGCCCATTGAAATTACTCGAGTTTCCAATATAGCATTCGGTTTAATGTATTTCAAATCGTTTGTAATTTTCCGGATTTCGCCAAAATCATCAGATTTATTGCATTGCATTGTCGCAAATAGTTCACCAACCAACAGATGTTCCTTCGTTAATCCTCCATATACACTCAACGTTATAACTGTGATCCCTGACGTAATGCACATAGAAAACAAACTCATTTTTTCCAATTTATTTGTCCAAAATTGAAAAAATGGACCGACGATAAAATATCAGACCACGTGCTTTTTACCGGAAGTAAATATAACCGGTGTTCTTAAAAATGTGACCGGTGAACCAAAAATAAGTCCCTATCACTAGCGTATAGGTTGGTTTTTGTTTGTTTTGAGATTGCGATAAATTGTTTTGCTGCAGCCATGAAGCGGACTTTTAGTGATGCGGGCGTTAATTATATCCCCTTTAAAAAGTGGGTTAAACTGTTTTGCACCTATCCGCCCGTACATGCGTCTGTGTGTGCGACCGTACGTACGACAGTCCGATGTTTGTTCATGTCATAACTTGAACAGTAGTGCTCCGATCTCAATGAAATTAGGTATGGATGTTCACTACAATGAGGACATTAAATAGCGGGTTCCATCGTTTTGTTCCGATTTTCCATTCTAGAGTTATTCATCTTTGTTTATCTGGAAAAGTTGGCTTTTGCATGGTATGCCTGGTGTCAGTTCATGTTGTAACTTCAACAGTTTTGATGGGATCTCAATGAAATTTGGTATGGATGTTCACTACAATGAGGACATTAAATAGAGGGTTCCATTGTTTTGTTCCGATTTTCCATTCTAGAGTTATTCATCTTTGTTTATCATCTGGAAATGTTGGCTTTTGCATGGTATGCCTGGTGTCAGTTCATGTTGTAACTTCAACAGTTTTGACGGGATCTCAATGAAATTTGGTATGGATGTTCACTACAATGAGGACATTAAAAAGAGGGTTCCATCGTTTTGTTCCGATTTTCCATTCTAGAGTTATTCATCTTTGTTTATCTGGAAATGTTGGCTTTTGCATGGTATGCCTGGTGTCTGTTCATGTCGTAACTTCAACAGTTGCACCGGGATCTCAATGAAATTTGGTATGGATGTTCACTACTATGAAGACATTAAAAAGAATCTTCCATCGTTTTTGTTCGGATTTTCAATTCTAGAGTTATACATCTTCGATTATCTGGAAATGTTGGATTTTTGGTCCGTCTGGTGTCTGTTCGTGTCATAAATTGAACAGTAATGCTTGGATCTCAATGAAATTTGGTATGGATGTTCACCATTATGAGGACATTCAATGGCACATTCAACTATTTGTCTTGTTTTGTTAGCTCAACTTTACTTTGTAAAGTTTGAGCTATTGCCATGGCTTGGTATCCGTCGTCCGTGTGTGTGCGTGTGTGATGCGTCAACAATTTCCTTTAGCACGGGCTACAGTTCGTACCTTTGGTCCGATTATTATGAAATTTGTCATGGATGTTGACATTGACATGTAGATGGGAACGAGTCATTTTGGGGTCACTCGGAAAAAAAAACATGGCTGCCATCGGCCATCTTGGATTTCAAAATTCAATCCATTAGCACGGGCTACAGGCCGTACTGTTTGTCTTATTTTCATTAAATTTGTCATGAATGTTAACAATGACAAGTAGATGGGAACGAGTCATTTTGGGGTCATTCGGCTGAAAAACATGGCCGCCAGCAGCCATCTTGGATTTTACTCTTTGTATGACTAAATCCTTTAGCACGGGCTTCAAGTCGTACCTTTAGTCTGATCATCATAAAATTTGTCATGAATGTTAATAATGACATGTAGATGGGAACCATTCATTTTGGGGTCATTCGGCCAAAAAACATGGCCGCCAGCAGCCATCTTTGATTTTACTCTTTGTATGACTAAATCCTTTAGCACGGGCTACAGGTCGTTCCTTTAGTCTTATCATCATAAAATTTCTCATGGCTGTTGAAATTGGAATGTAGATGGGAACGAGTCATTTTGGGGTCAGACGGACAAAAAACATGGCCGCCAGTGGCCATCTTGGATTTCAAAATTGAATCCATTAGCACGGGCCACAGGTCGTACTGTTTGTCTGATCATCATGAAATTTGTCATGGATGTTAATATTGACATGTAGATGGGAACGTGTAATTTTAGGGTCATTCGGTAAAAAACATGGCCACCAGCAGCCATCTTGGATTTTACTCTTTGTATGACTAAATTCTTTAGCACGGGGCTACAGGTTGTATCTTTAGTCTGATCATCATAAAATTTGTCAAGAATGTTAATAATGACATGTAGATGTGAACGACTCATATTGGGGTCATTTGGCTGAAAACATGGCCACCAGCAGCCATCTTGGAATTTACTCTTTGTATGACTAAATTCTTTAGCACGGGCTACATGTCGTACCTTTAGTCTGATCATCATAAAATGTATAATGAATGTTGATAATGACATGTAGATGAGAACGAGTCATTTTGGGATCATTCGGCCAAAAAACATGGCCGCCAGCAGCCATCTTGGATTTTACTCTTTGTATGACTAAATTCTTTAGCACGGGCTACAGGTCGTACCTTTAGTCTGAACATCATAAACATGGCTGTTGAAATTGAAATGTAGATGGGAACGAGTCATTTTGGGGTTGTTCGGACAAAAAACATGGCCGACAGCGGCCATCTTGGATTTCAAAATTTAATCCATTAGCACGGGCCACAGGTCGTACTGTTTGTCTGATCATCATGAAATTTGTCATGGATGTTAATATTGACATGTAGATGGGAACGAGTAATTTTGGGGTCATTTGGCGAAAAAACATGGCCGCCAGTAGCCATCTTGGATTTTACTCTTTGTATGACTAAATTCTTTAGCACGGGGTACAGGTCGTACCTTTAGTCTGATCGTCATAAAATTTGTCATGGATATTAACGATGACATGTAGATGGGAACGACTCATTTTGGGGTCATTCGGCCGAAAACATGGCCGCCAGCAGTCATCTTGGATTTTACTCTTTGTATGACTAAATTCTTTAGCACGGGCTACATGTCTTACCTTTAGTCTGATCATCATGAAATTTGTCAAGAATGTTAATAATGACATGTAGATGGGAACGAGTCATTTTGGGGTCATTTGGCCAAAAAACATGGCCGCCAGCAGCCATATTGGATTTTACACTTTGTATGACTAAATTCTTTAGCATGGGCTACAGGTCGTACCTTTAGTCTGAACATCATAAAATTTGTCATGGATGTTAACGATGACATGTAGATGGGAACGACTCATTTTGGGGTCATTCGGGCGAAAAAAATGGCCGCCAGCAGCCATCTTGGATTTTACATTTCTCTTCATGTCTATAAACTAGTATTAGACATTCAACTTTCCACATTCCTAATCGCTCCATTGACTGTAATACATTAAATTATTCCCTTTCCAAGTTGAGCTACAGTGTCATTGAAACTTTCATTTTTTTGTTCTATTGTTATTCATCTTTGTTTATATGAAAATGCTGATTTTTGGGTCCATCTGTCTGAGTATAGCAGTCATATTTTATAGATATACCCACACTAGGCGGTATGTAACAAGGGAGTATGCACCAGACGACAGTCCATCTCTTGTTTTTATGTTTACCCATACCATAGTATGGTAAACATAGTGTCGTTGCCCGGATTGACCACTCGTCGTTCGTCCGTCTGTCTGTCTGTCTGTCTGTCCGTCTGTCTGTCTGTCTGTCCGTAGACACTTTACGAGTAATGCGATAACTCAAACATTTTCTATCCAATCGAAACCAAATTTTGTATATGGGTTTCTCAGCCCAAAATACAGATCGAGTTCGAATTTGGGTTTGATCCGAGATTTTGTTACAGAGTTATGGCCCTTTTTCAACTTAGAATTTACGCATTCTGCCATAACTCAAACATTTTTTATCTGATTGGAACCAAATTTGGTATGTGAGTTTCACAGCCAAAAATACAGATCGAGTTCGAATATGGGTTTGATCCGATTTATTTTAAAGGAGTTATGACCCTTTTTTCGAAAATAATTTTTTTTTTTTTTAAATCCGATGCTCTAACCGAAATATTTTTTTGTCCGATTGTGTTCATATTTGATATGTAGGTTTATGATGACACACCCCTCACCTGTATAGTTTTTGGTATTGATTGGTTGATCAGTTTAGAAAATAATTAACCCTTTACACACATGCTATCCAATGCAATAAGTTGAACATATTTCTTCTGATCTGCCTCATATTTCTTACCTAGGTTTTTCTTAGCACGTTCTTCATCTGTATGGTTTTTGGTATTGTTTAATTAACCCTTTTCACTCTTATGTTTACTTAGAATTCACCCAAGCTGCTATGACTCAAAACATTTTTCATCTGATCAACACAAAATTTGGTATATGAATTTATCACCCCTAAATACAGATTGAGTTCGAATATGGGATTGATCCGATATATTTTAACAGAGTTATGACCCTTTATAATTCAAGTAATTACTGCTGGGAATTTTGAAGAGAACATATATCCCACAGCAATGTGTGTTATTGAAATGAGTTAATTATCACTATGACATTAGATACTACATGCTATAAAGCATGATAGTGGTACCACTGGCTGGCTGGACTTGTTATCATAATTATGTCAAACTGTGATTGATTACTCACTCTCTGGTGGAGTTCTGCTTTCTGTGCAATATGAAGTTAACCCCTTTGTTGAAACAGGTTTATTACATTAGCTATATGCACACACTATATGACACCTATTCTAAAATAATAATTGGAATAGTCCATTGTTACTTTGTAGTGTTGTTTTACAGACATTGTTCTTTACAAACACTGTTGTCTTATCTTAGACAAAAATTTATCCACACATTCCTTAGTTCCATAACATGATGTCATTGAAAATGATTAACCCTCTCCACACATCATATGGTTTTGATGCTTTTCATTTAATCATTCTCCTATGTTATGTCCAGGTTGATGGTGATCCACTTTTGATTTGCATGGATTTGGGATTAAAATTAAACCATTCCATAGACACATATTATGCGATAGACAGATATAATATTATCCCTTTCACTTTGAGCCAGGTTCAGTAAGGGTTTCAATACATCACCAGTTGAATATTCATCATTAGAGGAAATGTCTTATTTTGAAATTCCCTCAATTGCATTTGGGCTCCAGGATAATATTAATGGTGCTGGTATTCTTGAGACTGACTTATTGTATGGGGTTCTAAATCCAATGACATGCTTTTCATAGACTATTTTGTGTTTATCAGTTCATTAGTTTGGGTAAGATTAACCCCATTCTATCCGATTTGATAACTCAAATATTTCCATTGATTATGTTTATAGTTCTTGGCATAGTTGACGATAACACACCCCTAACCTGCATAGTGAGGGTCATTTGGTTTATTTGCTTAAAAATATTAACATCCTCCACCAATCCTGTTGACACAATGTGATAACTAAATATTTTTCACACGATCACTATATAAAGTGTGAATTGTTGAAACTTTTGCACTCATGAAAAGGTTGGTGTAAGGATTTATAAAATTTATAAAAATAGCTAATCGCTATCGCCAAGGTATGGGTTAAACATCTGCCGATCGTGATCGGCCTCTCGTTAATGGCCTAACTTTAAAAGATTATGCAATATATTAATTAAAAAATAATATAATATAATACTACTTGTATTGTTAATAAACAAATAAAAAATAGAAGGTCTCTTCTCACTAGGGCCCAGTGAAACTTCGAGTACATGTATTCTATATCGTAGTGAAGCTTCCGAATCTTATGGATTCAACATTTTGAATGGTGGGGTCAAACTGACAAACAAACAAATGACCAATGGGCTCACTTCAGTAAAATACACAATCAGAAGAAGATACGTGAGGCCAAAATAAAAATAAAACATCCAGGTTTCCAGTTTGTCTTGCTTCTCAATTGCATACATGGCTTTTTCATTGATTTACCTTCTTGTTTATATTTTCCCCACCATGCAAGAGCCCTGCATGGTAGTACTTGTATAGTTGGTTAGGCATGGACTAGCATAATGAGAAAGAATAGGGCTTCAGTAACCACTGCTTGAGATAAAAGTCTCTCTTAAAGTGGAGCAGAGAAATACATAAATGATAATCATTGTTTGTGCCCCTGTTGCGTCATGATGTGAGCTTCTGCTTAAAGTGACGTGAAACACCAATTAAGAAAATAAACCACCATTCGAGAAATTCAAATGGCTGAATCAGTGGAGCATAGACATAAATGATTGCCATTGCCTGATTGTGTAGGTCATGTTATGAGCTTCTACTTAAAGTGACGTTAACTACATGTAGCTGACTATATTAGTACTTTCCTTGGTTGAAACCTTGGATATGGTCAATTCATGGCCATCACCTATGCAGCCATTGAAATAATTTCTGAGTGATGGGCATTTAATAGTTCCTCGCATTGCTATTCAATACATTTTATACACTCTATAAAAAATATAATATTGTCAATATGATCATGTGAAGAATTAGGAAAAATAAAAAAAATAATATGAAACAGTTTTATTTGGGAATAGGCCTACACACTAACACAGCAGTAAGAACAAACACGGCGTCCTTAGTAACAAAAACTAACATCAGCATGTCGTCTTGCTCTTACCGTAGCTTCGTTAGTCAAATTAATGGTAGTGATTGTTTTATATTTGGATGCATATGATATAAAAACATAAACAAGTCAAGTAAATATTTTATTGGAAATAAAAATAAAGTTCGAAAATAAATAAATGTCAGTTAGACGACCGTACACAGTTGCCCGAGTACGCTGATTTCTCTAGTCGACTTAAAAAAATAGCACCGCCGCATTCCACTTCTCGTTTTATTGCGATTTTATTGACAACTATCGATTAAATTGTACAAAATCTGCCACAAAACCCCACAAAAACGTAACAATTAATAATGTAACATATATTTTATTATTTACATTAACAATGAAAGCAATTTGTTGTGTTATAATGCAATAGTTTTGTTGTAAACTATGACTGAAAAAAACGCAAAACTCCGGGCTCTCTGGGGCTCTCTGGACGCTACGCGGCAGGGCTCTCTAGGGTGTTCTGGACGCTACACGGCGGGGCGCTCTGGGGTGTTCTGAACGCTAAAGGGTTAAAGAACTGTCACTTAATCGTGACCGAATCTTCGTTGAAAATTTGCCAGCACTCGAGAAGCTACGCTCGGACTCCACATATGTCGGTTTGCCTGTTTTCGGGGCTTCATATAGGAAATTTAAGTTTTCCGTCCGCACATTGTTCGCTATGCTATGCTATGCAGCGATGTTGGGTGTGGTTCGCTGCACGTTTCCACCTGTGCGATGTTGAAGCGTCAATGAAACCTTGCAGACTCGTCATCTTAAGCGACCTTCACACAGCTTCGCAAACTCGCAACGTTCGGTGCAACCGTGCAAGGTCATTTGAAATATACAATACTGTCTAGACTCTAGATCAAAGAAGTCCCCGACAAACGGAAAAGCCGCGTCAGTAATGCCATCATGTCGCAGAATCGCATTGATGTGTTTGACCTCAAACGGCGAGTGGGACAATGTTGCCAATTTCACTGTGTCTGTTTATATTAGTAACACTATCAAGTATCAATGCCGGCCATTCCAGGGTGCCCCAAAAACGTTATAATTACGTGCAGACTGCAGTTAACACTGAATATGACGATAACGAATCTAACGATCAAACGATATACATGATTGTGCTTAAAACGTACATATACACACTATTAAATACACTATGTTCCGACTCAAATCGCATCACAATGGACGTTTTACATTTCCCGGTTCCCGGTTTTGAAAATCCGATTTCGGGACTTGTCAATTGGAAATCGGGAACCGGGAATTCCCAGTCCCGAATTAAACTCTAAACCATACAGACCACATCCCTCATCCAATCGTCACCAAACTTCATTTGGATCTTTTGGATCACTAGATGGGAGCCAACTATTTTTTCTGAATTTAGTGGCCATCTTGGATTTTACTCTTTGCGTGACTAAATCCTTAGCAATACCCTACAGGCCATATCCATCATCTGATTGTCACTAAATACTTCATATAGATCTTCAGTGTGACCACTGAATGGGAGCCATCAAATTTATTTCACATTTGAACCCTGCAGCCGACATTTATTGCAGAAATGTTTAAAAACTTTACAGGCATCTTCAGGAACACTTCTAGATGCGAATTTGATCGATATTCAATCAAAAACATGACTGTCAGCAGCCATCTTGGATGTTACTCTTTCCACTAAATACGTCGGCATGCCCTACTGCCAATATCTATTGGGTTGACCTCTGGTATTACTCAATCATTTAAACTTATCATTCCATCGACTGTAATATATGGCATTATCCCCTCTGCAAGTTGAGCTACAGTGTGATTGACACTTTCATTGTGATTAGTTATATATTATGTTCTTGATTGATGATTTCAACTGTTGTAGTCTGTATGGTGGAAGGTATGGGTTAAACATCCAACAGTCATGACCTGACTCTTGTTTTATTTGTATTCATACATGTAGTATACAAATGTGGCATCCTGTCTTCCTATAGGTTGAGCTAATACATCAGTTAGGTGAACATATTGGGACAGCCCTGAACATATTGGGACAGCCCTGGCAACAGCAGAGAAGGCAGGACAAGAGGGCAATGTTGAAGAATCACTGAGATTGATGGAGGAAATGGAAGATTTGAAGAAGAAAAAAACTGAAGCTGAGGTGAGTAATATGATTATGTGATCAAAAGACCTTCATCAGCTATGCCTATGGCAAGGTTGTCAAGCTATTGTGAGTCATAAATCTGGGTCATTTGCGGTCTGTTGACACTTTCTGATGGGATTCTGCAAAGTGAAATTATGACTTTGCATGTGAAATTTCGGACCAGGGTTTTTAGCTCACCTGAGACGAAGTCTCCGGTGGAGCTATAGTCATCACTCCTCGTCCGTCGTCTGTCCATATGTCCGTCCATCCGTCCGTCATCAATTCTTTGAACATCTTCTCCAGATCCTTAGGACCGAATGGGTTCATATTTGGTGTGGATGTTCCCTAGGTGTCTCACATTCAGATTTGTTCAAATGAAGTCACCAGGTTACATAGTTGCGAAGCTAGGACCATAACTCTTTCCCACCAAAGTAATTCTTGAAACGATTTCTTCTCAAATTCCATTGGGCCGAATGGGTTCATATTTGGTATAAAGGGTCCTTGGGTGACTGTGGTTCAGATTTGATTAATGAGGTCACTGTGTCGAATGTGGGCGGAGCCTGTGACATAACTAAAAAAAAAAAATTAAAAAAAAATCAGATTGAACTCCTTGCATGCTTGTTAACAATTTTTTTAATCATGTTATAAAATTGGAAAAACTAACACCACTATAACATCCGCAGAGTTATGAAACTTTAATCTTTAATGAAATCACAGAAACTTTCCATCACTCGCCCCCTCTCCCCACATGACCCAGACCCCCCACTCTGCCCCCAACCCACCCTGCCCACAACAAACAGCCCCTCCACCCCATAACATATCACAACTTACCTCTCTCACCAGAAGCAGAGAGTTATATACCAGAGGACTTAGTCAGGTATTAGCTACAGAGAGACAGACAGTCATTGTCATTAATTGAGATTAGAATAACAGATATCGGACAGCCTTGTGTAAACAACTACACTAGCACTGCTGTCAGTTGTCATTATCAAATAAAAACAAAATTCTGTTACCAAGCCTGAATGTAGTGTCTCTGACATTTGCAGAATGAGGTCCACAGAGAGTGAATTTAGTGATGCTACCCTGTAGGGCAGGCTAGCATCACCAAATACACCCTCCAGGGACCTCATTCTGCTTAGGCCTCATCTTCTGGGAAGTATTTGGAGTATCAAATTGACATTTCTTTAGTTACTTTTCCCCTTCTGTTCAGTTTCTATATCCCCTAATTTGGAAGATAAAATGCATAATCGAGGTGCTCAATGGGGGGTACGGTACATCAACTTCAACTGGAGAACTTCAATCTGTTCCTAGGTTTCCCATGGCAGTTGAGGCCTAATCAGAATGAGGTCCCCAGAGGGTGAATTTGGTGATGCTAGCCCACCTTACGACATAGCATCATTAAATTCACCTTTTGGGGACTCATTCTGCAAATGTCTGACACACTAAATTCAGGCTTGACTGTTCCAATATTATTTTCTTAACCACCACTTACCCAGGTGAAATCATACCCTGATTTTTCAAAGAAAAATTGTGGGGTATATTGGATTGAGTTTGTCTGTATGGAGGGTCCTTGGGTTCAATTCACATCAACTCTTAAATCTACCCTTTGATATTACTAGATGAATGGATCTCATAGATGGGGATTCACATTTGTTCAAATAGGGGCAGAGATAAGAGATTTAACTCTCCCCCATCCCCCCTACCTATATATATGCTGTTTGGTACTGGTATAATAATATTTATAGGCTGCCTGGTGGGGGCAATGGGTAGGGAGTGTAGAGGGGGTGGAGTTTTGACCCCCTACCTTTATCAAATTTTCAGTAGTTGAAAATTTCATGCCTGATACAACATTAGTTGCAGATTAGATTTTCACACCAAAAATAGGTTAGAATTGTTCTCATAGTTTGATTTGATTTTCCAACCAGTATGTTTTAAAACCAACAGTTCATATGTTCCTACTTCAGGTTAAACTGTTGGACCGAAATAGCCACAAATTTTAACTTTATGGGGGATGTCAGGTTGGTAATTTTCCAAAGTTTGAGAGCTTGAAGTACCGTACTGGTTGTAAAATTCAACCTAAGAGAGATGTGCAAAAGGATTTTTGTGAACTTAGTACTTTGGTATGGTTGTCTTCTATAAAACGGGTAAGGCATTTATGATTTGTCAGTGGTATGCAATTAGAAATTTAAAGGTGAAGATCGAGCCCTGCTCATCTGAGAACCTCCAGCTATGTCCATGTTTAGAACTACTTGTCTTAAGTGATTTTGTCAAGTACTGTCTTTTGTAGTCTTCAGAGTCCCAGTCTTCTCAGTCTTTACAGTTTGTTGAGCGTCCCACAGTCATTGACTGTCTTGTTTGATTAGGCCAACAAAAATAAACGTGTTTCCTGTCACCCAACCTACCTGGAAATGTTCGTGCGACCTGGAAAAATTCCCTGTCCAAATATGCAAAATCATCTTCCATTTTAAGCTCAACTTGACAAAGTCAAGTTTAAGCTATTGCCATGGGTTGGCATCAGTCGTCTGTCCATCCATTCATCCATCCATCCATCAACAATCAACAACACATCTTTCATCTGATCATCTTTCATTCGATCGTCCCCAAACTTCATATGGATGTTCGATGTGACCTCTAGATGGGAGCCATCAATGTTTTCCAAAATTCCACAAAAAACATGGCCCCTCAGCCAGGGCCATAATTCTTTCCCTCCATAGTAATTCTTAAAACAATTTCTTCTCAAGAATCATTGGGCCTATATAGCTTATATTTGGTTTGGAGGGGCTTTGGGTGACCGGGGTTCAGATTTGTTGAAATGGGGTCATTTTTAGGAAAAGAGGCACCCAGAGGGTGAATTCGGTGATGCTAGCCCACCTTGCGGAAAAATGTCATTAATTCACCTTTTGGGGACCTCATTCTGCAAAGGTCAGACACACTAAATACCAGGGTTGGCTGATTTAAATCAAGCGATTTAAATCATTGATTTAAATCAAGATTTAAATCAATGATTTTTTTCCAAAAAATCATTGATTTAAATCAAAAAATTTGAAATGATTGCATATCTCAAGAATTTTCAATATCTAACAAGGTCTTTTGTAAATTATAACATGTTTTTGATTAAACAATATACAGAATTGGATAATAGATATGAAATTGTGCAGTAATTGTCAACCCTATAGAAACAGGCATACTGCATGGTTCTGTGACTACCGGTACTGCTCCAGCAACGACCTATTTCGCTTAGTTGTAACTACAATCAGATTCAGCACTCCCCATTACACTATTAAATTTCCTTTCCTTTTCTGATTGCAATACATGTAAATGCCAACCAAGTAATTCTACCATATACTCTGCCATCTAAACTACCCTAGTTATCCATACTTGATATATGGTGTG
Organism: Siphonodentalium dalli; assembly: GCA_032622095.1. Lineage (NCBI taxonomy): Eukaryota > Metazoa > Mollusca > Scaphopoda > Gadilida > Siphonodentaliidae > Siphonodentalium > Siphonodentalium dalli. The sequence goes on from CP136063.1 coordinate 129,872,251, forward strand.
ATTACATGTATGTCCTCAAGTCACCGAGGAGAAAAGGTGATTGATAATATATTCAGTTCTCAGCTAAAATTTACTAAATGTATCAGTAAATCTTTAAGCACAGGTCTACTTTTCCAGATATCACAACATTGGAACTCACATGGACCTAAGTGTATGCATAATTAAAGTACATGGTCGCTATATCTGTTCTGCCATGATATTTGTGCTTGATACATGTTTTGAATTTTTTTGATTGTGAAATATATCCAACAATCGACAACAGATTAGTGATCTGTGTTCTATGTCCCTACATTTCCCGGATAGTCATGGTTTAAATTGAGCATATGTTTCGATTCACTTTTCCACTATAGTATGATAGTGGTAACGCGGAATTTCATCGGGGGACAGCGTATTAAATAGATGGGCATAATATATGCCTATTTTAAATGTGAATGGCCTGACTTGTCGAGGCCAGTAGCACAATTTCCACGGTCATGCACGATATGTGCCAATTGTATAATAGAGCATATCATATGCCACTTTAATGATTATTTTGAGACCGGAATTTATAGATTCCATCAATTGAGATAGAGTGACTTATGTTTCTAATGTATTAGAGCAATTGTATCAGTCATAGTTTGAGCAAGCTACTATGCTAAATATAAAATACTAATATGCCTGTTTTGCGCATATTATATGCGGAATTTTTTGTATTTGCATATTATATGCAACTTATTTTATATATGGTTGGATAAATACCAACATCCCATCAGAACTATGGACGGGAAATTCTATGTAGCACTATACACTGCCTATTAGTGTTTCGACCTATTTTGTCACCCAATTTAGAATGGTGAACCCGCAAAAATAATAAATAATAATAGAATTTTGATTAATCCAGCCTTGGATATAATAAGCAACACCTTTTAGAACCTTCATTTATCAAAGACATTGCACAATTGCATATTTTCATAACAATTAGAAAAAAAAATCAAAAAAATCGATTTAAATCAAATAAATCGGATTTAAATCAAATAAATCGATTTTTTTGATTTATTTAAAAAAATCAAAAAAATCACCAACCCTGCTAAATACAGGCTTGGCTGTTCCAATATTATTTTCCTAACCACCACTTATCCAGCTGAAATTGGGGGGTATATTGATATTACTAGACGAATGGATCTCATAGATGGGTATTCACATTTGTAAGAGATTTAACTCGTATTTCTTAACCACCACTTATCCAGGTGAAATCATACCCTGATTTTTCAAAGAAAAATTGGGGGTATATTGGATATTGGATATTGATATTACTAGATGAATGGATCTCATAGATGGGGATTCACATTTGTTCTAATAGGGGCGAGATAAGAGATTTAACTCTCCTCTATGCTGTTTGGTACTGGTATAATAATATTGATTTCTAGGCAGCCTGGGTGGGGGCAATGTTTGAGGCAATGGGGAGGGAGTGCAGAGGGAGTGGAGTTTTGATCCCCTACTTCAATCAAAATTTAAACAGTTGAAAATTTCATGTCTGATTCAACATTAGTTGTAGATTAGATATTCACACCAAAAAAATTCATGCCTGATACAACATTAGTTGTATATTTTCCAATATTATTTTCTTAACCCCCACTTATCCAGGTGAAATCATGCCCTGATTTTTCAAAGAAAAATTTGGTGGTATATTGGATATTGGAGGGTATATAGATATTACTAGATGAATGGATCTCATAGTTTGGAATTCACATTTGTTCTAATAGGGGCAGAGATAAGTGATTTAACTCGCCTCTATGCTGTTTGGTACTGGTGTAATAATATTGATTTCTAGGCAGCCTTGTGTGGGCAATATTTGAGGGAGTGGAAGTGTAGAGGGGTGGAGTTTTGACCCCCTACTTTGATGAAAATTTAATGCCTGATACAACATTAGTTGTAGATTAGATGTTCACACCAAAAATAGGTTAAAATTGTTCTCACAGAAGGCAGCCGCCCAGTATGGGAACATAAATGTGTGCTACATAGCTAACTAACGACAACTCAAAAAGGCTGAAACATCCGCAACCCGACCTTTCCCAGAGGGCATAATCTCAAGCGAAGCTTTTCCTCGAAACCCAGAGACACCACCTCGTTCAAACGAAGGCGGCATCAAACGGGTCACACGTCGAATGGCTGCCATAAACGCATTTGAATACCACCACACCGATATGGGAGTTAGAAAAACCCAGACCGACCAGAACAGAAATTTGTACCACCAAGTGTGTGGACCGAGACAACCCAAAAGACCGGGAACAGAAAATGTGTATGAAAAAGCTGAATTTAACTACAACCCAAAAATACTGAGTCATCCGCCCACCAACCTGTCCCAAAGGTAACATGCCCAAGCAAATATTGTGATATAAACTCAGATACAACCCCGCTCATGCGAAGGTGGCATCAATGGGTCATATGTTCAAATGGAGGCTAAGTTGCATTTGAATACCACAACTGACAATAGCCACATTATGGCAAAGAATGTTACGGTGAAAGTTGTGCCCCCCCCATATATTGGCAGTGCAAGTAAAGGTCAGGAAGCTAATTTTGAAAAGACCAATTCCCGCAGGGGGAGGGGGCAACACGGCGGGTGAAAGATTTTATCACAAAACCCCGAGATACCACCTCGCTCATGCGTAGACGGCATCAATGGGTCATACGTCGAATGTATGCTAAAACGCATTTGAAAACCACCACTGACTATAGCCACATTATGGCAAAGAATGTTACGGTGAAAGTTGTGCCCCCCCCCCCCCATTTATATATTGGCAGTGCAAGTAAAGGTCAGGAAGCCAATTTTGAAAAGTCCAATTCCACAGGGGAAGGGGGCAACACGGCGGGTGAAAGATTCTATAACAAAACCCAGAGATACAACCTCGCTCATGCGTAGACGGCATCAATGGGTCATATGTCGAATGAATGCTAAAACACATAAATTTGCAAACCACCACTGACTATAGCTACATAATCGCGAAGAACGTTACTGTGGAAAGTTGTGCCCCCCCCATATATTGGTTGAGCAAGTAAATATCAGGAAGCTAATTTTGAACAGACCAAACCAGGGGGGAGGTAACACGACGGGCGAAAAATTTTGTCTTAGCAGATTATTGTGATACGATTTTAAGAATCGGCGAACAATTAGTTATTATAATCTCAATTACTTCACTTTTATGTAATGGGAAATATTAAGAATTTCAGCATTTTCAGGTACCAAGAACTTCCGCAAATTCTATTTGTTTCAAAATTTCAGATCATATGTCCCTGATATCATACCGGTATCGGAATACCATGAAAGGGACTTAATTTTACTTGATTCATGAAATTTGATGATTATTTTCACTTAGAAAGACAAATACCCACTCATAATTTTCTAATTTTGAGAATTCCCATGTGATTCATGTTCAATGAAAAATTGGGCTAAGCCGAGTTCTGGGTCATGGTTTCATAACCGAGTTAAAGCTGACCACCATCTCTCTTAACACTGACCTAATTTACATTGATTGCTCCATGCTTGAGTGGACCACACTGGATATCAACAGTTGTTTCTATTGGGCTGGAATATTTCTGACTGCTTTATTTTTCATTATATTATATTGGGGTATGACAATATTATGCAATCAAAAATCTGATTCCATATTATGATACAAATGAAGCATCCTCCCATAGAGCCAAGACAATAAGCTGTTTGATGATTGGAGTTTTGTGTGAAATTATTAATTATTCCATCAGTACTTGGTACCGAAAGGGACAACAAAGACAATAATATTTTCAACCGCTAAAATGTATTAAAATCCATTGTTTTTGTTGTCAATTAATAACTGCTCAGATTATACATATAATGAAGGTGTTCAATGCAATTCAAGATTTTTCGACAGATAGATCCGCGAAAATACTTTGTTGGAAATCTCCTGCCATGTTGGGCTGTATTTATACAAAACGTGCATCTCCATCTTAAGGGAACCGGCGGTGATAGCGGAATGGCTTGAGATGCAACTGGGCCCGAGACGGATCCGCCCTATAGGATGTGTAAGCCTCGCCAAGCAAATGAAATGAAACCCTCTCCCCCGCCGATATCCAAAGCAGATTATAACACGAAAACCATAGTCATAAATTACAACGCCGCCAAGATCATATTAGCCATTAATATAAATATAATATAATATATATTGGTTACATGAATGCACCCCTCAAAATTCCAGTAAAGCAACTAATCCTTCAAATTTTAACAAAAACTACGGCTTATCACTGCAGGTTTTACATTCACCAAACCAGAGAGCTTCTAAATCCGGATACAAAATTGGGTTCCCGCCATAAAATCTTCAAGTGTGCATGGCCCAGCCATTGTTCATAATTAACCTTGAACGCAATTAACGCGGTCATAATAGTTACATACTGCGACGACATCCAACGAATACACACCCCACGAAAACCCTAAATATTCCATCGCTATAGCTCAATTTGACACTGCCAGAATAGCCTTCCTATACAATATCATCATAAATAAAACTCTTCTCAAAAACATCGGCATAGTCAATATAACTTCACAAACTTGGACATCCCAACTACAGCTTGTACCTGATCGCAGTACAACTTAAACGCGTCCCAAAATAACCGGACAAAATAATTATCGGTTTATAAAATCACATATTTCTAATATTGGTCCAACAGTATACACCGGTGGCGTGAATAAATATCGGCCGTTGGTTTGTATCGCCGAAGTGGAACTGTCGCCGCATGACTAGGCGCGCGATAGCCGCAGTTGTGGCGTCCCCTCTGGCTGCTGTCCCTGATGAACGATCTTAGACGCGCGAGTGATGGCAGCAGCAGCCGGGCTCGGCATATGGTCCTCCCTCCGTCGATACCAGCGCTCCTAATGTCGTACACAGCTGAATGAGATGGACCCGTCGTTCAGTGGCATGTGCAGACGATTGCTGAAAGGAAAATGAGACAAGCAGTATCGAGCGGATAGGGAAAGTAGTAAGCGGCATAACTAACTAAGAGGCAATCTTCAAGTTACATGCATTATATAATTTAAATGAAGATAATAGTTTCGAAAGTGACATGCCCAATAAACATGATCATGGGAGATAACTTTGATACCCGAAGTCATATTTCGATTTGAAGAATCATGTTAAAGAAAAAGAGCCGGTACATGGATTACCGTGTTCTGCAATCAGGGTTCCCGTGGGTCCTTGAAAACCCTTGAACACCCTTGAATATGAAAATCCATATTCAAGGCCCTTGAAAACCCTTGTATTTCACCAAACTCCTTGAAAATCCTTGAATAATAGACATGTAAACACCCTTGAAAAGTTGGCAAAGCCTTGAATTTGCAGTCCGTTATGATCGCGGAATAAGGCACAATTACCCAGCGATTGGCAGAACAATAATTACGTACCGGTACTAGTATGGTAAAATTGTGGAGTATTTACGGTAATTCCTGGTAAAACCGGCGATCGACTTCCGCTTTGTTTTAATCTTTGGTTGAGTTCCATTACCGTTTGTTTGCGGCTCTGTGATTGGGTAAGAACCGAACAGCTTTTGTTTCGATGTATCTAATTAGTCACAAGTGCATTCCCACACGAAATAAAAAAATATCTTGCATTAAAATGAAAGTATGCCAGGTGGTAAATGCCGATTCCAAACTTCGTGGCGAACAAAATTCGAGTGGGCAGAGTCCGTGGAAGGCCAAGCATGCCAGGCCCGATGTCGACTGTGCTTAAAAATAATAGATGTTGCCAATATGGGGGAGTATGCCTTAGTTTCCCATTCCAACGGCGAAAAACACAAAAAGACATCCCGAGAAATCAACAACACCGTTCCACTGATGATGCTGCCTTGTAGCTGCATATTGAAAAAATGTAATGTCATTATGTTACCATGTTTAATTAGAGTTTTATATACTTAAAAATATTTTTCTCAACACTTTTTATCTCACTAAATGCCTTACACTGGTTGGGACTTTGTGTGAAGTACTTTATTGCCAGAAATACTACATAATATGAGTGTCAGTATAATTAAACAGATATACCATGTTCATGTGATTGGATTTTAGAACAAACACTGCCTTTGAGCATCTAATTTTCATTGCTAGCAGCTCTTAGACAGTGTTTCCCACAATCCATTAAATATCCATTAACTCCTGGAAAATCCTTGAATTTTGACCCCGTCACTCCTGGAAAACCCTTGAATTTCACACCCTGATACTCCTGGAAAACCCTTGTATTTCACATTGAAATGTGTGCAGGAACCCTGTGCAATGTACCGATAAGACATATGTACGAATTATCCGAGTTAACGCTACTAGAGTACAATGTCTTTGGCGTTTTAGGGTAAAATAGTTCAATCGAATCGAGGAACCCGCCACGTAAAGCCCAGAGCTATCAGATATCAGTTGTCGAAGTTCGTTATTTTGTGAGACGTGCAATAATGTGTGGCCCCAGAAAATTAACAGCATCAAACAGGCGGTCGCGGACAAAATGACGTATGAAGATAGGATAACTATAAAAGAAAGTGATAATACGGCCAAATATCGTGATACTCAAATGATCATATCCGGCCATATTTCGGTGAACACAATGAGAAACACGTTTGGGGAAATAGGATGCCACAGTATAGACAGACCGAAATCGCGGGTCCGAGCACATGACTGTTACATGGAAACAAATATATAGTCGACGACCATGTGGTAACATGTTGACAACACATCGAGACCTATTGATAGCACACGCGACCCGATCCAGAATACGATCGCGGCTCACGAAGTTTGGCGCGTCACGGAGAGAACACTGCAAGTTATATAGGGAGACATAATGAACTCTGATTTGAAGTTGGCAACTCACAGGACGTCATATGAAAGCTTGCGACGGAGATAGCCGGGAAAAGGTGGAAATGTTTAATGGATGGATCAGATATTACGTGGAAGTGATGGGTCCTATAGGTCAGTGTTTTCAGAATAGCAGCTTTCCGATAGTGTTTGGGGTATTCACTGGGATAGCAATCCTGTGAGTGCTCGCGATGTCTGCTGAAATGATTTCCAGTAAATCAAAACGACCAGAATTAGTGATTCAGATGAAGTTATTTGTGGATGGCAGAGTAATATTAATATCATTAATATTGTAGTAAACTATTATTGTGTTGAAGTGAATGTTGTGAGATTATCGGGAGGTTTGTTTCGTTATGTTACAAATAAGAATATAAGTTTTATCAGTAGTATAAGGTTGTAAGAACTACAGAGTCCTGTGAAACGGATAAAGTATTGAGCGGCACGATATTATCTATATACGAAACCACTGAATATTATCAGGAACTATATTCGACGAACGATCAATTTACAAGGGAAGAGCAACCAGGCTGCATATAGGACAGCGTGTCGACAGCAACAATTGGGGGAGCTGTCAAAGTGAGACATGGAAGTACAGATTGATATAAGTTAAACTGTGAAAGGTATGGTACGTTCCACTATATAAGGTGATGAAAGGATGGGGTTATATGTGGAACTCGAAGACGTAAAGTATAATATGCTCCGAGAGATCACAGCATACCAGGAAAAGCTACCCTTGTTTCCTGGTAAAGATATAAAAATAATTAATTGTAGAAATTATGATAAGCGGTCCACACAAACACTGGTGGGCCGAGTAAAGAATAAAACTAAAATAACAAGCATGCCACTGTGGTGGAAACCATGCAAGCGTGCATCACGTGAACTCTCAAAATTTAATATATGAAACCAGACGCTACAGGTTCAGAGAGATCATCAGCATCGAGAGACCATCGGCCGTAAACATAATATATATGACGGGGGTTGGTCAACCCGCGAAGCTGTCAAAGACGCCCCGAGGGGACAAAGATAAGTAAATAGCATGTTGGCACCATAATAAAACAGTCAATATATAATACTCCACCTCCAAAGACGCCCCCGAGGGGACGAAGGTGCCTATAGATAATAGCATGTTGACACCAGATTAAAATATTCAACACGCGGAAGCGACATCATCTGGCTCTCGGTAGATAATAACAGAAATTCTAATATGATGGCCACACAAACAACGGTGGGTTGAGTAAATGATAAATGACTATGCATGCCATGGAAGTGGAAACCACGCATGAGTGCAGTGTGATCTCTCGAAGTGTAAAGTTTGAAGTTGGATAGTCGCACATGAACATCGTGCTACATATGTAAAATTGAAAAATTACATAATTGACAAATTGAATATAGTCAACAATGAAAAAACAAATTACGTACTATATACATGTAGCAGGAAGTTGCTGCATACCTTGAAAATTGAAAGGAATGAAATTCGTGTCACCATATACTCGAGTCTTGAATAGAATACTGACAATTAGTAGTATATCCTTAATAATAATTACTTAATAGAGAAATGTAGAAATGAATGTAATATATACATGTAGCAGGAAGATGCTGCATCCCTTGAAAATTGAAAGTAACGAATTTTACGGCACTATAAAATAGAATACTGACATAGTTGTAGATAATTAATAATCGTGTAATATATCACTGAGAAATTACCCAATATAAGCATGTAGCAGGAATTCACTGCATACCTTGAAATTTTAAAGCAATGAAATTCAGTTTGCCATATTCCAGGTTAGAATAGAATACGTACGTGGATATATACTGAATAATTACGAAATATATACATGTAGCCATAACTTGTAATATGCATGTAGCAGAAAGTTGCTGCATACCTTGAAAATTGAAAGTACTGAATTGCGTGTTATTTAAACAGATACGCAATTATGAATAAATATATGTACATGTAAGTATCGGTAAAAACAAAACTCGTGTAGAGCAAAATAATTAGTGAACATAAAATGTTTACCTCAGAAATGGGCAACATGATTGGAGACTAATTATTGTATAACATGTCAGTTTACTGCAGAATAATTCATCTAAATTGAACAATTCCATACTCGGGATGGATCTACTTGATCCTGGTGTATATTACTAGTAATAGCCAGTATAAAAGGCGACTGCAAGCAAAATAAGTCGAAAATGAAGTGTCACGTTAGGGAAAACAGTCCGAGCCAACCCTGAGCCGCATCAGTTAGAGAGGGTGTTATAAGAAGCATGTATACACAAAATTATTGAAAGCGGTTCATATTTGTTAAAGTTATGAAGTCGGACAGAATTTTGTAAGTCAAAATAAGTAGAAAAGTAAAGCGTAACTTATAAAAAAAAGAAAGTCGGACCGCGCCGCAATTGGCCTCATGCGGAGAGGCAATCCTAAGGAGATTGCATACAAGAAATTATTGAAATTGAGTTATGAGTACGGACGGGCGGACGCACGAAGGGAGAAAGTGGGACGGACGGACGGACAGACGCAGACAGTCCAGTATACCCTCCCATTTGCTTCGAAAGTTGGGGTATAATAATTTCGCAGGTAATTCATAAATAAGAATGACGTGTGGGCATAGTAAATGTGGATTACTAAGCGTGAAAGAAACTACTTTAAACAACATTGATCTCCGGTGCAATAATATCACACTACCAGAGTGTTTCACGTCCCTGCAATATATAGACGATGGCCGTTTGTCCGGTAGCGATATAGACAATTTAGTGTTGTAAAATCGGACACAGCTACGCACGTCAGGACGAAATTACCGACAAACCGAACTCACATGCGGCCGATTGACAAAGACAGCGCTCGGTGGGCATGGACAAAGTCAATTGTGTTCCAAATGAATGCCATGACATAAGCGTGCACCGTAACGATTTATCAATGAATGTGAAAGAAAAGGCCTTCAAATTTCGAACCATGCCGTAAAAATTATGAACCAATTATACCTATGTCAACACAAGCGACTGTCCTCAGCAAAGAAATTATTGGAAAGAATGTTTAACGCAGTATAACTGCGCGCATCCCCCGGCCAAAGATATAGTTCCCATTATTCTGCTCTTCAAATTATCCCCATTCGCTAACTAAATAGCAATACTGCCAAAAATACTTGTACTTTATAATTATGTTTTATTTTCGTCTAAGTACTCTGCAATATCAGTGTATAGCTTACTTATCTGAACTGTCATGCGGTATGATGTAGTGATAGATACGAGTGAAAGATCTCGTGATCAAACATGATTATGTTTGTACCAAATTTTTGGTTTAAGTTTACGCATCTATAACCCTGTGCGATAAAATACGTCGTTTTGTACGACAATGTTATAGAACACATACAGACTGAAAGACAGACAGTACGATTTGATTCCTTGTATCATTTGAGAAGAACGTGTATGAATTTGATGGTATTTGGTACTAAAAATATTTTTATACCCCCTTTTAAAAAAAAATGGGGGGTATACTGTTTTGCACCTGTCCGTCCGTCCGTCCGTCCGTGCGTCCGTCCGTGCGTGCGTCCGTCCGTGAGTCCGTACGTCCGTCCGATGTCTGTTCGTGTCATAACTTGAACAGTAGTGCTCGGATCTCAATGAAATTAGGTATGGATGTTCACTATTATGAGGACATTAAATAGAGGGTTCCATCGTTTTGTTTGGATTTTCCATTCTAGAGTTATTCATCTTTGTTTATCTGGAAATAGTGGCTTTTTGGTCCGTCTGGTGTCTGTTCATGTCGTAACTTCAACAGTTGTGCTGGGATCTCAACCAAATTTGGTGTGGATGTTCACAACTATGAGGACATTAAATAGAGGGTTCCATCGTTTTGTTCGGATTTTCCATTCTAGAGTTATTCATCTTTGTTTATCTTGAAATGTTGGATTTTTGGTCCATCTGGTGTCTGTTCATGTCATAACCTGAACAGTAGTGCTCGGATCTCAATGAAATTTTGTATGGATGTTCACTGCTATGAGGGCATTCAATAGAGGGTTCCATCGTTTTGTTCGGATTTTCCATTCTAGAGTTATACATCTTTGTTCATCTGGAAATGTTGGCTTTTTGGTTCGTCTGGTGTCTGTTCATATTGTAACTTCGACAGTTGTACTGGGATCTCAATAGGATTTGGTATGGATGTTCACTACTATGAGGACATTAAAAAGAGGGTTCCATCGTTTTGTTCCGCTTTTCCATTCTAGAGTTATTCATCTTTGTTTATCTGGAAATGTTGGCTGTTTGATCCATCCGATGTCTGTTCAGCTCATAACTTGAACAGTAATGCTCGGATCTCAATGAAATTTTGTATGGATGTTCACCACTATGAGGACATTTAATGGCACATTCAAATGTTTGTTTTGGTTTTTTGTTCTATAGTTATTCATCTTTGTTTATATGAAAATGCTGATTTCTGGGTCCATATGTCTGAGTATAGCCATCATAAGTTATAGATGTGCCCACACTAGGCGGTATGCCATGAGGGGGTATGCACCGGACGACAGTCCATCTCTTGTTTTATCAGTTTTGGTGGCCCTCCCGTCCATATTTCGGACTCAAGCGGTGCCACTTTTGTCACCATTAAACCACATACTTAGACTCATTATGGAGATGCATATATATAAAATTGGTGAAAATAGGCGAGTATACAAATTTCTATCAAATTTAAGGTCCCCATATCTCTCACCCAAAGGGCACCAATTTGGTGTATCTAAACCACACGATTTGATTCCTCGTATCACGGAGAAGAATATGTATCAATCTGGTGGAAATCAGCGCTAAACATATTATATTGTTTGTGTCCCTCTCACATCTAAGCACCACTGACTCGAATAGCCCCACTTGTAACATCCTTGGACCACACAATTTTACACTCCTGATATCATGGAGATGATCATAAGTTTGGTGCTAATCGGCCACTAAACAAAACCTGCACCATCTTTCTCGTAAAAAGTTACCCCTAGTAGACCCCTTTGGTATTATCTAGATGGTTCCCTGTGAATTTCTATAGAACACAGACAGACAGACATTCGCAAATATAGATATAGATTATTGTTGGTTTATTTAATATATGCTATGGTGGCATGAATAACGAGCGTGTATGAAAATTTGAATGGCGAAAACACTAATCTGAGACACCTGCACACCATCCCCAGAATGCACAAAGAAGAAAGTAGCCTGCATGATGTGTACTATTCTAATTGATGTGTATTTTTGTGTGGGTGAAAACTATTGACAATTATCGGTTTCAACATATAATCTTCCTTTCCGCATATTTCATGCAGCCTTTGACTTCATGATAATGAACACGTGCTTGTCGCTTGATCATATAAAAGGGCCGGGGCTCTCGATGGGATGTTTCTTGAAATGTGAACAATACAGAATAACAACGTTGTCAGGATAGAAGTAGGACACATTATGTTATAATATGTTACATATACACGTGCTAGCCTGAGTTTAATCACAGATAATATAAAATGAGATTAGGCAAACTAAATAACATGTGTTTCCGATTTGTTCACCTAAAAACTCCAGGTAGATATTACTTAAAGTACATGTGTTCATGTACACATATTCGGCTACATGCCATCATCTCAAGCCTTTAGCCTTTCCATCATTGTTAGCTCAACTTTACTTTGTAAAGTATGAGCTATTGCCTATGGTGGTATGAATAACGAGCGTGTATGTTCACCATGGTTTTTAGGTTCACCATGGTCCGTGTGTGCGTGATTCGTCAACAATTTCCTTTAGCACGGGCTACAGGTCGTACCTTTGGTCGGAACATTATAAAAAACATGGCCGCCAGTGGTCATCTTGGATTTCAAAATTCAATCCATTAGCACGGGCTACAGGTCCTACTGTTCGTCTGATCATCATGAAATTTGTCATGGATGTTAATATTAAAGTGATGTGAAACGTAAATTGAACCTCACAATTGAGTTCCCTGCGTCATTCTGTGGGAAGAGTGAATAAAATAACTCAGATACACGAAATCCCCCATCCTGAAGTCAGTTTGTACACATTATACGGCCATTCGGCTAACTATTTATATTCATCAATCGTCCCGATTAATCTCACCATAATAACACGAAAATACAAACCGATGCGTTGTCTTGTGCAGTCACGGAAATGCCCGAGCACTTCCGACTCGATTGGGATTGAATCGGGTTTCGTTCTCAGAAATGGCTTCTAGGGAGGATGACCGTTCGCTGGAATAGCGTCATGCACATCAGAATATTAAAGCGAAAAACAAATTGACATCGCAATCGGTAGTCAATTCGACAGGGAAGGAATAGAAAGGGAATTGTTGCGTGAAATCACAAACGGAAAAACATTGGCCGAGTTAGTGGCAAAGATTATAATCGAACAGTGATCGAGAGGTAATAATTCCAAAATGTTACTATTTATAGAAAATTGTAAGCGCATTGACCGAATTTTTACATCAATCTGGCTGCAAGCACAGTACCGTGCAGAAAGAGTTGTCTTACTTTTGTAACTCAAAACTGTTTAATTACATTATACCTGTACAATAGTACAAATAATTGGTATTCAATATGCCAGTACAGAACATTTGTTAGCTCATTGGCCATGAAATGTTTTTAATGGCAAATTCTGTTGTCAAGCTTTAGTAAGCACTATTCATTCTGATGGATGATAACTATAATGGAAAGCCTTCTTCACATGTATTAGCTAATTGCACATTAGCGTAAGTGAATTACAATTAAGCGTAATGTATTACACTCAGGTGTAATGCACACATATAAAGCGTACTTCACTTACGCTTAACCGTATGATGTAGATAAAGCATTACTCCTATGAGTAATAGAATTATGACTAGTGTGCTTAAGCGTAATTGATTAAAGTGTGCTTAAGCGTAATTGATTTACGCTTAAGCTCACTGGTCATTTATTTTCATTGATAGATTAATTACACTTAATCATAAATGAATTATGCTTAGGCGATTATACGAGAAGCCGTTTTCACATTTATTCTGATTCTGCTTAATCGCAAATCATTTACGCTTAAGTGTAAATCATTTGCACTTAAGAGCAAATCATTTATACTTAAATACAAATCATATGCGCTTTAGCGGAAATAGTATGGGAGGCCATTTTCACATTTATTATTTATTTGCGCTTAAGCGCAAATATTTGTGCTTAAGCATAAATCATTAAGCGCAAATATTTGTGCTTAAGCGTAAATCATTTGCGCTTAAGCACAAATATGTGTCTATCAATTTATTTGCGCTTAAGCGCAAATACCTAACACTCCATTACATCCCTCTGATGTGAATGATTGAGTCCATCTCATATTATATTAGCATGGGCCCATAGTAATAGCCCCATACAGACTCGAAGTTGAAGAAAAAACATATTTCCATATGCATATCAGCATCTCTGTCCCTGGTGTCCCAAGATTTGGTGCCTCACTCCCAGAGCTCATGTATATTTTATTATCTCCTGCACAGATATATACCATTTCCATGGCCATAAATAGGGAATTAGGGGTTACTGAGGTTTTCTTCCCTCATATGGTGTACTCATTGACTTGAAGTTGGGGGAAAACCCCTATTTTCATAATATCAGCATCCCTGTCCCCAAGAATTTGTCGCCATCCCAGAGATATAGTATATTTTATAAAAGAGACATATCCTACACAGATCTATATCATTTCCATGGTCATAAAACAGATCTTGGGGTTTCTGGGGGATTGTTTCCCTCATATGGTGGGGCTATATCAACTTTAGTGATGTGTTTAGGCCTGTGCCATGTAAAATTAATTCAGGGGGGATCATTGCATATTGATTTTTATTTGCGCTTAAGTGCAAATGATTTTCGCTTAAGCGCAAATATGATTTATTTGCTTAATTGCAAATGATAGAGGTTATTTGCGCTTAAGCGTAAATAAATAATAAATGTGAAAAGGGCCTCCCATATAATAGATCACATTTATGGCAATTTTATGCTAAAGCGCAAATATATTATTAGACACATATTTTTTGCGCTTGAGCGCAATTGATTTACACTAATAAATAATATATTTGAAAAGGCTGTCTCCCATGCGATTTTCTCTAAACTCAAATTTACTCTGGCAATTTAGACATCAATCAAACATCGGTTTAGACTCCCCCATATACTATGAGATGGACTCAATTATTCAGACAGAGGAAATCAGTTGGAGTTAGGTATTTGCTTAAGCATTATTCATATTAATTATGCTTAAGTGTAAATGAGTTCCGCGCTTAAGCGTAAATGAAGTACGCTTAAACGTAATTCATATACACTCTCATTGAACTCCCCTCAAGCTGAAATGGATGCAACCGCATTACTAATGCCAGTAACCTACATCAGGTTATACCAATATACATGAGGTATATGGGGAGCCAAATTAACATTTAATAAATAATAGAGCTTAAGCGATATAATAAGGGAAGATATAATTGCGATTAAGTTCAATAAGGAAATATCTAATTGCGCTAGCACAATAAGGAATATCTTATTGCACTTAAGCACAAAAAGGAATATCGTATTGCACTTAAGCGCAATAAGGAATCTCTAAGCGCAATAAGGAATCTTCTTATTGCACTTAAGCGTGATAAGAAATATTCTTATTGCACTTAAGTGTAATTAGAGATTCCTTGATTGGGGGGGGGGGGGGGGGCTTTAGCTCAATTATTTATTAAATGTTAATTTGGCTTCCTCCCATAGAGGTGAGATAGCTGATGAACCCAATTACACTCAAGCGTAATTCAAATGTATTACGCTGATCGTAAGTTAATTATGCTTAAGCATAAATAATTTATGCTTAAGTGTAATTAGCTACTATAAAGTGAATCTGGGATAAGGGGAGTACTCTAAATTGTTCTTTCGATCAGCTGTTTCTACCAATTAAAAAAAATTCTCATTTATTTTGAAACTAATGAAAGACAATGGTATATTGTTTTACTAGTAATATTCATTATAAACTTGTACAAATCTGAAAACAAACAAAATTTTAATATTTAAGAAATTTAGAGTTCCCTCTCTTACAGCAGCAACCACTATGCCAGGAAGACCAATCGATCTAGTTCAGCCCGATTGGGCTATTATAATTTATAGATCGATCGGTGGTTCATGCACTCTCTGCGTTTGAAATATTGCTAATAATTTCCATTTACATAAGTCAATAATGCCATTGCAGATAACTTCATCTTAAATTCGACCAAATGTGTTGACGTTTGATAAGAAGGGCAGGAATTCCCCGATTTGTTTATTTTCAATCGATGAGAAGCATGACGACCTGGATCAGCTGATCGGTTCGGAGGTGTGCCAATCGTATTTTGCATGCTGTGCACGAATACCCATTCACGCCTAAATTTGCAAACAATCCATATATAACATATACACAGTGTGTACACTTTGTTAGTTGCCAATTAATTCTCGACATTTCAATTAGAAAACATGAGATATCGATGCAAAAATCAAGACATAATCACATTATCTAGTTTGTGTTTTGTTGAATCTACTTTCGGTTATCGACATGTCGGCTATTGTTTTGGCTGTTCTCTTAACCGTGCGTGCCAGCCGATCGTCGTTTTTCGGGCGGTTCCGATTTCTTCCGAATATAATTCCATGACCTCCACGCGATGATTCGCGCCGAAAATGTGGTTGTATCTGAGAAGATTTCTTACTCTGACCGCAGTTTTCAACAATTTAATACGGGGCGAATACCGCATCAATAATATGCAACCTTGGGGTTTTATTTCTAGTTTTTTATGACCTTTCTTATGGTATATCGGATACAGTTCTGTCTGACATGAAATATATACCCACCGGGAGTGAAGCTAATGACTTTAACATGTAGATGGGAACGAGTCATTTTGGGGTCATTCAGCCACAAAACATGGCCGCCAGCTGCCATCTTGGATTTTACTCTTTGCATGACTAAATTGTTTGGCACGGCCTACCTTTGGTCGGATCATAATGAAATTTGTCATGGATGTTAACAATGACATATAAATGGGAACGAGTCATTTTGGGGTCATTCGGCCATAAAATATGGCTGCGGGCAGCCATCTTGGATTTTACTCTTTGCATGAATAAATGTTTTGGTACGGGCTACAGGTCATACCTTTGGTCGATCATTATGAAATTTGTCATGGGCGTTGTCATTGACATATAGATGGGAATGAGTCATTTTTGGGTCATTTGGCAAAAAACATGGCCGCCAGCAGCCATCTTGGATTTCAAAATTCAATCCATTAGCATGGGCTACTGGCCGTTCTGTCTTGTCTGTATGATCATCATGATATTTGTCATTTATCTTAATATTGACATACAGATGGGCACGAGTCATTTTGGGGTCATTCGGTCAAAAAACATGGGCGCCAGCAGCCATCTTGGATTTTACTCTTTGCATGACTAAATCCTTTGGCACTGGCTACAAGTCGTACCTTGGCTTTGGTCGGATCATCATGAAATATGTCATAAATGTTAACATTGTCATTGAAATGTAGATGGAATGAGTCATTTTGGTGGTCATTCGGCCATAAAACATGTCCACTGGCAGCCATCTTGGATTTTACTCTTTGCATGAATAAATCCTTTGGCAAACCCTACAGTCCACTTCCCTCATCCGATCATCACCAAACTTCATATTAATCTTGATATTGATCTACTACATGGAAGCTATCAAATGTTTTTGAATTTCATTGGAAAACATAGCCGATCAGCAACCATCTTGGATTTTACTTTATATATCTCTTCATGTTGATAATCTAGTGATACTTAGTAGAGCTGAAACGGTTGACCCATTCTTCTAACCGGTTAACCATCGGGGTTAACCGGATTTCAACCGGTTAACCGCTAAATTTCTAGCGGACTTCTCTCACACTAATTATGTCGACATTATGTCATGCTCCAGGGACAAACCTAGGTGAGATGTAGTGGCTGAAATAAAGACCTTATTCACGGCATTTAACGATATTCAAAAACACGCATTCACTGTTCTTTTGCTGGCTCTCGTGATGGGGAATGAGCAAGTGAAATTTGTGAATGGCAGGAGAGATCGCTTATTTGCCGTGATCAGCATATGTTTGGGCATTTGTAAAACGAGTAAAATAGTATGGGTATTGGTAAAACGAGTAACAAAACTATATATTAAAGATCTGTAATATATCATTATCATCATTGGTATATCCTCCAATGCATTATATATAAAGACAAGAAAGTAATAACTAGAGAACAAAAAGGAAGGTCAGTTAGGTCAGACTCGCAGTCCTATTCAGTATTCGAGCTATTCGTCGGTATCATGATAGCAGGCACTAGTGTTGGGAGGTTATATAATTTACGTTTCGGTTTCGGTTTTAGTATGCAATCACTTAACATAATTATAGCAATTACTGCCAAATTGAGTGTTAATTAGTCCCACAGGCACAACCAGTTACAGAGTAGCATGGAGCATCAATTTCCTTGATAAAAGGGAAGATTATTGAAGAAGTTTTGGGTTGCTTCAACTACGATGTCTGTTTGGTCACTCAATTGAATTGATCATATTAAATCACAACAGGGAGGAAGAACGGGAAGAGTGAAGACATTGTGCAGCTGATCTCAATCTTCAAACTTTGTCGACTTACATAGTTTTTATAAACCCCACTGTAAAACAGTTTTATATATAGTATGTCGTGGTGTGGTTCCAATTTGAATCCATGTTGCTTCGTGCAGTATTAACTATTAAGTTACGAAAGCACGCATTGCCACACAACGCCACTTTTACGTTGTCACTTCCTTGTGTGCATTCAGACTTGATTCACAGTGACTGCACACGTGCTTTTGTCGGAAGAAAACTTCAAAGGGTCGGAATTGATTGAAGGTCGCCGACACTTCCAGACAGTTCGAGAATTGCTACTAAGTATCTGATACTACCGCATGTACCAATTAATGCTTGCATTGCACTCTACTATCAGTGACACAGGATTTAGTATTACTTTTGCATCATTTAACCTAATATCTTGAGGATTATTCACGTTCACATTCAACTGACAACGGGATGCGGTTACGTCCGGTTCATTTTTTTCTAACCGGTTACGTCGCTAACTGGATGCTAACCGGTTAACCATCTAACCGTTTCAGCTCTATTACTTAGACCTTTCAACTTTCCGCATTCCTAATCGCTCCACACATGAAATTTTTCCCTTTCCCAAGTTTAGCTACATTGTCATTGACACTTTCATTGTTAACAAATGTTGGGTCATGGCGACCCAATTTGTTATCGTTGGCCATTCGTTTATCGCTCAGTTCGGCTCGTATTTGTATAATCAAAATTAGTTGTTGATTAGACGAGTGTGACCGCTGATGGCGAAATTTGCACCATATTTGCGAGTTGTGGATGTCGACATACATTTAGTAGGTCGTGGTGGTGCAGATATTCAAATACCTCAGGTGTTAGCGACTGATGCTATTGACGCGTTTCGGCCGAGTTTTGTTATAGTGCAATGTGGTGGTAATGACTTGTCAAACACAGGCCCGGGTCAGGTGTTATTCCAGCTTCGCCAGCTCGGTTTGGCTCTTCTGTCAAATGCGTCGGTGGACACAGAACTTTATAGTGTGTAGTTTATTTCATAGAACAAAGGTGTGCTTTTATGACAGACAGAATTCATTTGACCTCACTGTACCTGTCTACAATGCATGTGTGGACATTGTGAATAGAAACTTGCATCAGTTGCTGGAGACTTACAGTGGTTTAGTTAATTTGGAGCATACTTGGTTGCCTGGAGTACTCGAGAACTTTCTGGAGGATGGAATTCATTTGAATGAGGCAGGCCTGGAGCATTATGCTAGTAATATTCTAGGGATCATCATCCATTATATGCGGACTTTGAGGGTCACCAAATCTTAATTTGCGTCATGATGCATGCCACGTGGGCGTCCTCATAAACAGGCAACACCCTCGATTTTAATTCGGCAGCCAGAAATATGTCCCGGTCCAGGTCGTCACCAGTTCGCACATGTGGACGGTGCACTCGGAGTCAATATGTACGTGGACGGTGCACTCGGAGTCATTCTTTACACGTTCCGGTGACCAACATTCAGCTCGTTGTTACGTCAGCTCCAGTAGTGTCATCATTGGTTGCTCCAGCTGTATCCTCATTGGTATCTTCACCGTCTTACTTCGCGAACTGTTCGGTATTGACTCAATCAGTTCCATTGGTGACATGTCTGTCAATGGGATCACCATACACAGGGTTTCAGTCATCGGTGCCGATCACAACAATTGCCAGTCAATTTTTTGGGACCACATTGTCCACTACTATGTCGTCGACTCCAACAATGATTTATTCAACAGTTCTATCAGTTGGACAGTCCCTAGGGGCAAACTTTTCCAATCAGCAGCAAAATTTGCTTGGTCAGTCTGTGCTCTTCCCCAATCAGCTAACTTATCAACAGCCAGGACCATCTACGACTCACTTGTTGCTGAATCCAGTGCAGCAACCAAATATGACTATCACACAGCCTGGTCCGGTACCTCAGCAGTTCGCTTTGGGACATTCTCAAATGTTTGATGCTCATGGCAGTATTGTCTGTCCGTCAGTAGTTACCACATCAGGTGGTGATATGTCTGGAGTTCGTCTGTCAGATCCATTAGGTTTGTTAGGTCGACAAGTTCAGGAAACAGGCGCCTCACAGCAATCCAACCCCCGGCACCTCATCTCCACAGATTGCTTGAACATTAAACTATTTGCTTGAAAATGCATTAGCAGGGAGTAGTAGCACTAATAAAATAGGCTGTAACTTTAAGCTTTTTTGCAGTAATTTCAGATGTCAACTTCACTACCCATAGCCCCTGATGTCATAGCTTGGTCTGTCTGTCCGTCCGTCCGTAGACACTTTACGCATAACGCGATAACTCAAACATATTCTATCCGATCGGTACCAAATTTTTAATATAGGTTTCTCAGGCCAAAATACAGATCGAGTTCAAATATGGGTTTCATCTGACTTTTTTTTACAGAGTTATGGCCCTTTTTCAACTTAGAATTCACACATTCTGCCATAACTCAAACATTTTTTATCTGATTGAAACCAAATTTGGTATGTGAGTTTCCCAGCCCAAAATACAGATTGAGTTCAAATATGGTTTTGATCCGATTTATTTTAACTCTTTCACTGCCGATCGCGACTACAGTCGAATTACCCATACACTGCCGATAGCGACTTGAGTCGAAATCGGGTACATGCTACCAGCAGGACGGGTACATGTGGTGTAAATATGGCCGTCCAGTGAATATGACGCATATGAGTTCCAGTGATGGGCACATACATAAATTTTTTAGCTCACCTGAGACGAAGTCCGTCCATCTGTCCGTCTGTCCGTCAAGAATCATCTTCTTCTCCAGTACCATAAGGCAAAATGGGTTCATATTTGGTGTGGATGTTCCCTGGGTGACTCAGACTCAGATTTGTTAAAATAAGGTCACCAAGTCAAATAGTTGCAAAGCCAGGGCCATAACTCTTTCCCACCATAGTAATTCTTAAAACAACTTCTTCTCAAATTCCATCAGTCCAAATTGGTTCATATTTGGTATAAAGGGTCCTTGAGTGACTGTGGTTCAGATTTGTTCAAATGAGGTCACTGGGTCGAATGTGGGCGGAGTCACTGACTTAACACAAAAAATGACATGGGTTGCACTCCGTATATACCACGAAAGTCTTAACAAAATGCCCCCCCATTGGGACTTTAATTAAAAGTCAGGTAAAATAATAGTGACAAAAGTTTATATATGTTGTTTATATAGCAACATGACCAGGGCTTTCCCCACAATTCGCTGCAAATGTCACCATAAAAAGTGACTCGATGAGAAACGCGACCCAATAACACACACTAGCAAGACGTTTGAATCTGCCGGGGTAACAAGAGTGACATGCTATGGGCAGAGCTTAACGGGATTCAGCCAATCGCACAACGAATAGATAAACAGTGAAGAAATTTTGCAATAGATTGCCGATAAAATACGTTAATATGCTAAACAATTAGTAATAATTGAATGAGTATACTATTGGATGAATAGGCCTATGCAGATTATGCTAAAATGTTAGATGATATGACAATCAATGATGATTAACCCTTTACCCAACAGTAATATGACTAACGTCATTACCTCCAGCCAACAGAACTTTCTGGTGACGTCAAAGTTTTTGGGGAAAAACATGTATTATTACTAAATGTTATGTGGCTCTTGATTTATGAAATTATGTTCATCTGTATGGATGGGGACTGGGAGTAATTTTGTTTTCAGAGTTGTGAATCCCCCTCCCCAAGCATGATAGTATGGTGAATATTTATTAGGTTTTATATTTATATTTTATAACAATAAATGTAACAAACAAACAAAAGGTAAGTTTTGTTTTATCAACATATCAATGTGACTTTCAGCAGGGTTTCCGCTACTACGGCAGGCTGGCCGTCCAGCGGCCTCATTCCCCTCCCCAACCTTGACTTAATATTGGACACAAACTAGCCACAGACCTAGCTCAGTCCGCTTTTTACACAGGACGAGCGATCACCGACGCTGACGATTAACTGATTGCAAGGAATCCTACACTTGGTGCCAGAATAAGACATGATCAGTCGCGCGGACCACGTGCACAGTTGTCTGCACAATCACGGTTAATGCTTTGTCGGTCAAATATTTAGTAGTAATCAGCCTCTCTGTCAGATTTCTGTCAATAAGTTTCTAACCCACTATTTCCACTCAAAATGTGCAATATACATCGGTATGTCATTGGGGTGGGGGTTCTGAGCTACAACAATGAATACAGGTGAGTTTTGGCAGTCGCTGCGACAAACAGTGCATAACGTTTCCCCCAAATTAAGATCTGTATCAAGGGAATGTTTAATTAAAAATAAAACAATTAAATTATTAATAGTTATTATCAGTGTATTTATTCCCTTTCCAAATATTACAAAATTATCCATTTTACGAATCCAGCATGAGGTCATCTTCATTTGAGGAATGGCTTTTGATTTTACAACAACTAGTTTTGATCGGCACTGTGAACAAAATACAAGGAAAGCAGCGATGCAGAACGTGCTTTCTCTTACAACTGATGAATGAGGGAAAAATTAAAATCAAATGACAGTTTGATTTGAGAACATATCTAGGGCCAAAAGAGTTAGAACAACACGGCGTCCTTAGTAACACCAACACTGCAACAGCGCAGGTGTCTTGGAGTTGACTCGGAACTGTATTTGCTTCGCTGGTCAAATCATGATATTGGTCTTTTTAATTCAGGTGCATATTATTAATAGCCCAAATACATAAACAAGTCAAATAAATATTTTATTAGAAATAAAAGTAAAGTTTGTAAATAAAAATCTGTAGAATAAAACTATATTAGATGGCTGTACACAGATCACAATTGTGGAGTACATTGATTTAGTCAACTTGAAAAATAACACCGCGACGATGCAGTTTTCGTTTTATTACGATTTTATTATGAAATGTCGATTAAATTGTACAAAATCTACCACAAAACCCAACAAAAACATAAATATTAATAATGTAACATCCATGTTATTGTTTACATTAAAATAATAAATTTGTTGTGTTATAATGCAATATTTTTGTTGTAAACTATGACCGAAAAAAAATCCAAAAACTCCGGGCGCTCTGGGGCTTTCTGGACGTGACAAGGATGGGCGCTCTGTGGCTCTCTGAACGCCAAAGGGTTAAATTGTGATTAGATGAGATGAAAGTGGAGTGAAAATTATACAATTTATGTGCATATGTAAAGTATGGAATCGGAAACGAAATAGAAGTATTTCCGATGAGGATAATGTGCATTACAAATTGTTACTGCCAATTAGTCTAATAATACCTAAAACAATGCAAATAAACTACTATTGGATTTTTTTCCGATGGAGAATACACGATCATCTAGGCCCTAGATCTATGTATAACAAAAATCCAACGTAAAAACGTCTTAATCGGTACCGATTTCACCGAGTGTCTTTGCGACTGCAGCGTTTACCTTTTAGCTCACCTGGTGGAGCTATAGTCATCACTCCTCGTCCGTCGTCCGTCCGTCCATCAAGAATCATCTTCTCCAGAACCGTAACACGGAATGGGTTCATATTTGGTGTTTATGTTCCCTAGGTGAATCACATTCAGATTTGTTCAAATGAGGTCACCTGGTCAAATAGTTGCGAAGCTAGGACCATAACTCTTTCCCACCATAGTAATTCTTACAACGACTTCTTCTCAAATTCATTGGGCCGAATGGGTTCATATTTGGTACAAAGGGTCCTTGGGGTACTGTGATTCAGATTTGTTCAATGAGGTCACTGGGTCGAATGTGAGCGCAGCCAGTGACTTAACTAAAAAAAAACAAAAAAAATTAATTCAGATTTTTTGAATTTTCACCCTGCTCAATTTAACTCTTTGATTGCCAGGGGCCGATATTATCGGCCCAAATGTGGTGTCGGTAAATTGCCAGGGCCGATATTATCGGCCATAATTGTAACCGTAATTATTTTGATCACAACTGTATGACAACAATAAAAAAGTTTTTCAAGTTTCATAAAATTATTGTTTTAATTGTTTCTAATTAAATTCTGCAGTATATATCTGAATTTTAATCCTTTTTAAGACGTTTGAAAATTAAAATAATGAAATAAGTTTGTAAACATAATGTAAGATCCGCAGTCGGAAATCCAAAATGGCCGACAATTTCAGAAAAATAATTTTAGACAATTATTTATATGAAAGATCTGCATTTTACCAATGCATTAACTAATTTAAACATGATAGTATGACAACCTGACATTACAATAAAGATTATGTGTACTTTAGATTGTTTTATTAGTTTTTTTAATAGTCAAAATTGCTGTTTTTGCTGAATGAATCACCTATTTTTCAAGGTAAAAACGTAATTCACAGCTAAAACAAACGGCGTGATTATAAACTCCCACAGGCCCAGCGTGCCTCAGTTACAGTTTAGACCACATGCATATGTGTCATTTTTGTTATTTTATTTATAGCACAATGATGATAAGCTTGTAGTTAGAGATTTAATTATATATCACAATTTTTGTTTTGTTTTTTGACAGTCAAAATTGCCATTTTCCTCAATTAAAAAACCTAGCTATTTTCATAGTAAACTGTCGCAACTAAAGTCTAAATCGGCTCCTGCATTGTGTAGCTCGTCACATATGGTCCAGCTATACCAGAACTAGACCCTAATTTACTCTTACAAGTTTTTTAAAATGAGAAAGACAGAAGAAAGATTTATCAGATCATCATCGTTGGAATACTGTCTCAGAAAACCAATATTGAATATAGCAGGTTGTGGGCCATTTTTCAATTGGATTATTGCAAAAAAATCCTTATTTGGAGTTATTTCCCTTGGGTTACAAGGAGTTATGCCCCTTAATTGTCATGAATATTCTTCGGCAAAATATTCACCGGCTAATCACATACATACATGTCCTTGATATTTGAAACATTATTTCATAAGAAGAAGACTATTATTGTATCATACTTTTCCACAATAAAATCAGTTTTCTCATAAATTCTCCGGCAATTTAGGTGTAAAATTAGCTCGGCAACGAAAGAGTTAAAATTAACAAACAAAAAAAATTATTTTTTAAACATGTTATAAAATTTGAAAAAAGTGACACCATTATAACATCTGCAGAGTTATGAAACTTGAATCTTTAATGAAATTACGGAAACATTCCATTACCCATCCCCCCTCCCACATGACCCAGACCCCCCCCCCCACCCCCTGCACAAAACCAACATCCCTTCCAACCGATATCATCTCCAACTTCCAACTTTAATAACTGTTCTATCCAAGCAGATATATCTCTGCAGAGAGACGGGTCATTAATTTAGATTAGAATAATATATGTCATCTGGCAGCCTTGTGTTGTGTAAACAACACTGCTAACAAATTAAAACAAACTGCCTGAATTTAGTGTGTCTGACATTTGCAGAATGAGGTCCCCAGAGGGTGAATTTAGTGTTGCTACCTCGTACAGCAGGCTAGCATAACCAAATACACCCTCCAGGGACCTAATTCTGCTTAGGCCTCACCTTCTGGGAAGTATCTCCAGTTTCAAATTGAAATTTTGTTTTAGTTACTTTTTGACTTTTTCCCCTTCTGTTCAATTTCTATGTCCCCCTAATATGCAGAAGATAAAATGTATAATTGAGGTGCTCAATGGGTGTGCATTACCAACTTCAACTGTGGAACTTCAATCTGTTCCTAGGTTTCCCATGGCTGTTGAGGCCTAATCAGACTGAGGATGAATTTGGTGATGCTAGCCTGCCTTGTGTCATTAAATTCACCTTTTGGGGACCTCATTCTGCAAATGTCAGACACACTATATTCAGACTTGGCTGGCATATTATTTTCTTAACCACCACTTATCCAGATGAAATCATACCTTGATTTTTCAAGAAAAATTGGGGGGTATATTGGATTGAATTTGTCTTCTGTCTGTCAGGCGGTCCTTCCATCCATCTGTCTGTTGGGATGTCTATCCATCCATCTATCAACAATTGTTTTCTTCTCCATATTAAAGACCAAATGTGTTTATATATTTCAGTGTGCATGTTCCCTAGGTGACTCACAATCAGATTTGTTCAAATAAGTTTATCAGATCAAATGGGTGCGAAGCTAGGGCCATAACTCTTTGCCTCCATAGTAAACCTTATAACAAATTCTTCTCAAGAACCATTGGGCCTATATTAGCTTATATTTGGTATGGATGGGCCTTGGGTGACCGGGTTCAGATTTGTTCAAATGAGGTCAATTTTTGGAAATGAGGTCCCCAGAGGGTGAATTTGTTGATGCTAATCCATCTTGGGGAATAGTGTCATTAAATTCACCTTTTGGGGACCTCATTCTGCAAAGGTCAGACACACTAAATACAGACCTGGCTGTTCCAATATTATTCCCCTCCAAATATAAAATTTGCGGGGGATATAGGAATAGGTTCCGTCCGTCCGTCTGTCCGTCCTTCCGTCCCGAATTTGTAAGAGTCATAACTTGAACAAGTGTCAACGGATTTCAAAGATTTGTGGTATATGAGTTCACCTGACCATTACCTAGAATGAGTTCGCAAGCCAGATCCGGCCGGTTATTTTTACCGGAGTTTATTGGACTTTGTTTATTCTTTTTGTCGAATTTACCAAATAGCAAATAGACGACGTCACAGTGCTCATTTCCACAAATCTCAACGGATTTCAAAGATTTTTGGTATATGAGTTCACATGACCAGTATCTAGAACGAGTTCGCAAACCAGGTCCGGTCGGATATTTTCAGCAGAGTTATTGGACTGTTTATTATTTTTGGTGCTAATGGACAACGTCACATGGCTAATTTCCACAAATGTCAGTCCTAAAATGAGTTCGCAAGCCAGGCTTTTTGACAAAATCCCACCTCTTGTTGAGAATGCACTTCCCCAACTGCACATTTTGGCGGAGAACGCAAACATTATTGAGAATGCACTTCCCCGACTGCACATTTCGGCGGGGGATACCGCCGTCTGCGACTGCTCGTATTTCTTAACCACCACTTATCCAGGTGAAATCATACCCTGATTTTTCAAAGAAAAATTGGGGGTATATTGGATATTGGATATTGATATTACTAGATGAATGGATCTCATAGATGGGGATTCACATTTGTTCTAATAGGGGCGAGATAAGAGATTTAACTCTCCTCTATCCTGTCTGGTACTGGTATAATAATATTGATTTCTAGGCAGCCTGGGTGGGGGCAATGTTCGAGGCAATGGGGAAGGAGTGTAGAGGGGGTGGAGTTTTGACCCCCTAATTTAATCAAAATTTAAACAGTTGAAAATTTCATGCCTGATACAACATTAGTTGTAGATTAGATGTTCACACCAAAAATAGGTTAGAATTGTTCTCATAGGTTTGATTTTCCAACATGTATGTTTTAAAGCCAAAAGTCCATATGTTCCTACTTCAGGTTAAACTGTTGGACCGAATTGGCCACAAATTTATCTTTATGGGGGGTGTCGGGTTGGTAATTTTCGAACGTTTGAGAGTTTGAAGTACTGGTACCAGCTGTAAAATTCAACCTAAGAGGGATGAACAAAAGGATTTTTGTGAACTTAGTACTGTGGTATGGTTGTCTTCTTTAAAAGGTAAGAGATTGGAGATTTGTCAGTGGTGTGCAATTAGAAATTTCAAGTTGAAGAGCCCTGCTCATCTGAGAACCTCCAGCTATGTCCATGTTTAGAACTACTTGTCTTATTAAAGTGATATTGTCACGTACTGACTCTTGTAGTCTTCTGAGTCCCAGTCTTCTCAGTCTTTACAGTCTGGTGAGCGACCCACAGTCATTGACTGTCTTGTTCATACAACAACAAATCGAATGTTAAAAGTCTCAATCGGTATCGATTTCACCGATTGACTTACCGACTGCGACGTAATGCGTTCAATCTTGGATATTGATCGTTAGAATCGGTACCAATTTTACCGATCATGACGTCACTAAATTGATTACGCTGTCTGACTTACCGATTGTTTTCCGATTCAAAAGGCTTGAATACAATCGGTGAATGGCAATTGGTACCGATTAGAGTTTTGAGATGACCTGTTTGATATATAATCCCCTGATAATCCTGGCAAATATATGTGACTTCAAATGGATCGGGCCGGAATTGAGTGGGACAACTTCTTTGATCATAAAGGGATATTTTAAGGAAATTTCACCCAATGGTTCAGAGAGATAGGACAACAACATTATGACAGATCAATTTTAATATATTTTTGCAAAACAAGTTAAATTTCCAACGGTAAATCTCAGTTAGGTCAAATTTGGAAACTTCGTTTCGCCTCACTGACATTCGAGGGTGAAGTCGGCAGCTAGAAGGCGAGAACATCGCCCCAGTCGCCTCCTAACTTGGTGCCTGGTTATTACTGATGGCAAAAACAATTATAATAGGCGCTTCTAATTACTTTGTTCTTATAAATATGGTCTACTATTCCAGAATTACTTCCGCAGTGAATCACACTATCTTCATTTAAATAACTCATCGCAATGTGATGTAATATATATACCTCACATGCACAAACCAATGTTGTTCAGTCATAATGTTTTATACTGTTCAGTTTGTATATGAAGTTAATTTATGCTGCCTAATATATCGTAATTACTCATTCCTATCATTGACAAACTTTATAAATAGTAGAATTTACCTTTTCTTTGACCTATGCAGATTGGTTGCACATTGTTTACTATATTTTCAGGCTGACTATAGGAATTCCATGCCAGCTTCAAGCTATCAACAGCAAAAGTTACGTGTTTGTGAGATATGCTCTGCATACCTGGGTATCCATGATAATGATAGGCGCCTTGCTGATCATTTTGGCGGAAAACTGCACCTTGGTTTTATTGCCATCAGAAAGAAGTTGGACGACCTCAAGGTTACTATCTCTCAAAGTGCATGAAAACCAAAGATTCAATTTGTTTCATATTCATGGTATATTCTATCTAATCCAGCAGAATGTCTTTTCTGTGCCTGCCATGACTACAACTATAATGGTCCTGTGGATATAGGGTTGAACCTCAGACTAATTTCAATACAAATGTTTTTCGCTTCAAAATATCGAATGATTGATATCTGAAAATGGGACATACAGCTATGCTCTAATTAATCGACCCTTCTTAACTCTTTCACTGCCGATCGCGACTTGAGTCGAATTACCCATACACTGCCGATCGCGACTTGAGTCGAACCCGGACACATTCGTCCCATAACATCAATCCACGAGGAGTAACTCTATATTATTCTGTGAAAATAGTGTACGTGATGTAATAAATTTTGTAACGAGAAACTACCGGTTTATTTTCTTTTTTAAATTTCGGGATGTCGGCCATCTTGTTTTGTGATTAAGTGGTCGCGGTCACGTGACCCTCCTGGTATAGGAAGTGTTTTCCATTCCACAGAGACCAATACCTACCTGCATACCAAGTTTCAGGAATATAGCTCTCATTAAGCGACCTGTTTAACGAGGTTATGGGCCGGTACTAACCGCTGTGATACCCCAAAATACAGCGGCGGAGGGCGGTTGACCCGCGGTACTGGGGCGGTATTGGTTACCGCAGGTCACCGCGTTATTGGTGTTCGTTGCCGCCGTACACCGCGTTATTTTTTTCGTGACCGCATTCAATTTACCGCTAACGGCCCTCCACCGCGGAGAGAGAAAACGTCGGAAACAAGGCCTCACACGGTGGGTAAATGATTATGAATAACTTTTGTATTGAATGAATACCTGTCAGCTGCACATAATTATGTATACGTAATGAATATAAATAAATAATAATGCAATCGGAGTACATGTACATATGGGCAAAGTACATGAACATGCCGGGTTTACATGTAACATATTACAAATTTATACGTACATCACGAAAAATCTTCCTGTGCCAATGGCTATTTTACCAGTGGGAAACCGTAGGGAAGAGGTGTGATGATTTTTTTATGCAAAAAGCACACAAGGCTATTGACCAATCAGGGCCCAGTGTCTATTTTATTCTCTCCTATATATTCCTCCCGCATCCGCTAGAGGTCTCTCCGAACCTTATTTACACCAGTGTAACCTAAAGCGATAGCCTGCTTTTTCGCGGAATAATTGTAACTCCCTACATTTCTTCAGAATTGCCTATCAATGGAAAAAATGTGTTCAAAAACAATATCAATTTTGTGGTTCTTTATTTATCACACACAATTTAACCCCACCCCCTTTAAAACATTATTCATCAAAAAAGCACAAATTTCCACCACAGGTCATGTTCAGGCCCCATTTTCACACATTTTTTGGGGTCTGATGTTGCAAACTTGGCTCAGCTATGGAAGACTGTACAAGATCCTTTCCATGAGAGAACTTCTGGTAATGTGAGGTCATTGAGTCCAGATTTGAGCAGCTGAGAATGAAGCACATGACTTTATCAGCACATTGAAGACTAAAATATGATATTTTCAGGTCTGCAAGGGTTATCCGAGATAACTGGATGTGGGTGTATATTGAATTAGTTGAACAAAAATAAGCTCTCTTTGAAGTGCTGAAGCATTTTCTTATATGTGTCCAAGTTTTAGTGCTATTAACCTTCAAATGACCATACCCACCAGTGGAAATGACTAACTTGTATGATATATATATGTAAATCACTGGCTATAAAATCCAAAATACTTGTCAGATTAGTTTCTTATAACAAGTGATATGTGTGTCATTGACATGCTCATGTTATGGGTCATTTGCATTATCATGTGACTACAACCACCTTGAACAAATTTGAAAACATATTGAAAAATTGGCAATTTTTATGAAAAAATCATACTATTTTTGACTGATGTAAGAGCAAGAAGACATCAGCAGCAAGAATAGCTACACCATGCATGAGAGATTCATTGGACTGAACGACCAGGCTGTTAAAAATGCAATAAAATACTTTAAATTGACTCACAGGAATCAAAAAGGCCAAAAAGCTCATTTTCCCCTTTAGGTTACACAGGTGTAAATGTTTTCCATAGGCCTCAATGCTAACGTTTTAGCGTATACTATTGGCAATATAAACGTTGGGTCCAAAATGTTCTTTAAATCTGAAAAATTGACACTTTGGGAAACTTTTTGCACAAAAAAATCAGGTACGACAGGCAGGGAATTCGCCTTTAAATCTTGTGTCAGAACCGCATAAATTCAAACTTCACTACAGAGGGTTAATTCCTGTGCCAATGGCTATTTTACCAGTGGGAAACTGTAGGGAAGAGGTGTGATGATTTTTTTATGCAAAAAGCACACAAGGCTATTGACCAATCGGGGCCCAGTGTCTATTTTATTCTCTCCTATATATTCCTCCCGCATCCGTTAGAGGTCTCTCCGAACCTTGTTTACACCAGTGTATAAACCTGTACGGACAATCTTATCTCTGTTCTGTGTGATTCCACAAACTATATGCGCGTTAAAATAAGTGGATTTGAAATTCGGTTGAGGGAGAAATTACCTCATTTGTTAGACATTGATGGAGATTTGTGCCATCATGTGGACAATGCCACTAAACGATTTTGTGGGAAATTTGAGCGGTTTATTGAGGGCTTAGCTGATGACTTGTACAGTGATTTTTAGTACAGTCCAGATCTTCGAGCATATTTGGAGGAGTTATGTATTATTTTTGGACTAAAGTACATTGTTCCAGCACAAAGAGTTGCATTTAGATGGCTGTCCGTATATGATGTGACATTGAAACATAAACCACTTCTTGATGTTTATATTGTGTTCTACTTTGCTTGGATTATGGATAGATAAAACATTGTTGCCTGCTTACCAAGAAATTTATTTGGCAATACTCAAGAAGTTGTCAAAACCTTCACGGAAACGAGTGACAGAAATAACTGGTTTGTTAAAAAAGAAATCATTGACAACAAAGGGACTTGAGAGGAAGAAAATAATAGTGGAAAGACTATTCTGCAAAGGACAGACAACACTGCTGTACATGAATATGTATTTATCAATTCTTCCGATGTTCAAGTCATTTGTTCTAGTCTTCCAGCAGAAGGAGCCGACTATCCACAAGCTGTACTCTGAACAAGTGGATCTTTTAAAACAATTTCTATGTTGTTTCATAAAACATGAAGTTGTTAATGAACAGAAATTGCTCTCTATTGACCTAACAGAGTCAAAGAACCACCTTGCATTTTCTCAGTTGTATGTGGGGAGTGAAGCTGAGTCTGTTCTTGTAAAACTGGATGCAATTGAGATTTCATCCTTTTTGTCATCTCTCCAGGATGCCTATATTGATGTGGGGAGCTACATGCAAATAAAATTCCCAATTAACAACAAGTTTCTGCGATACGTGTCTTCATTAGACCCTCAGCTCCAGGGCCATAGTCAAACATGTCGTTCGCTGAAGAGACTGTTCAATTTCTTCCCCACTGTGATGAATGGAACAGATGCATATTACCTGGAAGTGTCGAAGTTGCAAGTTGATCCAACATTGCCTGAATGTACTGATGTGGACACACCAGTGAGAGTTGACAAATGGTGGTGTGCTGTATTAAGGAATGGAAAATACTCAATTCTTGGCAGCTTTGAGTATTTTCTCAGGTCCAAGAATTGAGCAGAGCTTCAGCATTATGAATGATATCATCAGTGCGAAAACCAATATACTGAAGATTGATACCTTTGACTCTATGCAATCGATAGTGTATGACCTAAAATCAAAGGATAAATCCTCTATCGAAATGTATCGCAGGGCAGACCGCTTAAAAACTCCTGTTGACAAATCGATGGTATACCATAATCAGACAGCTTATGGAAGACATCAGAAAAGAGCAAGGGAGCAATCTGTTAAAATCGCTGAGAAGAGGAAACGATTGGAACTTAAAAAACTCAGTCCCAGGAAAAGACATAAGTGTGTTAACAAATCAAAGGTGAACTCTGCACACTCTCGTGCAAAAGAAGAAAGGAAACAAATTCTGGCGAGAAATCTTGTTTGGAGCAGACCGCGATCGCACAACAAGTCAAAGTCTAAATTATAAATAATAGTACCATGATGGAAACTGTATATACATGTACCTGGTAGCTGTAAATATAAATAGGTAAATTCAATTTTACTTAACTTAATGCATGCTTGCATTATATACCATTATGTGCATGATTTTCACAAATTTCAATCTGTGGCCCATTGCCGTCCATCTGCTTTTGGTTTCCAGATGATAACTTTAGATTGAATCGTTTGAACTGAACCAAACCAAATTTGGTATGTTAGTTTACCACACCAAATACAGATCAAGTTTGAATATGGGTTTCATCTGCATTATTTTTACTGAGTTATGTCCCTTTTTCGACTTAGATTTTACCTGATTTGCGGTTTCCGGATGATAACTTTAGATTTAATCTAGTGAACTGAAACAAATTTGGTATATTAGTTTACCACCCCAAAATACAGATCAAGTTCGACTATGGGTTTCGTCCGCATGATTTTGACTGAGTTATGCCCCTTTTTTTACTTAGATTTTACCTGATATGCGGTTTCCTGATTATTGTGTTTTATTTTTGTTTTTATTTCGTCTTAAGTCAGAGGTTTCAAACAAATGAAGTAAACCTTGCCCCCACTCTACTCCAGAAACGGGCGTTTTATGCCACGCCCCGACAGCGTGCTCTTGTTATCAATAATACTCAATATAAAATTGACAAGATACATGTAGTCAGCTGAATATATAGTTCTTAAAATGAAAATAACGAAATGTGTTCAACCATTATTTTTGAAAATGGCGCACCACGTTATGTGCGTTTTAACTGCTCCATGCATTGGTACA
Source organism: Siphonodentalium dalli (assembly GCA_032622095.1). Taxonomy (NCBI): domain Eukaryota; kingdom Metazoa; phylum Mollusca; class Scaphopoda; order Gadilida; family Siphonodentaliidae; genus Siphonodentalium; species Siphonodentalium dalli. Next base: position 129,906,438 of record CP136063.1, read on the forward strand.
AGCATTTCAAATGAAACATAAACCAAGTTTTACGTAGTTATTTCTGTGATTTTTCACATCACAATTTGGCGAATTTACCAGTGGTTTTCCCTGAGTTAACGCGCAGTGAAAATGAACTTTAGTAATATCGCAAGAACTATATATTTAGCGCTGACAACAGCTCCTTCCGTGTAATTCACAAATGTAATGAGTACGTACTTCGAACATGACCCAGTTATTTACGATATATCTTGGTACATTTACATGCGTAGATCATGTCCATCACATATTGTCATTTGAAAAAGATTGAATGGCCATGCTTTCTCTTCATGAATATATGAGATGCCATACCAAATAATAGTTAGCAAGTCATCATCTTGTTGAATAAGGATGACGAAATATACGAAAAATAAATCACATTGAGACACATGCGTTACCTTGACCTTGATGTAATGAGGATGCAATCTCGATCACAGTTTTTAATAGTGCGATAACACAATGTGTGTACACAGTTAAACTACTGGTAATCAAAATATTGTTTGGCATATGTTCTACTTATAACAAAGGACATACTAATAGTGCAATTTTGTTCGATTAAAATGATAAATATCTCTTGAATTTTTTTTAGATAATTATAAGATTGAAATTCGCGCCCAGCTTGGATTGAAGCACGTGTTCAGAAATTGGTAAATGCGCTGATTCCTGAAGCTTCTAATTAATTCCTCGCATTGCTATTCAATACATTTTAAATAATATATAATAAATAATTGACATAAATGATTGAACTTACTTATATTTTTAATTAATATAAACAAATTAAATTATTAATATTTTTGATCGGCATGTTACTTGATACAAATGAACAGGGAAAATATCCCAGTTACGCAAACGTTACATTGAGATTTTGCTTATCTGTGACCGATCTAGGGCTGGGAAAAATATATTTATATTGCACTATTTGGAAATAAAAAATCACTATCTAAGAAATAATACATGATCCAATATAAATCTCAATTTCATGCTGTCGGACACCAAGTAGTTCGCCCTCGCGACCTTGCAGAACACAGTCAACAAGGCGAAGCGCCTATGACAACAGCCGAAAACGCGAAGATTTTGCTGTTAGAAATAGAAGCTATCTTGAAAAGGTTTAAATGGTGAATTTCATGAAATTTGTCATGGATGTTAACAATGACATGTAGATGGGAACGAGTCATTTTGGGGTCATTCAGCCAAGAAACATTGCCGCCAGCAGCCATCTTGGATTTTACTCTTTGCATGACTAAATCCTTTGTCGCGGGCTACAGGTCGTAGCTTTGGTCAGATCTTCATGAAATTTGTCATGGATGTTAACAATGACATGTAGATGGGAACGAGTCCTTTGGGGTCAATTGGCCAAAAAACATGGCCGCCAGCAGCCATCTTGGATTTTACTCTTTGCAAGACTAAATCCTTTGGCACAGGTCAGACATTGCAATTAGCACCTTTCCTTTCCTATATACTGTCAACCATTAAATTATTCCCCTACCTAAGTTGAGCTACAGTGTCATTGAAACTTTCATTTTAAATCACGCATGCATGCGCTGTGTGTGTATGTATATATAGATGCTTTTCTATACACCGTACATTTAATCATTTAAATATTACAATCACGAAAATCCAGGAAAGCCATGATTAAGGGAGCGTCTCAAAAGTCTTTGCGGAATTCCGAAAGTATTTTCCGAAAACAAATGACGTTATGAACACTTTGCGGAAAACTGTTTGCGGAAATTTTTCGGTAATTACGTTCCTTCTTTCGGAAAATAGCGCTAAGGTTTGCGGAAAAGAAGACGACGTTTGCGGATTTTTTTCGGAATACGTCCGACGTTTTCGGAATTTGCGGAAATAATTGCGGAATTCAACCCAACGTTATCGGAATTTTAGTTTCCTCTTTCGGAATTTGCGGAAATAATTGCGGAATTCACCCCCAACGTTATCGGAATTTTAGTTTCCTCTTTCGGAATTTGCGGAAATAATTGCGGAATTCACCCTAACGTTATCGGAATTTGAATGCATGCGGACCTCGTTCCGGAAAATTTGCGGAATATATTCATGGGTGTCGGGCCGGTAAAATCGTAAACATCACCGCATACTAGAGTATATAGGTCTATTGCTAGTGGGTTCGTTTATTTATTAGGTTTACAGTGTTTATTAACTTAATAAAAACATTACAGCAATTAAAACACTTTTCCTTGACGAATCTTGGTATGGCTTCATCAAGCATTCATTGCCACAGCTATATAGTCAAAACGTGTTTTAATTCACAAGCACGAATCATGTATATATATATGGCATGCAGGGAGTGAGTACCGGTACCCTATATAAACCTCCTGACATGTACTCATATATATTTGACACGAGAGTGCGCAATTATCGCTACATGTATAACAAGTTCCATGACACTGGAAAAGTTCACGGCTGACCTAGTTAATTATAGCAATGATGTCAGTTTGACACTGTTTGCAATGTCAACACTGTCTCCCCATTGAAGTCCGTGCAATGCGTGTAGGCCTACTGACTTCTTTCATTAATAGTCGCATTGCGATTGGTTAGACAACAAACAAACACCGACGTCAATCATAGTATTTCAGGTATTGTTCCCACCCGGCCTCTATCTCAGTCTGAATGGAGTTACCACTGATTGGTTAAATCGAGCTCTGCCCATGCAAAGTGCATGTCTTTTGTGGATTCCGTTTTCGTTAGCTAACGACCAGAATATGCGACGAGGTGTGACTGCATGCATCCTTTATATTTCACTTAAATATATGATATATGTTGCCTATTGTGGACCCCCCCCCCAACTTTTCGCAAGTAGGGGAACCTAATACAGTCGTAATAGTATATAATACTGCCAATTTTCGAATCTAGTTATCGCCATAGAATGACATATTTTTCCGAAACACTTATTTGCATATTATATTTTAGATACATTAGGTCCCGGCTTTAATTCGGCTTTACTCCTAACAATTTAATAAAGAGCGTTCCGTAGTTTTTTCATGAATCCTGATGGATAGTAAAAATTAAAAGAGCGCAGGAAATTTCGATACAAATCTCCAGTGCAAAGGTTATACGCGAAGCAGTCATATTTAACTGACAAGTGTACACGTGCATAGGCCTATACATGGGCTACTAGTTATAAGTAGCTGTAAATGAATGTTGTTTTCTTTAATACGGCTACACTTGATTTTTTTTAAATTGAAAAATAGACCAACATTCTATAAATGTATCTTCAGCCAGATAAATACGTATTGTTCCCAATACTGCATTATTAAGTCACACCCAACTATATTTGCAACTGTAACGTTTACTCAGGCGATTTGCATTGGAAGCCATGTCCATTCAAATTAATCCGACCACTTTTTTTCTGGACTTGTTGTGTGAATTCAACTGCGAAAATTAATGTGACCTTCAATTAATAATTCCGTCAGAAACGGCATGGGTAGAAATTCAGTACAAATCTCAGTATAAGCAGGTCATACACTGACACACTTGGGTAACTTTGACAAGACAATAAATATTACCAATGTGGTCAGTTGATGACCTATATCATATTATTCATATATTTATATCATTAAGAGGTAAACCTATTATATGCCCATTTACAGTAGTAATCTTACGAACATTGCCACAAAAAAGGGAATAAAACCCCAGATTGGGAACTTGTTAATCGCCGTTATTTTTGCGCGCATCTGTATCTCTCAAATGCCAGGTGCAGCGAATTACGTCAGCACGAGGACTGTGTAGCAATGAACATGATTTGCTACATCGTATACCGTTGTTTGAGTGAACATGATTGTATGTCACTTTCTCGGCGATATTCTCATTCAAGTTTAATCAAAAGTCCACTGGCACGATGCCCCGCGACTTTGTCTTTATAGTAACTATTGAAAAGATTTGAACACACATTCAAGAATGGTGGTCAACAATGCTCGATTTCACCAATTCCCATAATACACCGCGCGCTGGGTGCCGGGTTCCGGTTTACGCTGTACACGCAGATTCGCATTTTGCAGGATTATAAAGTCAAATTTGAACGAGAGAATTACCTATATCCCCTGATGATAATAGAGCAGTTCACAATAATTTAGCTTTCCGCACTAGAAACCACAAACTGCCAAAAAGAACTCGGCGCTTGGACGAATAGGCCTACGGATTATTCGGACAGAATCTGCACTCTCTGTAATCTCGAAATCGGCGATGAATACCACATGGTACTGAATTGTAGGGAACTTGGCAAACTAAGAATAAAATATCTGAAACCCGACTTCTATCAGAGACCAAACACTTATAATTAGCCGCTCTATTTAACTCCCGAAATCATATATATTGTATTTATGTATACAACTCTTCTGTAATGTCTATAATTGACGACCAGAATAAACTTAATTGAATTGAATAGCCGGGACAACTCTGTTAGCCGGGACAACTTGGTCCATGTAACAGCATAGATGAAGGAAGGATTTTTAGTCTATGCTAACAGCGAGTCATCCCGGCTAGATATGGAACGTTACACGATTCGTTGTTACTTTCATGACGTCAGCCAATAGAATGTTCGCGTCATGTGAGTGACGTCTAATGACCACCCACATTACGCCGTGACTCGGTGATTGACAGCTAGTTTTGTGCACGTCAACCGAGTTGTCCCGGTTGACCATCGATCTATATTAAAAATATACGTCGATGGGTTGACCGAGTTGTCTCGACTCAGCGCGACCGAGTTGTCCTGGCAGACCGAGTTGACTCGGCTAGCCGAGTTTTCCCGGCTCATGCAACAAGCCCCTTTGGTTCATAAAATGTTCGCGGGCGAAACATACCTTACCACGCACAAACGCTCTTTATTTTTTATTGTGAAGAAAATTCTGGCTGGCAGTTCCAAAAGGAGACCCACATGGACGGATGTAGTCAATGTAATTTCAAACCAAATAATTATAGTTTAAATTAGTGTAATTTAATTTAGTATACCGGTAGGACGTCGACTATATACTCATAAGATTATCACACCTTGTCGCCTGACGTAGCCTGATGTAGCAGATCGCCAACACACTGAATAGATCGTCTGGCTAAACAATGGGCTCAATCAAACCACATTTATAGTGCCCTCTTTGTGTTTTTCAACACATTCTAAAAACGGCAAGTACACTGTGACCGAAAGGCAAGTATACCGCGGTCGAACGGCAAGTATACCGCGGTCGAACGGCAAGTTTACCGCGGTCGAACGGCAAGTATACCGCGGCCGGACGGCAAGTATAGGCCTACATCGCGGCCGAACGGCAATTAGACCGCGGACCATTAACTGCAGTTAGCCGGTGTGGCCGCGATGTTGTTGCAGTTCGGCCGCGGTGGAAACACAAACCGCACCGCGGTTAAGTGGACACTTGTTTTGTCCAGCGTGGTAGCTAATTGCTTGTTATGGAAATCCCTCATTTAGGAGAGAAGCACCCCAGTATATTGGGTATATAAACGATAATAGTAAAACTATTCTGATAAAACTATCGTAATGATAGAAGTGTTTATAATAAAACTGTGGATACAGTGTGTTGAATGATCATATTAAAATATAGCACGTTTGTTTGTTGATTCGAGCAATTATATTTACAGTGCTGATTAATAATCCCTTTAATGCCTTGTGTGTCAGGTTCCCGTTTGTGATGCGTCTTGTCTCGAGATTTAATTGCGACGTGACGATTTGCGGAAGTATATTTCGCCGCAACAATTTTCCGGACACTTCGCCGAGATTTGGGACAGTTCGCCGGAAACTGACGACAACTTCACCGAAGGTCGGGACTATTCGCCGTAATTTAAGACATTTCGCCGAGATATACGACTTTTCGCCGGAATAGACGACTGTTAAAAAAAATCGCCGAAATAAATTTACTTATATGTGGGTGTATTGTGGGACAATTGAAAAATTTCTGACATTTATCGCAAGTTATTGCATTATTGTGCGCATACACAGTTTTATGACAACCAATAGCCTACACAACTCAACATTCGTAGTTCTATCCATCTTGGGTGGATATGGTAAATGTTGTAAAGCCAGTGATATATATACCATATGAAAGTCGCTAAATCAACCTAGTTACTATACGGATCACCACCGCTAAAACAACATAGGCATTAGGCCTATAGGCTATACTTACTTTTCGGATCACCAATGGCTTCGGGTGAATTGTAATATGTAATATGAACACACCTCAGGTAACAGTATATTGTCGGTAAAACACAAATGATGGTAATAATCACACGTGCTAGGAAGGAAGAATGGCTTCGGGTGAATTGTAATATGAACACACCTCAGGTAACAGTATTGTCGGTAAAACACAAATGATGGTAATAATCACACGTGCCAGGAAGGAAGCCCGAAGTTTGTTTTCATAGTACCTATGTCAAACAGTCTTCACTAATGACTAATTAGCAGTTCGCAGGATTATAATACCTGTACGTGTCAATCAGTCTTCACTAATGACTAATTACGGGATTATAATATTCCGGCGAACTGTCACTCCGTCGAAAATGACTTTCGGCGAAATGTCCATTCCGGCGAAATTTACTTCCGACGAGGAGTCCAGTCCCCAATCATGAATTTTCAACGTTTTCGGAAAGTTACTTTTCGCAATGTCGACGTTACGGACTTTGCGGAATTCTTTATTTAACGTTTCGGTAATTTTTGCGGAAAACTCAATTTAACGTTTCGGTAATTTTTGCGCAAAACTCATGGCGTTTGCGGAAATCTTTATGTAACGTTTCGGTAATTTTGCGGAAAACTTATGGCGTTTTTCGGAACATTTGCGGAAAAATTCAGACGATAGCGTTGCGGAAATCTCGACGTTTCGGAAAATATTTGCGGATTCCGCAAAGACTTTTGAGACGCTCCCTAAGTGCGACTCGTGCCATCCCTGTGCATCTAAAAAATAAGGACTATTATTTTCCAATGGGAAAGCGACGAAATGTAGATGCATTTCAATCCTTGCATGAATCTGAATCCATTAAACGAATTCCGCTTCAAGACATGTAGTGTGTAGATGCAGTTCAATCCCAGTATCTGAACAAATTCAACATTATTTTCTAATGATAAATCAGCTGGAAATATAGGAAAAGCTTCAAAGTTCATAGGTGCGTCCAATCCCTGACTCAAAATAAAACAAAAAAATTGAGACTTACAGGATTTGATTATTGGATAAGTATACACAGCCTATAGTCAACCTCCGAGAATTCCGACAACTTCCAATCTCCTTCCAAGAATTATGATGTATACATGTATATATATATGTATGACAAAAATCCTTTGAATTAATTCAGACGTTGTGGAAGCCACTATATTAATTTATTTTTGCTGATTGTTTCAAAGGTATTATTATGAATGTCGGGGATAACGTTTCATATTATTAGTATTAATAAATACACAAAATACTTAATGTATAGTTTATATCAATCTTATAATTATATGAGCAATAAACGCTCTTTATTGATCCATGCTCAACTTTTAACTTTTTTTGCCGCGTCAATTTTGTGAACACAAGTATACAAACGACCTTTGATTCAGAATGAAATAACTCTTTCAGAGAAAGTGACAATAAGTAACCATTCACGCAGTGATTCACGCAAAGAATATTAGTGTAGTTACCATCACAAATTGCCACAAAGTCTGTCGCACGTGATTCATATAAATAGACAACTGTTGACGTAATAATTTCACTTTGATGTAGCTGTGTGTTGTTGGTCAGATATCGTTCAAACAAAATTAGTTGCCACGATCATATTCCTGTTCTTTATGACATTTATGCCGGGAAATTTATTTATTTATTTTTTAATGTCATTACGTTCCCGTGTGGTTGTACATTTCAATAATTTACATTAGCCGTAAAGATCAGTTCAAGTTGGTTGCATCATTGTCCTATTTTGAGGCTTTATAATCCATGTCAACTTTATTCATTGTATATTTCGATATGTTCAATACAAACTGTAACATTATAACTAATATTAAAAGGGGCAGTTTCTGGATATTTCATGAATGTGTGTTTGGTAAAATGTTAAATTGAGCAATCTAAAAAAGATAGAACAATTATATTTTATTAATTTTTTTAATTTAAATTTTAATGTTAAATTGAGCAAGGAGTTCAATCTAAAAACATTCAAAAATAAAATTAAACAAAAACAGTGTTTTTTTTCTTCTTTTTTGTTTGTTTTTATGTTTTCCCATACCATAGTATAGTATTCACAGTAGACTAGAATATCTGTGCATCATTGCACAGCTGAGTATATCACTCTACAGATGGTCTGAGGTCATTATAAATGCTATTGGTTTAATAGATGCCAGCCTTCAATATAAACAATGCCTGTGATTTGTTGACAGCTCCGCTATATAATTGATATTAATCTGTCAGCAATGAGGTGTCTTTATCTTGATGGGTGTTGTTGGTAGAATTTTATACATTATCATTGTAAACTTAAATTGGACTCTCTTAAGGGGTCATCTCAAAACTACTATCGGGATCCCGATAGATATCCCGATAGGATTCCGATAACTCAAAACTATCTTCTAAATTTCCCGATAGATTCCGATAGAGCGGTCACCATTTCCCGATAATATTCCGATACCGCATCTAAATATTCCGATAACGCGCTGATTTCCCGAAAACTTTCCGAAAGTAACGTAGCGTATTACCAACTTTCTGATAATTTACCCATTTATTTCAAGAACAATTAGGCCTATGTCTGTTTTGATAATCCACGAATCGAGCATGTTGTTTCCGGTCCTATTTCTATTTGTTGTCATTACTTTTGGATTCGTCCACAGCCTCCTTCGTAAGCATATTTTTATTGGGGTGGAAGCTTGTTTAAAAGAATTAAAACTCTACACGTTTCAAGTTTTGATTCCAAGTTATTAAATTCTTTTTGCATATTATTCATACTGCACATATCTCCTAGAAACGCTCTGAAGGAAACATAAAAAGAAATGGTTTCATACAGGTAGTATCCCTTCAACACTAGCAATAGACTGTTCCAAAGTGAACGTGATAAAAAATTGAAATATATATTTGATAAAACTCTTTTGGCTCTAGAAATGTTCTCAAATAAAACTGTCATTTGATTTGATTTTTTCCCTCATTCATCACAAGATCATATGAATAATATTTTATTTAATACACTGAGTGAGCAATTTTGAGAATTAAAGTTTTGATCGAAAAGTTCGACAACATTTTCGATTTTCTCTTCAGTTACACGTCCCAACATCACGCCAATTCAGCCCAATATTGTTGGCACGGGGATTGCCTGGATTAGTACCCAAATAAATTGTGTTGTTAAAGCGCATTGGCAAATACATAATCTTGAGTATATTCTCCACACTATAATCGAAAAATACAAAGGAATGGACACATGATTCAATCAAAATTGTTTATTTAAAAAAACACTCCCGCTAAGAAACCCCCACTGATGACGTGCGCAAAAAATATGTACCTACAGTAAACACGTGTTGTTGGAAATTGGGGCGCACAATGGGGACTCATTTTATCATGGCTATATCTATTACCCATTCGGTAATTCATAAATGACATTCATTGCAAATTCAAACAGAATATATCTTAGATTTAGTATTAGTATCGATTGACCATTTATCGAATGTTGTCATTGAACTTATTGATCAGCTGATGACGATGAAAAAATCTAGGAACCTTGTCGACGTCATAGCAGCAATGATAAAATACTGTAGCACAAATTTAATGTGCATCGGCCGTTTTGTTCTCTCGTTTGATTAATAACATTATTATTCTGCGCGCATTGACAATTACATAATCTTGAGTATATTCTTCACAATGTAATCTAAAAATACAAAGGAATGGACACACGATTCAATCCAAATGGTTCATTTAAAAAACACTCCCGCCAAAAAAGATCAAGAAACGCCCACTGATAACGAGCGCAGAAATTTTTACCTGCGAACACGTGGTGTTGGAATGTGGGGCGCACAATGGGGACTGTCATCTATCATGCCTACAACTATAATAGCCATTCGGTAATAAATAAATGACATTCATTGCAAATTCAAACATAATATATCTTAGATTTAGTGTTAGTATCAATTGACCATTTATCGAGTGTTTCCATTGAACTTATTGATCAGCTGATGACGATGAAAACACATCGGAACCTTGCCGACGTCAGCGCAACAATAATAAAATACTGAAAAGCACAAATGTGCATCGATCGGCCCGTTTTGTTCTCTTGTTTGATTAATAAAATTATTATTCTCCGCGCATTAACACTGCCAAATACTCAAGTAAATTGGCCATATCATGATGTGAAAAATCAAAGAAATGACGATGTATAACATTAGTTACTTTTATTTGAACACAAGAGTTCACGAGACAAACGCGGCTATTTTTAAATTGAAAGTGCGCAAATCAATTCCGATTAGTGCTGCAATATTACCACGAATTACTTATCGGAACTGTCTTGTCATTTTATATTGAATATGATTGCTCAAAATTTCACTAAGAGAAAGCACTTTCTCGATCGTAAGGTACAATGTAGGCACGAAAGAATTGTTTAATTTATTAATTGCACAAGATATGTGCGGTGCGAATGTATTGACTGCAATGTCAAGGTCAAAAACCGGTGCGTTGTAAATTGAAGTAAACAAAAAAACACGTGCGTTGTAATCGATGGCACAATGTTGACTAGTTTGGACTAATAATGCAGTCAATTGTAACTGAATTTACACGTAACTATCCAAGAGTTGATAGGCCACTTGATGATTTATTTTATGTTTCATTTCACCACGTAGCCATGGCTTAAAACATTAATAAATCACCCAATTTCGTGATATGGTTTTCCGACAGAGAAATTGAAACTGAAAGTCACATTGATCTGTTGATAAAACAAAACTTACCTTTCGTATGTTTATTACATTTATTGTTATAAAATATAAATATAAAACCTACTAAATATTCACCATACTATCATGCTTGGGGAGGGGGATTCACAACTCCCAGTCCCCATCCATACAGATGAACATAATTTCATAAATCAAGAGCCACTTAACATTTAGTAATAATACATGTTTTTCCCCCAAAAACTTTGACGTCACCTGAAAGTTCTGTTGGCTGGAGGTAATATTACTGTTGGGTAAAGGGTTAATATCGAAAGTAAACTAAATAAAAGTTAGCAAGACATCTTTTTGAAAGAAAAAAATGACGAAATATAGGAGCAGGCCTAATACAAATAAATCGCATCGTGTTACCTTGACCTTGATGATGCAATCGTGAAATTCGACACTGTCAACATAATTAGGCTATGTTCAACTTATCGAAATAATCAATGCAGGATTATAATTAGTAGTAATTACAGAAAACGAAATTAATGTAGAATATGAAAAGCAGCCCATGCACACATTTAATTGCCAGTTAAATGTTATGATTACTTCGCGTATTTATAACCTTTGCACTGCAGATTTGCATGGAATTTTCCATTCATATTTTCACACGCTCTTTATTTACCATATTACGATTCATGAAAAAGTATGGAATATTACTGCTAAATGTTGCTAAAACTTTACATGTACATCAGGACACCCCCCCCCCCCCCCCCCAATATGTCATGTTTCGAATTTCTATAGCCTACTCTTGACTAAAGGGTAGAGAACCGAGTAGATATTCATGGCGTGCATGATCGATCTACCCCCCCCCCCCCCCCCCCCGAAACTGCATAACCCTGCATAATGTAGGCATAACAGCAAAATTTCCTGCTTAGGCTAAAGTTAAACCCACTGTGGATATATTTTTTTCTTTCTACGGCTGTCTACTGGCGAGATTTGTTGTTTCCATGCATGTTCCGGTAAACAAAAATGCAATTGCCATGATTGCGTTATAAAGCACATCAAATGCTGCATGGACATCGCACATATTCCAATATAAATTTCGCCTAGGCTATGTATATTCGGAATATAGGCCTACGTGTACACAGGCCCGATATTTTTTTTAAGCTTGAGTTGTCCCCATGTTTGAAATTGTTTTATAAATCCGTTCACTGTGTGAAATTTTCGAGACGTATTACTCTGCAATGCCACGTGTGTTGTTCCCAGAAACGTAAATATTGATGACCCCAATTCCGGGAATCGGGCTAAAAATAGAACATACGACACTCGATTGTGCATGCATTAATTGTGTCGTCGGCGATTCGCGATTAAATACAAATCTTTTACATTTGCCATAATATATGTATTTCTTTATTTCCTCCATATTTAAAAGTCGGATGTATTTAAACATATTACAAACACAATTAAGCTTTGAAGATAGTATAGCCGCAACGCCGAAAATAAATCTTAGAATTTAATCAATTGATGGATCTGTTCTATTTTTAGAATATGAAAGTAGCCGCTTGCATTAAGGCCTACTATACATATTTGGGTGTGACCCCAATTCCTGGAATAGCGCTAAATATAGAATTTACGTCGTCTCATATGAATACTGCCCAGAGATCTGCCAATTTATTTCCAAATCACACGATCAATTGTGAATTATGTGGTCGCAAATAAATACAAATCTCTTGCATTGACTATTCACCGCTTGGACTTTATAAATCTCCAAAACTATAGTAGGGGAGCATGCAGCGCCGATTAGGCGTGGTATCTCTATATGTGTGGAACGACTGTATACATATTTGGGCATGGTCCCGATTTTGCAGATTTCCCGGTGTGTGTGGGGTATTTATATTGTAGCCACCCCTGATCATCCCTGTACAATAGCTCTACGACTTTTAAGTTTACTAATTTCGTGGTATGAAATTGAGACGTCACAGGTTAAAATCCGATAAAAAATAGTTTAAACACGAACTAAATTTAAAAAATTCGCAAGTTGAAGATCGGATTCATCGCGATCGAGTCAGCAGCTACGAGGTGTTTGTGAACATATCAACTGATTTTAGAATGTTCTTGTAGATTGTTCTTTTGCGAACACTTTGATATATGACATGATTGCGAAAAAGTTATATTTGTGAGTAAAATAATTTCTCAAACCTCTGTCTGGGTCGGCATCTTACAGATGTTATACCGAATAAATATGACTTTCGGCCTCATTTGTCGAAGCGGCTTTTTATGAGAAAGAACTGAATTCAAGCTATTAAAACATAATCATGCACGATCGATTGCAAATAGTTTGGGATAGTTTATAGTAAATTCTAACGTGCCTATATTTTTATTTTTTTTTTGCCTGTATTTTTGAGTGAAATAATTGCTCAAACCACTGTCTGAGTCGCATCTTTAATAATATAGATGTTGCCTAATATATGAGAGTCGTTTGTGAACACAATATGACACGATATTATCAGAAAAAGATACTATTTAAATACAGATATAATTCGAATTTGAGTTTGATCCAATTTTTTTATGCAGTTATGGCCTTTCTTCGACTTAGAATTCACGCATGCTGCAATAACTAAAAAAAAAATTATCTGTTTCTCAGCCCATAATACAGATAGAATTCAAATTTGGGTAATGGAGTTATGGCCCTTTTTAGCTCAACTTTACTTTGTAAAGTTTGAGCTATTGCCATGGCTTTGTCGTCCGTGTGTGCGTGTGTGCGTAAGGCGTCAACAATGCAGGCTACAGGTCGTACCTTTGGTCGGATCATTATGAAATTTGTCATAGCTGTTGACATCAACATTTAGACCAGAATAATTAATTTTGGGGTCATTCGGAAAATAAACATGGCCGCCAGTGGCCATCTTGGATTTCAAAATTCAATCCATTTGCACGGGCTACAGGCCGTACTGTTTGTTTGATCATCATGAAATTTGTCATAGATGTTAATATTTACATGTAGATGGGAACGAGTAATTTTGGGGTCATTCGGCCCAAAAACATGGCCGCCAGCAGCCATCTTGGATTTTACTCTTTGTATGACTAAATTCTTTAGCACGGGCGTACTTTTAGTCTGATCATCATAAAATTTGTCAAGAATGTTAATAATGACATGTAGATGGGAACGAGTCATAATTAATTTTGGGGTCATTCGGAAAATAAACATGGCCGCCAGTGGCCATCTTGGATTTCAAAATTCAATCCATTTGCACGGGCTACAGGCCGTACTGTTTGTTTGATCATCATGAAATTTGTCCTGGATGTTAACAATGACATGTAGATGGGAACGAGTCATTTTGGGGTCATTCGTCCAAAAAACATGGCCGCCAGTGGCCATCTTTGATTTCAAAATTCAACCCATTAGCACAGGCTACAGGTCGTACCTTTAGTCTGATCATCATAAAATTTGTCATGGATGTTAGCAATGACATGTAGATTGGAACGAGTCATTTTGAGGTCATTCGGCCAAAAAACATGGCCGCCAGCAGCCATCTTGGATTTTACTCTTTGTATGACTAAATCATTTAGCACGGGCTACAGGTCGTACTTTTAGTCTGATCATCATAAAATTTGTCCTGGATGTTAACAATGACATGTAGATGGGAACGAGTCATTTTGGGGTCATTTGTCCAAAAAACATGGCCGCCAGCAGCCATCTTGGATTTTACTCTTTGTATGACTAAGGGGTCATTTCAAAACTAAAATCGGTAAAATGGGCAAAAACACCGATTTTCCCGATTGATAACGCTTTGTGGAAGTCATTTCTACCGATAAAATACCGATTACAACGTAGAAATGACGTTTTTGAACAACGCGTCGATCGGTGAAATCGGTACCCGATTTTTCCGATTACGTCAATTTGTGACGGTCACAATCGGTACCGTATCTACCGATCAGAACGTACGTTTCAAAATAACGTCGCTAATGATCGCAGCGCCTGAGTACTTCGGTATCGCCGTAGCCTATTGGTCTAGCAACACATGTTTTTTTATGTATATATTATCAAGTTAATAGGCCTACCTGTACCACGAACGCCTGTGTTATATAGGCGACCATTCATTCATTGTCAAATCTTTTGACTGGTATTTGTGATGTAATTGGCATAAATCATCACGAAATGACAGTCACAATGCTATGCCAAATGTGCAGTTTCAATCAATCATAGCCTGATAATGAAGTATTTATATCAGTTAATTACGTATTAGGTAATTTTCGTGCGACAAAGACACGCCTATTTTAAGTTTGATCGACAGCTGTTGTTTTAACTAATTGTCGTAGAGCCAACTCACTCACGTTTTAGTTGGGATAAAAAATAGATCTATGCACTGGTGATTTGTAAAGAAATCAAATAGAGAAAAGATATCCTTACCCAAACTAAAACATAATTAGTGATTCAAAAGTATAAAATGGTCAATTTAAGCGAGTCACCGGAACATTTTTTAAGAAAATGACGGGGTTCTCCTAAAACGGATACCTACTCAGTGCGCGTGCCAGGTACCACGAATCTGTTTACGTTTGGACAAACACATGCTTTCGAGTGTCTGTATTACAAGATCCCGCACACGTCATGTGTACATTCTGTTCTGAGAGTGTTCTGTTCTTGTAGTCCCTCCTTTGCACGAGGAGCACCCCACATATAATGGGTAACAATATTGATCTCGTAAAAAAAACAGTCTACTCCAGTCTGGCCCGGTAGCATGGATACATAGACTACCTTTGCCCCCCCCCCCCCCCCCCCCCCCAACCTCGACGAGAGATCGCGATCATCTAGCAAAAACCAAATTAAAAACACACCCCAGCGTGTCTGGAGACCCATTCGCATAGGAATAGAATGGCAACTTGGATTCATATATGCGATTAATTTGGGGAGATTAACATTAGATCTGTCGATACATGAAGATTATAGAAACGCGACACACACTAGGAAAACGTTCGAATCTGCCGGGTAAACATGAGCGACATGCGATGGGCGGAGCTTTACGGGATTCAGCCAATCACGCAACGAATAGATAAACAGTGAAGAAATATCACAATACATTCTGATACATTGCAGATAAAATACGTTAATATGTTAAACAATTAGTAATAATTGAATGAGTATGCAGATTATGCTAAAATGGTAATTGATATGACAATCAATGATGATTAAAGTGTAATTTGATGAGATAAAAGTGGAGTGAAAATCATACAATTTATCAATTTATGTGCAATTGTAAAGTACGGATTCGGAAACGAAAAAAATATTTCTGATGAGAATAATTGTTACTGCCAATTTATCTAATAATACCTAATACCTAAAAGAATGCAAATAAACCACTATCTGATTTTTTTCCCATGGAAAATCCACTACCATCTGGGCCCTAGATCTATGTAGGCCTATAACAAAAATCGAACATAAAACGTCTGAATCGGTACCGATTTCGCCGAGTGTTTTTGCAATTACGGCGTTAACTTTTTCATACATGTACAAGCACAAATCAAACGTTAAAAGTTTAAATAAATCGGTACCGATTTCACCGATTGACTTACCGACTGCGACGTAATGCGTTCACTCATGGATATTGATCGGTAAAATCGGTACCGATTTTACCGCTAATGACGCTACTAACGTGATTACGCTGTCTGACTTTACCGATTATTTTCCGATTCAAAAGGCTTGAATACAATCGGTAAATGGCAATCGGTACCGATTGGAGTTTTGAGATGACCCCTAAATTCAATCCATTAGCATGGGCTACAGGTCGTACCTTTAGTCTGATCGTCATAAAATTTGTCATGGATGTTAGCGATGATATGTGGATGGGATATAATCATTTTGGGGTCATTCGGCCGAAGACATGGCTGTCAGCAGCCATCTTGGATTTTACTTTTCTCTTCATGTCTATAAACTAGTATTAGACATTCAACTTTCTACATTCCTAATCGCTCCATTGACTATAATACATTAAATTATTCCCTTTCCAAGTTGAGCTACAGTGTCATTGACACTTTCATTTATGGACCGTCGCGAAATGCAAAAACCGATACCGACCGATAACCGATACCGACCGATGACCGATTGTAATAAATTCATCGGTCATTCTATCTGTTCCATCCAACAGCGACGTCGGAAAACACGGGTGTCAGTCGTGTTTTGGCGACGTCGCTGTAACGTCGTCGTATCAGTCGCCGATGAATAACCGATGGAACAGATGAATAACCGATGGAACCGATAGAATGACCGATGAAACGACCGATGGAAGCGATACTCGTGCATATAACCTTGAAATCTATGCTTATAAAGTCAATTCGAATGACTATCGCGCTGAGCATAATATACATATTTATCCATGCACTGTAGTTTATCTATAGTTATACACGCAAAATAGTGTTTGAGAGAAATCACTTACTATCATAGCCTAGTCCGATAGGCCTAGGTCTCAATCCGTAATTAGACATGTATTTATACCCATACCGAGAAAGAATTTAATTGTGTTTATAAATGAATGCGTCATACTTTATCAGTTTATTTGTATAATCGCTACCTGACTTCCCCGCATTCAAATGACGGCAACTTAATAGACTCAATTGTGAAGTTTTATGAAAACTTTCGGACAGTTGTCAAATGACCAGCTGTACGTAATATGTCCTTCTGCATTGAAAACGATTGCATTGATCTTTGCCGACGAATCAGTCATGTTCGCGTGCTTACCGGAATACACATCTATTACTGTGCCACTGTGGGGTTCCGTTTAGGCACAAAATATTTTCGTTTTAATTATCTCAATCAAACACTCAATAATGCCATAATCCAACAATTTTATTTTAGAGGTTTTATAAAATATATGGATCATTGAAAGTGTAATAAAATGTTACTTTATAGTTCGGAAGCGCCCCACCCGGACATTTACCGACCTGAAATTTCCCCACCCTGCTAATAAAATGCAGACATCAAACAATGTTTTGACTGATCAGTAAAGCCTAGTCAGTGAGGCCATCTCAAGCGATGTCAACTCAGCCGATGTAATGTTTTGACAGACACGAAAGCGTGTTCTGACAAACATGAAAGAGTGTTTTGACGATAGTTTGGGACATCAACGCAGTTAAAACAATGTTGTGACAATTATGATCACAGTATGAATTCTAGTGAGTGAACTCTAGACAGCTATATAACCTTATCAAAGTTATCATGGAATCCCGGGGCCAGCCGCCCCAAAACACTCACTAAAAAAAAATAAAATAAAAAAAAATGGAATCATATCTTCAATCATGGAACTGATTAAGAACAATCATGGTGGTGACAAATTATGTTTCGAAGGTCATGCTTATACCAAAAAGAAAGTCAACAAATCGTCAATAAAATGGGAGTGTTCGCAGTGACGAGCTCTCACATGCAAGGGGTGTGTCACAACTGATGACGAGGTAAGTCTCAATTTCCACGATGTTAATTCATTTTCTGAGAAACAGACATAAAGAGCGTTCTTAGTTAATTATCCAATAATATGTGCGCAAATTTCCATAAGGAGCATTTAATTTGATATGTTTTTAATATGTAAAAACTCAAACATCGGGGCCTCATTACGCACTGTCTTTAGGGAATTTCTGTATAAAAAAATGTTGTTTCGCTGCGAGAACATGGCGGACACTTTTTGTCAAAAAAAAATTAAATATATATATATATAATCTTGCGGAGAAGAACAAGCTTGCCGAGTTATGTATAAAATATAAAAATTTCACGTCCTCACATTTGCTGGGAATTCTACCCTGCATTTGGGTCTGCCAGCTGGTCAGCACGTTTATTTGGAGCCCGAGAGTAGTACCGTACCGGTACCTCAATATTGGAATGATAACACGGAAACATTGATTTGGTATTAACTATTTTATTTTATTTATTGAATTACAACTAGATACCTATCCATCATTGGGTGTTTCGTTATCGTTTTTCCTTCGAAGTTTGGTGGATCCTTCCGTTGTGTCTGAATTTTCAACTTAACTGAGAAATAGACCTCAATGGGCTGGAATTTTACTCCATCTTTGGGTTAGCCTACCTGTGTTTAAGTTGCGTTATACACCGAAAATTACGGTATTATTACTATTTACTTGTGTGTAACGGTGATTAATTGAATTTTTCTAAAACAATGGAAAATTTCCAATTTTGGTCTGTAAAGACACATTTTTCCCAATTCGAACGGACCCTGACCCATTCCCAAAATAGGCAAAAATCCCTGGGCCCGCGCACTATAGGCTTAGATCTCAATCAGTAATTAGATATTTATTTACCCATATATATACGGTAAAATAATCGAAGAATTGAATTGTGTTTATAAATGAATGCGTCATACTAGATCGCCTCATGACTTCCCGTTCGCGAAGTGTAATATTTCTTACGGAAGAATATTGACCTATATAGATTGTTCGCGCAATCACGGCAACTTAATAGCCTCAATTGTGAAGATTTATGAAAACTTTCGGACAGTTGTCAAATGACACACTGTAGTAGGGCCTAGTGCATTGAAAACGATTGCATTGATCTTTGCCGACGATTCACTGTCATTGAATGTATAAAAATCGGTGCCAGAATTTTCTTCAGAATGAAAAATAAAGAGCGTTTCTGCGTGATGAGGTATTTTTCGGCCGCGAAAGATTTTATGAACCTAAATATTTCAAATACGTTCAATGTCGTAGTTACCATATTAAAGACGTCTGGGTGTATTCTGCCTGATGCACCTGGCGTTTGAGATATACAGACGTGCGCAAAAATAACGGAGATTAACAATTTCCCATTCAAGGGTTTTACTCACTTTTTGTGGCAATATACGTAAACAATACTTTATGGATATATATAACAAAATAAAATGATGCATGGTTTATACACCAATTGAATAAAGCGTCCACATGGTTTGTTTATGTGGATTTGCAATAGACCGGATATGGATGATTAGAATTGTGCTAAATTAATCGGCTTTCCGGGAAACCAGTATGAGTGCACCGCTTCCCTTAGACGTTAAGAAAAAGACTTTTAAAATAAAATAAATTGAGCGCACAAAATAAATAACTAATTTTTTTAATCGTACCGAATTCTATTATTGAAAACATCAATTCCAACACGCTATGTTCGGGTTCACTACACTATCAATCATTACTTATTGATACAGTGCTTAAATAGGTACATATTTCACGTTTCGACTTGACTGTGGTGTTTGTTCCTTCAATACGCCGAAATGTATTTATGAAACTTGGCATGTATGGATTAGAGTTATGTCCCGTAGCTCGGGTATGTTACAAATTGGGAATCTGTTCGGAGTATGTGCAGAATACACCCAGACGTCAAACCGAGTTATGCCGAATATCTTTCGGCATGCATGGGGGGGGGGGGGGTCTTCGAAATCGAAGATCACATAAATTGCTGACATCGTAAAATGTCGCACATTACCAGTTTCGGGCGCTCATAGTTAATTTTCACTGGGCAATGGATATGCCACATATGGATTGAGAATATTACAGTTGTATTTAATATGCTCATTTGTCCATATAATAGCCACTCGAATAAAACATGGGAATAATTTAATTTACTAATTCTCGGTTATGGTGTCAAAGTATACCACATTAGAACAAAATATCGGTAAGCTCCTCCCACAGCCAACCAATTAAAGCAGAGAATAAAATCTCACTAAATAATCCGGGATTATTGACAGGTGTATGTCGACGTGCATGATGGCATGCGCGCGGGAACGATGCATCGGTATTTTTATGTTTGACAACAAAGTCCCATTAAAATCGTTAGATCGTTGAAACAGTGTGGTTAAATATAAATGTGATTCGTCATAATGACCACAAAAGCCGATGTTATGTACGAATTTAAATTTCCTTTAATTAAAAATACTCGAAACAAGAAATTCAATTAATTGAGGAAAAACACCCACTGTCCCGAGTGGTATTGTTAAGCTATTGGAGGCCGAGGGTCTTCCACTTCGCATGCAAAATAGCAAAATATTATTAATTGATGACTGATGTACATGTACAGTACACACATAGTAATAACAATTAACGTTATGATTTGAAACTAACCATGATAGGATATTGACAGTAAGGTGGTATTAACTACTACGAGTGGTATTAGTAATAATAGTACCATTCTAGCATAATATATGTGTACATGATGTATGGGAAATATTAAAGGACAAAACAATAGTTACAATACAATTAGAACTTTTTTTTTTATTAATCGCCAGAAGAGCTAATTGCGCTTTAATAAGCACAATAAGGGAATCTCTATTGTGCTTAAGCGCAATAAGGATATATTTAACTGTACTCAAGCGCAATAATGGAATTTACAAATTGCGCTTATATAATAAAACCCAATAAGGAATCTCTTAATAAGGAATATATTATATATAGTACATAAACTCCCTATAATTCAGGTGGTGTAGTCCATCTCCATGGTACAATGGGTGGAACAAATATAGGATTATTCTACTATTTGCACAAGGGTGATCTAATGAGAGAGATATTAATTGCGCTTAAGTGCAATATTGATGTAATTTCGCTTACGTGTAATAAGGAATGTCTTATTACACTTAAGCGCAATAAGAATATTCCTTATTGCACAGGAATATCACATTGTGCTTAAGCGCAATAAGGTATCTCTAACTGCGCTTAAGCACAATAACTGAAGGAATATTCTTATTGGGCTTGAGCTCAATTAGAGATTCCTTAAGTTATTGCAGTTAATCGAAATTGTCTATTAAATGTCAAGTTGGTTTCCCATAGAGATCATCAACGATGTCTATGCGCAAGGGACCTACGCCAGTCTTCTCTGTTGGGATTCCAATTGTTGGCTTATTAAATACAGTATGCACATATGCTTAAGATACAGTTGTGCACGAAGCGCGCTCCCGTAGGTCGGGTTTTGGATCCCAGTGAATTAAAATATCATTGAAATAATCGGTTTCCCCCTCCCCCCCAATAAACATCCATATATTGAATATACATGTTGTTGTAGCAGAATTAGATAGTCCATATTGGACACCATCATGGAATTTAATTTTTTTATTTAATTTTCACACATAGTTATTAGTTATGTGGAATCGTGGATGGCGTTATCATTAAACATCACACCCTTATATTGATTATGTGGATAGAGTTATCATTAAACCTCACATCCTTATATTGGTTACAGTAATGCCCAAAGTAATTGACCACTTAACCACAGCATAATTATTGGTAATTTTTCAGGATTTAAAAGCCTGAAAAATTACCCATAATTCTGCTGTGGTTAAGTGGTCAATTACTTTGGACATTACTGTATGTGGATGGAGTTATCATTACACCTCACATCCTTATATTGGTTAGGTTATGTAGATGTGAGTTATCATTAAACCTCACATCAGTGTGTTGGGGATTTTGGACCTTGACTTGGGACCTTTGGTTTTTAACGCAACAAATGCGAGTACACCTTATACACAAGTTTCTTGGATAAGATGAGTTTAAAGCCTGCTTACATTTCAAAATGTTGTCAGTTTTGTATCGTCTGCAGCGGAACTCGGCATGTTGAAGCAAAAGTTACAAGAGATAAAATATGTACGTAACGAGACTATAATACAAATGAAAAAATAAATTGAGGGAGGAGTGGGCGATACAGGGAACTAAGGGTTGAACCAATATAAATTTGTAGAGCGATAACGACCAATGTTGACATATCATGCATCTCAACTCTACTGTTGCAACAAGGCTATAAAATGGGGGGGGGGGGGGGGTGTCATAATCTTAGTTATCTCTATATAGTGCCAGAATAGTCATTTATGGACTTCTATAGTGGTACAATGCAAATTGGAATCAAATGATAAAAATATGTATGTATTAACACAACTACGGTATACCGATGAAAATAAAAATAATAATTTAGGCCGGGATTAGATGTTGGGTTGGTTAAATAGACTCGGAGAAAAAGGGGAACGATGAACTGCCATAAATTAGTAGAGCGACAGCGATCAATGTTCCCATGTGATGCATCGCGACTGTACTGTAGCGGCAATGATATAAAATTGGGGGGGGGGTCTGAAATTATCTTTATCTCTATAGATGGCACCAGGATTATATAGAAAGGAATAGCAATTGATATACGTATACCGTATACTATAGTAATACCATAGACATATACATGTAAGTACAAGTATCACGTGATAAAATATTACGTAACTTGACTATAGCGATGAAAAAAATTGGACCGGGATTAGAGGTTCGGTTGGTTATATGTGGATAATTGGATATGGAATTCATACCGATGAGACGATAAAAATTAGTGGAGCGATAAAGACCAATGTTGACACTTAGTCAGGCTACATGGGGGTTGATACGATAGACCGAAATAAATTTGTCGGGTGATAATGACCAATGTTGACGTATAAAGTAACGCGACTGTACTGTCACCAATTATCAGGTAGAACCTGTCAAATATGGACTCTGGTGGCCAATATGGAACAGTTCAGAAAACATTCGCAGGGCCCTAAAATTTATTTAACATGGGATCTGCCATTAAAATTGATTTATGTCGATAAAATTCTTATTTTTCAAAATTTGAAGCTGAGACTTGGTGTGTCTGTGTGGAATACTTATATATTCCTAAAATGACAGGGTACAGCACGTAATTATTTTTTAGATGGAAGAAATTAATTTTTTTCGATGATAAATTTTAACATGGGATTTGCTATTCAAATCGATTTATGTCGATAAGACTCTTATTTTTCAAAATTTTGAGCTGAGACTTGGTGTGTCTGAGTGGAATACTTATATATTCCTAAATTGACAGGGTACAGCACGTAATTATTTTTTAGATGGAAGAAATTATTTTTTTTCGATGATAAATTTTAACACGGGATTTTCCCATTCAAATCGATTTATGTCGATAAAACTGTTATTTTTCAAAATTTTAAGCTGAGACTGAGGTATGTCTGCGTGGAATACTTATATATTCCTAAAATGACAGGGTCCAGCACGTAATTATCTTTTAGATGGAAGAAATTGATTTGTTTCCATGATAAAAATCGAGCGCCGTGTTCTGTGCCGCAGGCAGTGTGCGCTCAAAATGTAAACAACTTTCTCAAGTGTCGTTTTGGTCAACATATCGCTTTCTCGACGGGGAGATCTGATCCGAATAATAGCTAAGATGTATTTAGATAGAATTATTGAAAGAATTTGACCGATTATTGTGCATTTTGAGAGAAACGAGTGAAGAAAACGTTTAGTCAAACACGCGAATTCTGCCAATTAGTTGCAGACGAGCGCTGTCAGAATCAGATAATCTACAGATTGACAACAAATGCAGGCCTGAAACTCACCTTTTTGGGAGGTAAATCCCACTTATTAGATATCAAAACAATCCTTCCTAAGCACATTCCACAAGTTTTTAATATCTTAGGACACAGTAACAATCAAAATGAATGAATTTAAATCACGATTCCGAGACGAAGCGAGACATGTACTGTGTACGATTTTTGACTCATTTTGAGGCGCATTGGTTACGATGACGTCATTTGCGTTGCCCCACAACCTTAACCCTTTCCAATGCCAACGGCATTTCAATTGGTTGAAATTAAAATTTTCTCAAGTTCCAGCTCAACCTGAATCTAGTTACCCAATTGGTAGAATTACTTTAGCAGTACAATTTAGTTTTATCAATTATAACTATAATTTTATTGACGATATGAGCTCAACATCATAATATGAAACTGTTTATGGCGGTGTTATCCAAACGTGTGCTTTGATAATGGTTATAATTTAATTTTGCGATCAAACGTCAGTGCAGCTCAGCAGAAACGCATAGGCACTATTTCAATTCAGCAGAAACGCATGAGTCCTACGATAATAGTACACCCACTGAACGCGCTTCGTGCGTTTGTCAGTGGGTGAAAAAAGACGATACAAACCAGAAATCTATCCCGGGTGTACATGCCGTTCGGCCGCAGTGTACTTGCCGTTCGGGACACAACAGTTTAATTCTATCTGAGATAAATTTATTTCACTATCGAGCGTCACAGTGAGTGTATTTAATTAATAGATAAGAATGACGGCTTTTGTTGTCAATTTGGATACATTTGTAAAAATTACTACTTTGAGCTAGATTATTCTCCATTTCTATTTTATCACCCTGTCGGAGTGTTTCAAATCACTTTAAGACTAATTTAGAGGACAATTTATTGTGTTTATACAATGTTTTGTCATTGATTTTTTTTATAAATACGAATAAAATAACCCATACAAATCCCAACCAAGAATTATTATATGACGCGTCCACATAAGACAACTTCAGACAAGTCGTCCCAAACACAAAATCACCGTCGGGGCGAGTTATCTCCCGTCTAGTTGCTCCGTTTCCTTCGTGGACACATGCATTCGAATGCTGGTAGCTGGTGACGGATTATTACCTGTACGTTTATCTGGATGCGAAGAGCGATAGTCATAGCACTGCATGGCTTACAAACATGACGTTATGGCGTCGTAATTTAAGTCCATCGGTCAACCATCGGTTATTTTGAACGTCGTCATCGGTCGACCGATGTACGCCATCGGTCAAATGATGTACGCCATCGGTCGAACCATCGGTCGTTTTTCACGTCGGTCGGATCGGTCGACCGATGATTTAACCGGTGTACATCGGCTATCGGTCGGTTATCGGTCGGTATCGGTTTTTGCATTTCGCTACGGTCCCTTAGCTCAACTTTACTTTGTAAAGTTTGAGCTATTGCCATGGCTTTGTCGTCCGTCGTCCGTGTGTGCGTAAGGCGTCAACAATGCAGTCTACAGGTCGTACCTTTGGTCGGATCATTATGAAATTTTGGGGTCAATCGGCCAAAAAACATGGTCGCCAGCAGCCATCTTGGATTTTACTCTTTGTATGACTAAATCTTTTAGCACGGGCTACAGGTCCTACTTTTAGTTTGATCATCATAAAATTTGTCAAGAATGTTAATAACCACATGTTGATGGGAACGAGTCATTTTGGGATCATTCGGCCAAAAAACATGGCCGCCAGCAGCCATCTTGGATTTTACTCTATGTATGACTAAATCCTTTAGCACGGGCTACCGGTCGTACCTTTAGTCTGATCATCATAAAATTTGATATTGGATTGTAGATGGGAACGAGTCATTTTGGGGTCATTCGGACAAAAAACATGACCGCCAGTGGCCATCTTGGATTTCAAAATTTAATCCATTAGCACGGGCCACAGGTCGTACTGTTTGTCTGTTCATCATGAAATTTATTATGGATGATAATATTGATATGTAGATGGGAACGAGTAATTTTGGGGTCATTCGGCCAAAAAACATGGCCGCCAGCAGTCATCTTGGATTTTACTCTTTGTATGACTAAATTCTTTAGCATGGGCTGCAGGTCGTACCTTTAGTCTGATCATCATAAAATTTGTCATGAATGTTAATAATAACATGTAGATGGGAACGAGTCATTTTGGGGTCGTTCGGCCGAAAAACATGGCCGCCAGCAGCCATCTTGGATTTTACTCTTTGTATGACTAAATCCTTTAGCACGGGCTACAGGTCGTACCTTTAGTCTGATCATCATAAAATTTGATATTGGAATGTAGATGGGAACGAGTCATTTTGGGGTCATTCGGACAAAAAACAATGGCCGCCAGTGGCCATCTTGGATTTCAAAATTCAATCCATTAGCACGGGCCACAGGTCGTACTGTTCGTCTGATCATCATGAAATTTGTCATCGATGTTAATATTGACATGTAGATGGGAACGAGTAATTTTGGGGTCATTCGGCCAAAAAACATGGCCGCCGGCAGCCATCTTGGATTTTACTCTTTGCATGACTAAATCCTTTGACACGGGCTACAGGTCGTACCTTTGGTCGGATCATCATAAAATTAGTCGTGGATGTTAACAATCGCATGTAGATGGGAACGAGTAATTTTGGGGTCATTCGGCCAAAAAACATGGTCGCCAGCAGCCATCTTGGATTTTACTTTTCTCTTCATGTCTATAAACTAGTATTAGACATTCAACTTTCCACATTCCTCATCGCTCCATGCCAGCAGTCTGATTATCATAAAATTTGTCATGGCTGTTGAAATTGGAATGTAAATGGGAATGAGTAATTTTGGTGTCATTCGGCCAAAAAACATGGTCGCCAGCAGCCATCTTGGATTTTACTCTTTGTATGACTAAATCCTTTAGCACGGGCTACAGGTCCTACTTTTAGTCTGATCATCATCAAAATTGTCATGGATGTTAATATTGACATGTAGATGGGAACGACTAATTTTGGGGTCATTTGGCCAAAAAACATGGTCGCCAGCAGCCATCTTGGATTTTACTCTTTGTATGACTAAATTCTTTAGCATGGGCTACATGTCTTACCTTTAGTCTGATCATCATACAATTTGTCATGAATGTTAATAATGACATGTAGATGGGAACGAGTCATTTTTTGGGTCATTCGGCTAAAAAACATGGCCGCCAGTAGCCATCTTGGATTTTACTCTTTGTATGACTAAATTCTTTAGCATGGGCTACAGGGCGCACCTTTAGTCTGATCGTCATAAAATTTGTCATGGAAGTTAACGATGACATGTAGATGGGCACGGCTCATTTTGGGGTCATTCGGCGGAAAATATGGCCGCCAGCAGCCATCTTGGATTTTACTTTTCTCTTCATGTCTATAAACTAGTATTAGACATTCAACTTTCCACATTCCTCATCGCTCCATTGACTAATACATTAAATTATTCCCTTTCCAAGTTGAGCTACAGTGTCATTGACAGTTTCATATTCCTATATCCCGGAGACCGGAATACCGGTCCGGAAATCAGACGATATTTGACACGAAATTACAGCTCAATAAACGCACATATCAACTAGAGTTGTACTTCTACTTTGCACACACGTGTCACATGTTTACCCACGTGACTTTGATCGACACACTGACGGCAGAAGGTTTGTTTCTTTGCGCATGCACAGAGGCCTATTTCGAGAAAAAAAACTGATTTTTATCGTCGGAAAAGGGGAAGTATTTCGTTAGAAATTTCGCGATCAAAACACAAATTAACTAGAATAGTGCTTCTATACTTTGCGCGAATGAGTCACATGTTCATGCCTTTGATTTTAGCAACCAAATTGGAAACAGGGGGTCTGTTTCTTCGCGCAAGCACACTTGCATTTTGAGAAATGCCTTCTATTGTAGGCAAAGTTTAAGAATTTCGTTATAAATATATAGCGCGGCCAAAGGAAGCCGCAATATATCTATATACATGTACATGTATATTGAACGTGGAATAGACTGTCTCGTTGAAATACATTGTGACATTATTTCACCGCACACTTGTTCAGTTAGCATAGTAGGTTGCCGTATAGTTGAGCGTGTATACATGTATATACGTCCCAATTAAGAGCTTTATGAGTTACGTCGTCGGAACACTATATAACGTCAGGCGCCTCGGGTTGGGGTCATTTAATGTTCAGGACGTCAGGGTTCAAAGGGTTAAACTCTTTAAGCAAAAAAAGAAAAGAATAGAAAAGAAATGATATATTAAAAAATAAAAGAATATTTAAAAAAACTGGATTTGTTTTTTTTATTAAAATATTTAAAAAAAAAAAAAAAAAAATTGTATTTAACTCCATGGTCAATTATATATATATATATTGTTTAACATTTTTGAAAAACTAATGCCATTACATTTCTGAAGGTTGTGCCCCCTGGCCCTTCACTCAAGAGCACTGCTTCTGCCACCCTGACCTGGTCCCAAAAATAAAATTTACTCAAATTCTTGACAGAATCATTAATAAGAAGCATTTACTTTGGCTGTAACTGTATATATGCTGGGTGTGCCTACACAATCATGTCAATCTTGACATGTTTATAAACATTCATTACAGATCTGCTAGAAGTCATTAATTCCCAATCTATCATTTATTGTTCAAATCAGGACAAATAATAGCATGTCTGTCATTTGCAGAATGAGGTCCCCAGAGGGTGAATTTAGTGATGCTATCACACACAGCGGCCTAGCATCACCAAATTCACCCTCTGGAGACCTCATTCTGCTTAGGCCTCATCTTCTGGGAAGTATCTATAGTATCAAATTAACATTGTTAACATTTCCCTTCTAGGAAGTTTCTATATCCCATAATTTGCAGAAGATAAATTCATAATAGAGGTGCCCAATGGGTGAACATCACCAACTTCAACTGGGGAACTTCAATCTTATCCTAGGTCTGCCATAGCAGTTGGGGGCCTTAGCAGAATGAGGTTCCCAGAGGGTGAATTTAGTGATGCTAGCCCGCTGTGCGGGATAGCGTCACTAAATTCACCCTCTGGGGACCTCATTCTGCAAATGACAGACACACTATCACACTATTTCAAGGCTTGATTGTATAATACATTGTGTTGCTTGAGGCCAGGCATGCACAATGTAGGAACAGACACGCTTTTAGTGATGCTATCCAACACAGTGGGCTAGCATCACCAAATTCACCAGCTGGAGACCTCATTCTGCTTCTAAAGGCCTCATCTTCTGGGAAGTATATATAGTATCAAATTTACATTGTTGTTAGTTAAATTTCCCTTCTAGGAAGTTTCTATATCCCCTAATTTGCAGAAGATAAAATTCATAATTGAGGTGCCCAATGGGTAAACATGACCAACTTCAACTGGGGAACTTCAATCTTATTCTAGGTCTTCCATAGCAGTTGAGGGCCTTATCAGAATGAGGTCCCCAGAGGGTGAATTTAGTGATGCTAGCCCACTGTGCGGGATAGCGTCACTAAATTCACCCTCTGGGGACCTCATTCTGCAAATGACACACACTATCACACTATTTCAAGGCTTGATTGTATAATACATTGTGTTGCTTGAGGCCAGGCATGCACAATGTAGGAACAGACACACTTTTTGTGATGCTATCCTGCACAGTGGGCTAGCATCACCAAATTCACCCTCTGGAGACCTCATTCTGCTTAGGCCTCATCTTCTGGGAAGTATCGATAGTATCAAATTTACATTGTTAGTTAAATTTCCCTTCTAGGAAGTTTCTATATCCCCTAATTTGCAGAAGATAAAATTCATAAATGAGGTGCCCAATGGGTGAATATCACCAACTTCAACTGGGGAACTTAAATCTTATCCTTATCAGATTTGTGAAAATGGGATCACAAAGTAAGGGCAGAGCCAGAGACTTAACTATTTCACTACATAGTAATTCTTAAAATATGTTTGCAAGAACTAGTTGGCTTATATAGAATGGAATGTTCTTCCTTGACTGCAATTCAGATTTTTTTAAATGGGGTCACCTGGTCAAATAGGGGCCAAGCGAAGGACAGTTTCCCTCTTTATAATATGCTTCCTTCACAAGGACCATCAGGTCTATTTTACTGATATTTATGATATGTATGAAGGGTTCTTTGGTGTCTGGGATTCAAATTTATTCAGATGGGGTCACCAGGTTAAATAGGGTCGGACCAGGGACATAACTATATGTCTCTATAGTTATTCTTAAAATGTCTTCTCAAGAGAGTTTGGACTATTTAGCTTACATATAGTATGGAGGAATGAGGAGGATCCTTTAGTGACTGAGATTCAGATTTGTTAAAATGAGGTCAACCTGTCAAGAAATGGCAGGCTATGGGGACTTAACACTTTTGTGTCTAATAAAATCATTGAAATACCAAATTCATTAAAACATCTACCTTGGAACCACCTGACTGATTGGTCTGACATACATGTATTGTGTTTTGGGTCCATGGATAATTGGGCTTCAAACATGTCTAAATGGTTTTAGAAAAAGGCGGTTTTTTGAGATTGGAAATTCCAACAATTGAGAATGTTTGAGGTGTCGGTTGTGAAATTCCAACCTAAGAC
This sequence comes from Siphonodentalium dalli, assembly GCA_032622095.1. Taxonomy (NCBI): domain Eukaryota; kingdom Metazoa; phylum Mollusca; class Scaphopoda; order Gadilida; family Siphonodentaliidae; genus Siphonodentalium; species Siphonodentalium dalli. Next base: position 129,937,173 of record CP136063.1, read on the forward strand.
TTGGGAGTCTGGAGCCCGGTCAGGATGGGACTTGTTGAGCTGGAGGAGCGGGGTGATCAGTAGTGTACAGTTGGAAATTTCAAGGTGGATTTACACCAATCTACATACTTGAAGTCTCTCTAGCCACATATCCTGTTTAAATATACTTCTTTTAAAGTGATTATGAAAATTGCTGACTGTTTTGGTCTCCAGAGTCTGGATAATTGTTTATTCTATCTGTCAAATTGATTAATGGCTAAACCATTGGATCTCACAGTGTCACAGTGAGAGGTCCTTGTGTGAATTTCATAGGGACAGAGTTATGAGATTTAAAACGACTCCCCCCTCAACCCAAATACTTTAACCCCTTCTTAAAGGACTTATTCGCTCTAGAAACACCAAAACGCAATTGGAAAGCCCTCCCTGTTGTGATTAAAATGATCCAAGTCCCATTCCGATCGCGTAATAAATAACCCGTAAAATAAATAAATAATACCACCACCGGTATTCGGAGATTTCCGTGACTAAACTACGAGTGACGTACTTGTGGGGAGCGAATTAAAAACACAGATTCGGAGCCGGAGTTTATTATGCAGACTACGAGGACGTAATCGTAAGTCAGCCGATACTAAAATGCGGAGTCGTATGTGCGCGTGTGGTGTATAGATTACGTTACGCTTTGGCCGTTTATCTGGAATAGAAGACAATAACAATGTGAATAAAGTAATTAATAGCCCCTAGAATGGTTGTTGTTTTTGTAGCCATTAATAATTAACATGCCGGCACGTGTCTGTTTTTGGTAAATAGATGGCAGTAATTAGTGCTTTGATTGTCTCGCGTATTCATTCGGTGATTTTAATCACTCAGTGACTATTCATCAGTGTCAGTCGCGAACTTGTTTGCACTCTAAAATGCCACAAAGTGAATAGAAAGAATTCGAACATTATCGCTCTGGTCATACATATATAAGAAGCGCCCAAATTTATATAAACACTGGGCTGAATAATGTTAACTCTGTTTGTTTGTTGTTTTACTTTCAATATAAATATCCCGAGTATCTGTCATCTCCACATATTCCAAGATGGCTAGTAGATGTAGTGTGTTCAGTTGTGGGCGGGCTAGCGATCCATTATTTAGTACCTCCAAAAAGACAACACGATGCGTAATTTAGAACGCTCTTTATTGTCTACCGCTTTTGGGAGACGGAAGCATGGACGCTCTTTATATTTAATTGTCACAATACCACATACAAAATCACCCATGACATATCGAAATAGAGCACGTTCATAATCGAGAACGCTCTTTATTGTCTACACCGCGACGAAAACATGGACGCTCTTTATTAGAGGCAATCATTGGAGTTTTTCTATGCTAACAATTCAAAAAAATCCTCTCTAGAAAGTCAATATGTGACATCAAAATGTAAAATAAAACAAACAACAAACTGAAAAACGATGCCAGATGTCGTTATGCCAAACTGAAGCCTAACTAATAATTATTGTAGTTTCAACAGTCTGTTGTGTATTCGAGTGAATTATTTTGTTTACTCACTTATCGATCTTGACTGGAAGGATTTTAGCAAGCTGTTCACAGTCGTGCACTTCTCCACACAAAATGTTTCGTGTGAAGAAACAGACAGGAACATTATTATGACGAATTTAAGCCATCATGATACATGTACTAGTACAATAACTACCACCTTTTTAATCACACCCATTTGTATTTAATTGTACGCATATAGCGCACAACTGGATGACACTAATGTGTAAACTAGCTTCCGAAATTGGTACCATACAATGAAGAATGAAGTACCGGTATATGGCCTAACTTGTATTCTTTCAGAAACAGTTAAATTAGTTTTCGCACGAAATTCCGCTCGCTCATTGCATTTCTGCATAAATTAATCTCATTTAAAATAACTTTTATCGCATCAAAGTGCATTTTAGCCATCATTATTCGTTATATAACCCACATTCTAGCAAAGCCAGTTCATAATTCAGCACATTCAAACAGTTTTATTCCGTGATCGCTATTTATCGTAAAGGCTTAGGTAATTATCCAGCGTAATTTATCAACTCGTTACGCGATTGGCGGAATTATTTCAAGCTCCACCCACCGCTGTCATCGGTAAGCGTCGATGCAGATGATCGGTCATGTGACCGCGTTGTGGTCATGTGATCGCACTCACTTGACTGACTTCGGATATTTCCGCGATTTTTTTAATATCATCATAATATAAATACTATCTGCTCGATTTTGAATTTTCTTGGCGAAATGGGTCTGTTAGACATATATTATTAGTATTATGACGATAAAAAAAATATTTTTTTGAGAGACTAATTCCTTTAAGACAAATTATTTGAGCTTTTGATTTTAAGTTTAAGTACTGATATATATATTACTGTGATCATATCTTTGACCAATTATCAGTTATAGCTAATCGCTATCGCCAAGGTATGGGTTAAACATCACAATCGGCCTCTCGATTAGATTATGGTTGTTTTAGAAATAAAGAGCGTTTATTTAACTTATGTGAGGAAAATTAAAAACAGCTGGGAAATGGCTGTGGCCATGGCAAATATTTTTCAGAACATGTGACGCTGGTTTATCAATATTTCGTGTGTTTGTCAACCAATCTTAAACTCCTTCCATAATTATTACGTAGGCACAATTTAGAATCTCGATTGAGCCAAGTCCGTTTTAAAAATGAAAATATATTTTTAATATTTTTTTTTTTTTTACCAAAATGTTTAAAAGATCGAAATGTATGCAAAGCTCACGCGGGGATAACATTCCATCGGCCCTTTGTCTGGCCCCAAAATCAATTAATAATGGCTCCCAAAGGGAGTTTGATTCAGATAATATATACGTGTATATATAATACATACATGTACTTTCATGTATTTGATTATGTCCAAAAAAATTATAAAAACTTGTATCATGTTTTGTTATTTTTGGTTCAACAAGATTAAAGAATTTAACATCTCATCAGATAGTGTGCGACTGTTGTTGTTATTCGAGACAATGGTAGTATAGTGGGTGTCAAATAGATCTTAAATAACCTTTGATAGTTCCACCAAGTCTACAAGGTGTGAAATCTTGGCATGATGTGGACAACGGTTGGTACATGGAAGTACGGCGCCCTTTGTTACGCTGTGTTTTTTAATATCTTGAGTGACAGTACATTAATTAACAAAATCAGTTATCTATCCTCATATCATCGAATCTGTGAGATGTGGCTTTGGCATAGTTTGTTTTTAGAACAAATTGATGATTTTAAATATTCCCTAAAGCAACATGTACTTGACACATACAACTGATTTCAGCATTATATATTAAAATATCTCTAGATCGGAATACAATAAAATATACATTCTGCGTTTCTGTTTTCGTTACTCCGCATTAATAGATTATATACTTACAGAGTGCAGTTTAAGCCTATTGTCTTCGTTTGACGACAGCTTATAAACGAAAAGAAAAACATGGAATAAATGGATTTTTTTTTTAATTATGCTTTTGTGATGTGTTACTTACGGATGATTGTGTGGATTTTCGCTACGCCTGCGCCATGCAAATAATGTTGATTTCATGTCAAGTCGGACTATAAACACAAAACTATTGCAGTTTCTATTGGTTTTATAATTCAAGCGCAGTTATATTTGTCTGAACTAAATATCGATAATTGTCTTGAGCGTTGTTCAATCTTTTAGTGACCGTGACAATGTTCCCAGTCAGTTTTCTAGATTTTCTTGGTGACAAAAGTGACACTCCGCATGTGCGCAGTGAATAATTTCCTATTAATATGTACGTATGTAACATGGCAAAGGTGTCACCCCGAACCACACAACATCCAATTTAGACAGATACATGTAGGCGATATATATGATAATACATGCAGATAAATATTATAGATTATGCAACATCTAGTTGTATATAATTTGCACACACAAATGACTTTAATTGACATCGATAATCTACATGGACCCAAGAGAAATTAGAATATGATGTTTACTACAAATAAAGATTTATAAACAATAATTGGAATGGCGACTCTGGTAACCTGGCAGATGTTATAACGGTGTTAGTTTTACTAAAGTTTGAAAATGATGTTATTATTATAAGATATGTTGATAAATGCACAGTATATAGATAGAACGACGCAAGTGTGTGAACATGATAACATTATTGCATGAGTTTGTTGTGACACGATGGTAAAACGAGAACCAGGGGTTCGAGTTTTACCTCGCGGCATGACAAACGAGCGCAATAATATTAACATGTTCACAAAACTGTGTTGTTCTATGTTTATTGCACACTCTGATGATTGTAGCTTGTACTATACTAACATTTAGATTTATTTTGTTTATTTGTTTATTTAATTGAACAAACGTGTGCTTAATATAGACTCTACCTAATAATTTAGTGAAGAAATTGTTTACTACAGTTCAAGTCGCCAATGATGTTGTTGACGTAATCAGTTTGTATTGTTCAAGAACAATACACAATTGATTTTTGAATGTTTTGAAATCGTTCGTATTTTGCTGTATTTCGCACAAATCAGCCAGTGGGTGTGCAATAAATTGATATTCCAGCGGAAATGCTCTGAACAATAAATGTATTGGATAATGTCAGAGATATTTACCAGCTCTTTATTTCTACCACATGAGGACTAGACTAACAAGCAATGCTCTTTATCGTTCCATGCCTAAGTTCGGGACCCAAACGTTCTCAAAGTTGATCGCTAGAATTCATACAGAAAGAGACCATACATGTACATGTATAACAATTTATCGACATACACATGTACATTGTTGATCACTGAAACCGGGTCGCGGTGTAACAAAATCGATCATAATTTTGAATTTTCAAACCACGAAGTTCAAACTAAAAAAAAAAATCAATAATAATTTTTTTTAAATCTTTAAAAACCAAAATCATCATGTCAACATTTTTAAAAGACCAAAATGTGCGCGAAGCTCACAAAGGGGTCACAGTAATAACGTCTTCCGTTTAACAATAGCCTGTTTCAACTAGTATGTATATAAATATATTATTATACATTAATATGTTGTTTTTATCCCCTGCCAAATTGAAAATTTGCGGGGGATATAGGAATGGGTTCTGTCCGTCCATCCGTCCGTCCATCCAGAATTTATAAGAGTCATAACTTGAAAAATGTCAACGGATTTCAAAGAATTTTGGTATACGAGTTCACCTGACCATTATTTTATTATTTTTGTCGAATTTACCAAATAGCAAATAGACGACGTCACAGGGCTCATTTCCACAAATCTCAACAGATTTCAAAGATATTTGGTATATGAGTTCACCTGACCATTACCTAGAATGAGTTCGCAAGCCAGGTCCGGCCGGACATTTTTAATGGAGTTTTTGGACTGTTTATTATTTTTGGTGCACATGGACGACATCACATCCATGGCTAATTTCCACAAATGTCAGTAGCTAAAATGAGTTCGCAAGCCAGGCTTTTTGACAAAATCCCACCTCTTGTTTAGCACATACTGAGAACGCAAACATTATTGAGAATGCACTTCCCCAACTGCACAATTCGGCAGGGATACCGTCGTCTGCAACTGCTTGTTTTTTTTCAAAAAGATTTATGAAAACAGATAAAAAAGACAATTGTGAAAAATGCAATGCTATTCCTGTTGCGCATATAAGAGTTTCGCGGCGAAAGCCAGGGATCCACCGTGTATCCCGGTGATTCGCGTGGTATGTAGTGAGGTATGAAGAAACTGCCATCACCTTGCGTCTTGCTAATCCTCTCCACTCAAGCTTTCGGTGTCGAGTGGGCCACTGTGAATCACTCTCCCAAAAACATCTCCACGGTGTTGAGTGTTTTCCTTATACCACACGCTTTCTGTACTTTATAACAAAAAAAAGCCCTGTGTCTACAAATTTCTTCCCGACGCCCCATTACTGAGGCCACTGTTTTTTAGTCGAGTTTTTCAAAAACTCGACTTATGGTTTGACGAGGGACGGTTGGCGGGCGGGCGGCCGCCCAAGGGTGGCGGGCGGGCGGGCGGTCGGACCTAAAGAATGCCTTATAACTTTGACATTTGTGAACGGATTCAAAAAAGTTTTGGTATGGCAGTTGCTCCCACCGTTAGCATGATAACTCACACAAATATTAACCAATTTCAACAATATTTGGTATATGAGACTCTTGTAACAATATCTCGTACGAGTTCGAAAACCAGGTTTGTCCGAATTTTTTTCGCAGAGTTATGGGTCTTAGTTTGTCTATTTTTAGCAATTTTATCACTGTTAGCGCGATAACTCAATGAAATATTAACCGATTTAAACAATATTTGGTATATGAGTCTATTGCAACAATATCTCGGATGAGTTCGAAAACCTGGTTTGTCCGAATTTTTTTTCCGGAGTTATGGGTCTTTAATAGTTTGTCTATTTTAATCACAATTTTATCACCGTTATTGCGACAACTCAATGAAATATTAACGGATTCAATTGATATTTGGTATATAGGTCTATTGCAATAATATACCACCGTCCAACTTTTTTCCCCGGAGTTGTGCACCTTATTGGCAAAAGTTCGACTGCCAAAAAACTCGACATAAGCATCTTAGATGCGTACCCCTTGTTGATTAGTTGGTTAGTGGAATTTTTTCTGGAAAAGTTGGGTCGGTCGGTCGAAAAAAGAGAAAAAAAAAATGGAAAACACTCAAATAAAAGAAAAATGGTCTGAAAATAACTTTGTATCATTTCTATTATCTTACATCTATTATTGGCATCTCAATATACAGCAAGATACTTGATCTGACTAGAAAAACAAGGTTGATATATGTTTGTAATCACATTTAATACTCTTTAAACATAACATAGCGAAAACAAAAACATCAAACTAGATTGATCGAAGATGCCAATGACTACACAAGACACCCATATAAATGCATATTATTATACCCCCCGCAACGAAGTTAGGGGGGGGGGGGGTATACTGGAGTCAGCTTGTCCGTCCGTCATCGTCGTCCAACCGTCCGTCGTCCGTCCGTGGACACAAATTTGTCCGGAGTTTTTCTCAGTCGTTTTTTGATCAGTTTCCGTAAAACTTGGCACAGACATCAACAACCATGGGAACCTGTGCACCTGCGATTATGACGTCTGTCCGACATTTTTTGGTGGAGTTATCCCCCTTTTTCGACTTAGAAACTTTTTTCGCAACATACATAATTTTGTCCAAGCTTTTATTCCTACATTTTTCGGTCAGTAGGTTTAAGATTAGGGTTATGGTTGTACACCTGCAATGGGAACTGTTAATTTATTATTTTAACTAAATGTTTACTGACATGTGAAACATCTTAGTATTTTAAAAACAGGGGGGTATACGTAGTCCCATTGGGACAGTCACACCTCTAGTTAATATTATAATTTAGAGTCAAGAATGATATTAAAAGTACAGATATATGTTTGTGTGGTACAACTTCAAGTGGATTTGCAGTTTCACTACCCCCTCCCCTTTTTTGCTAGTGCAACAGTAGACTTAGGACAGAGAGTACTACACTACAGTACAGTGAGTCATAAACAGTGTAAACATACACTTACTAATACTACTACTAGTAGTAGTAGTACTACTACTATATATTCAGTTATTCTAAAAAATTTAATACAAGAATGGATGATTTTGCCTTTTTTGAGTTTTGGTCTCAATTTAATAAATTTCAATTTTATTTGCAAATTATTTCTTAATATTTACCTGCACTGGCACTTCAACAATAGCCCTGCTCTTAGGGAGCATGTCAAAACCTCTTTTGCATATGCGAAAAAAATGCGATAAAAGTGCGGAAAATGTGTTGTGATGTTTTCGCAATTATCGCAGTTTTGTTTCGCAGTTTCACAGTTTTGCTCAAATGTTCGCTGTTTTGTTTCGACATGTTTTTGCAGTGTTTGTTTTCGTGAAGATAGCAGCAGTGTTTCTGTCAATATTGCTGTAGTGTTGATATGATCGGCAACACAGTTTGTGTTACGCCATGGTCGCAGTTTTATACCGATGTGTCGCGAACGGGAAGATGTCGGTGTCCGTGCTGAAATTTCTCAGATCGGAGTTTTTCTCCGAAAAGAATTCTAATGAACACTTAAAAAACTCCCGATTTCGGAGTTCTGTATATTAATAAATTTCTCCGATCTTCTAAAATATCCGATTTGGTTGATATCGGACAATTCAAAATTCGTTTAATGATCTATTATTAATAGAAGATTAAAGTCCCAAATAAATGATTCCCAGACCCCGATTTATATAATAGGATACACATGCTTTGATATGGCCTCAAATCCATGGGTTTACAGTAAAGGTTGAAGCCCCCAAAATCTCATGAAGCAAGTGCTATTAATTGCCACATTGTCGAATTATGAGTGCTGTAGTGGTACCGTAAACAATGCAAATTTTGATTTCGTATAAGTTTGTTTGTGTGATAATGTAACTTGGACTCATTTTGGGTCAACGGTCACCGTTTAATTGTGCGAACTATTATGAATAAAAGAATACAGGACCAAAATAAATTATTCCCCAACCCCGATTTATAGTATAATTTCCGTGTGCCACGTAGAGTTTCTACAGTTTCAATTTGTCGTTCTATATCAAACCCACATTTTAATGTGGACGAAAATCAGGGGGTTTACACTGCAGTAAAGGTGACAAAGCTCTGAATTTAATTTGCAACATCGTCGGATTCTGAGAATACCGTAAACCCGGTGCTAGTTGTGTCGTAAACAATGCTTTAATTTTCGTAACATAAGTTAATTAATTCGTCGGCGACTTTTATTTCAAATCTACACATTTTATTCAATATATATCAGCAATCAGATCAGCTGATCAGATGCTATAAAGTTAAGTTAATACAAAACAAAATAATATAATAGTTTGTTAAATTTGAATTTCCACGAATTGCACGTGTTCAGATTGTCCTGTCATGTTGTGCTATTTTTAGCACTGTAATTTCCCAGGCCAATCCCAGTTTCGTTTGTGGATACCATTGACAGCCACAGGAGTTGAATGTTATATTTTTCTCGATTCTTTATTGAATAAATAATTAAAACATGGATAATGATATACATGCCATTATAAAACAATGAACTTAGGGGGTATGGCTCTATGTCTGGCGTTGATACAACGTGATGAGGGCTTATTCTATGTCGGATCCATGCTTTACTGGATGGACGGCTGTCGCTCCCGTTGTGGGTTGGTGCAGCTGGTTTCAAATTTCTCTGTGATTTCATCTTTTTTCTGTTGGATGTGTGATACCTGGGGTTGTGAAAACCCTAACTTTGCAATGTCGACCTGTGTAAACTGCTGATGATCTAATAATTTCCCAACTGCGTATATGTCCGCTAACGATAGATCTATTCGATTTAAACCATTGTTCACTAATTGAGAAGACACCACAACACCAAAAATCTATCGCACAGTTCATGCATAGTTGTGAGGGACCGGTAGCCTATACGTCATATGTTTGTATAGCCTTTCGCTAAATGTCACCCCTTCACACATTTGGAATGAGACTCAATGAGTTGACTATTGTTTAATTAGGCCTTATGCGAACTCATAGCTATCAAAACAGTCGAACTGTCAAGTCGTTGTACTTGTATGTTAACTGCATAGAGTTATTTGTATGGCCTTTAGCTGAACTTTATTTTCCTTCACACAGTTCAGCCAATCAAAATTCAGCTGGCATCTGATTTCGCAGAAGGCAAAAATAAATGTGCGAATTTATGAAGTGTAACAACATCGCATCGATGTTTTAACATTTCGTCGTTTGCGAATATTGATCAATGTTTCTACGTCGTGACTTTCGCGTTGTCGAACAACAACACCATGTGCGTAACTATCACAAGTATAACGTACTCTGATAACTTATTGCCAACTTCATGCTTCAAACATTTTAAACATATCATCGGCTTGTTTGATTTTATTTTTATGAAAATGACTAATAAATGGGGTGATAAATGTATATATAACGACAAATAGAATCAAATTAGCCATTTTCCCATGAAACCTAGGACAGGCAAGCTAGGTACAAAAATTGGTGAAATCTGAGTGCGAATGCCGGAGTGTTCCCCTGTCGTATTGCGTATTGTTACTAGATTACCTAGTAGCGGAAGTGATGCAGAAAACACGGGATGCGAAACGTCGCAAAAATTAATCCGTTCATATATATACAAACGGTACACAAAGCGATCTTTTTTCATTTTTTTAATAAAATAAAATTTTGAGTGCGGAAAAAACGGGTCAATAAAAAAAGTTCGGAACACCATTTTATTTATTTTTAAAAACCTAAAAAAACGACTCGGCGGATCCGCGAACCAACTAATAAAAAAACAGTGGCTTGAAGAGAAGCTTTCTATTTTTCAGTCTCAAATAGCTGATAGAAGGGCTCAAAGAGAGATAGAGAGGGAAGAACTACGAAAGCAAAGGGAGGAGGAGAGGAAGAAAGAGGCAGAGCGAAGAAGGAGTCGAAGCAGATCGCGAGGCAAGCGAAGCAGGAGCGGAAGTCATCGCCGTAGCCGCAGTCGTGAAAGAGACAGAAAAAGAAGATCTAAATCAAGAGACAGGAAGAGGCGATCAAGGTCGAGAAATTCAAGGCATTCACGGAAGAGATCAAGAAGGTCAAGATCACGCTCAAGGTCTAGAAGAAAGTCTAGATCTCATTCTCGGGATAGACGATCAATGTAAGTTTATTTGTCAGAAGGTGCCTTGCTCCAATTGTAGGGTTAGGCAGCCATTTTTAACTCAACTTGACGAATTAAAGCTTGAGCTATTGCCATGAGCTGGCATCCTACATCCGTCCATCCGGAACTTTGTCCAAGACTGTTTTTTTTATGTGTACCCATACCATAGTATGGTACACATAGTGTCGACGTCCGGATTGACCACTCATTGTTCGTCTGTCTCTGCGGACAAACAAAAGGGTGTTTAAGTGGATAGTGGTTTACATGCTGAGGTCTGTCCATATTAACAAGTTTAAAACGAGGCATCAAAAAGTGCATCAACGAAAGAGGTTTAAGGGCTACTTTGCTATATTATCTGTTATTAGTAATTTGATGTGTTTTTAGCTCACCTGAGACGAAGTCTTCGGTGGAGCTATAGTCATCACTCCTCGTCCGTCGTCCGTCCGTCTGTCCGTTGAGCCGTCCATCCGTCAACAATTCTTTGAACATCTTCTCCTCTGGAACCGTATTAAAGACCGAATTGGTTCATATTTGATGTGGATGTTCCCTAGGTGACTATCTTTCAGATTTGTTCAAATGAGGTCACTGGGTCTAATAGTTGCGAAAGCAGGGCCACAACGCTATTCCTTCATAGTAATTCTTAGAACGACTTCTTTTCCAGAACTAAGGCCTAATGGGTTCATATTTGGTGTGGATGTTCCCTAGGTGACTCACATTCAGATTTGTTCAAATGAGGTCACCAGGTTGATTAGTTGAGAAACCAGGGCCATAACTCATAGTAATTCTTATAATGACTTCTTCTCAAGAAATATTGGGCTGATTTAGCTTATATTTGGTACGGAGGGACCTTGGTTGACTGGGTTTCAGATTTGTTCAAATGGGGTCACTGGGTCAAATAGGGGCAGAACCAGGGACATAACTCTAAAAACAAAAAATTACATTTTTGCATTTTGACCTTTAATTTTTCACAGCCTCATATTTCTTACCTAGATTTTTCTTAGCACGTTCTTCATCTGTATGGATTTTGGTATTGGTTATTTAACCCTTTCCACTCTTGTTTTTATATAGAATTCATCCAAGACAGGATTACTCAAACATTTTTCATCTGATCGACACCAAATTTGGTATATGAATTTTTGACACCTGTATACAGATCAAGTTCAAATATGGGTTTGATCCGATATATTTTAACAGAGTTATGGCCCTTTATAATTCACACCTCTTTGCTATGCACTATGAATTTTTAAGAGAACATGACAACGCTGAAGGCTGTATTATTGAAGAAGCCAATTTATCACAGTGTGGACACCTGATACTCTGGCTAAAGACTGCTTGCTTGCAGACCAGTTTACCATCTGTCATTACATGACATGACATTAGTTAAACACCTATTCTACAAGAATAAATAGGAATAGCCCATTGTTCATTTCTTCAAGCCTGGACATAGTGTGTCTGACATTTGCAGAATGAGGTCCCCAGATGATGAATTTAGTGTTGCTACCCCGTACAGCAGGCTAGCATCACCAAATACACCCTCCAGGGACCTAATTCTGCTTAGGCCTCATCTTCTGGGAAGTATACTAAGTATCAAATTGAAATGATGTTTTAGTTACTTTTTGACTTTTTCCCACCTTTTCAGTTTCAATGTCACCCTAATTTGCAGAAGATAAAATACATAATTAAGGTGTTCAATGGGTGTGCATCACCAACTTTAACTGTAGAACTTCAATCTGTTCATAGGTTTCTATTGTCCATTGAGGCCTAATCAGACTGAGAATGAATTTGGTGATGCTAGCCCGCCTTGCCGAATAGCGTCATTAAATTCACCTTTTGAGGACCTTATTCTGCAAATGTCAGACACACTAAATTCAACACCATTATAACAGCCATCAGGTTGACAACATCAAATTTGATTTAAATCAGTCTAAAATCAAGAACATGCAAACAGCAGACACTTAGGGGTCATCTCAAAACTCTAATCGATACCGATTGACATTTACCGATTGTAATCAAGCCTTTTGAATTGGAAACAATCGGTAAGTCGGATAGCGTAATTACGTTTAGAGTGTCATGAACGGAAAAATCGGTACCGATTCTACCGATCAATGCATAAGACGTCAAAAGAGGGAACGCCACAGTCGGTAAGACAATCGGTGAAATCGGTACCGATTTCTGTTGCATGAAAGAGTGAACGCCGCAGTCGGTAAGAAAATCGGTACTGATTGAGACGTTTTACATTGTATTGTCGTTGTATGAAAGCAACACGCATCTGTCGTTGTTAACCCCAGAACAGAGATCATCGGGGATCCCTACACATTTACGATATTGGGACAATCCTGGATCAACTCTGTGCACTACTTTTACTTTGCACGCGCTTTAATTAAAAAAATATATGTTCCAAATGCGCGTCTTATATGAGATATAAAAGTGACCATTATAAAATCCGCACACTGTGAATAATATTTTATTCAAAATACAAATGGATTAATGTTAAATCTACGCTAAACAGTACTTTTTCGGCACTATTTTGACCAATTCTCTCGTATTCCTCCGCGCACATTTTTGGAAGTTTGTTTTGCGCGCATACTGTCATTTTTGAAGTCAATGTGACGTTTTCGAAGCATTGTCCACTTAATCAAGGTGAATCGACGCACATCCAACAAAATTATTATTTATATTTTATTTTTCACAAAGACAAAAATCCGTTCTGTCCTTTTGTTTTCAATTATAAATAGTAATCTAACAGACACTCGAAAGCATGTGTTTGTCAAAAAGTAAACAGAATCGAGGTACCTGGCACGTGCAGTGAGCCGACGATTTGCAGTATGTTTTCATATACTGCAAATCGTCGGCTCACTGTTTTCATATACTTATTCAATCGGTAATTTTGTTTCTAAGCATCGTGTAAATGGAAGCGGTGTTCTGAAAAAAGTGCACGTGTTCCGATATACTATTTGTTGCAGAACACCGGTCTTTCAAATTACCGATTGAATAAGTATAAGAAAACATGGATGGCGACGAGTCAAGAGTCGCTACTCGCTAATGGTGAAAAATCTTTTAAGTTCTGTTAATTTAGCGTCCGGAACGATTTTATCGCTGCAGAGTTGTAGCTGAGTATGTTATTTATAGGAAACATGCGATATATGCCCAGTATTTTGTGTTTAGTGTTTTTATTTGAGATATGTTTGTCCGGGCACCTGGTTAAGCCTGCATAACTTGAGTTTATTACATTAGGATACCGATTTATAAACTCGATTAAACCCTTATTTTTATACGAGAGTTGACTGTAAGGAAACCTTGGTCTAGTTATTACTAGACTGAATACAGGCCTACGTGGTACCGGTATTAACTTGAAAACAAATACGACATTATATTTGAGTACTGGTAACGTTCTGATCGGTAGATTCGGTACCGATTGTGACCGTCACAAATTTACGTAATCGGAAAAATCGGTACCGATTGACGCGTTGTTCAAAAACGTCATTTCTACGTTGTAATCGGTATTTTATTGGTTGAAATGACTTCCACAATGCGTTGTCAATTGGAAAAATCAGTGTTTTTGGCAATTTTACCGATTTTAGTTTTGAGATGACCCCTTAGAGCAGGGTTTGTTTGTATATAAGGCCAAACAAAATAATACATGTGTTTAGGGTTACATGGTCCAAAATAATTAGGGTAGGTAGGTAGGGAATATATATATATATATATTTTTTATTCTGAATTATATTGGGTCATTGACAATTCAATCTAGAAAGCTACACAATTCAGATTAATTGAAAGGTTCAATACTAAATATTGTTAATCCTGAATTAGCCAGACCACTAGACTAAAACTTCTAAATCTTTTTTATAGGAGAGGTTTGAAAATGGGTAAGATACCTTTCGAAGCCCTTCCCACTTAGCAAAAAAAATAATATCTGTGTCTACAGTCCAATAAAAAGTTTTGGGTAGGCACCTTTTTAGCTCAACTTACTTGAGTAAGTTTGAGCTATTGCCATGGTTTGGCGTCCGTCGTCTGTGTGTCCGTCAACAATTTCCTTTGGCGTGGGCTACAGGTCGTACCTTTGGTCTGATCTTTTTGAAATTTGTCATGAATGTTGACATTGACATGTAGATGGGAACGAGGTATTTTGGGGTCATTTCGCCAAAAAACATGGCCGCTGGCAGCCATCTTGGATTTCAAGATTCAATCCATTGGCGCGGGCTACAGGTCGTACTGTTCGTCTGATCATCATGAAATTTGTCATGGGTGTTAATATTGACATGTAGATGGGAACGAGTCATTTTGGGGTCGTTCGGACAAAAAACATGGCCGCCAGCAGCCATCTTGGAGTTTACTCTTTGCATGACTAAATCGTTTGGCGCGGGCTACAGGTCGTTGCGTTAGTCGAAGTTTATGAAATTTGTCTTGGATGTTAACACTGACATGTAGATGGGAACGAGTGATTTTGGAATCGTTTGGCCAAAAAACATGGCCGCCAGCAGCCATCTTGGATTTTACTCTTTGCATGACTAAATCCTTTGGCGCGGGCTACAGGTCGTAGCTTTGATCGGAAGATCATGAAATTTGTCATGGATGTTAACAATGACATGTAGATGGGAACGAGTCATTTTGGGGTCGTACGGCCGAAAAACAAGGCCGCCAGCAGCCATCTTGGATTTTACTCTTTGCATGACTAAATCCTTTGGCGCGGGCTACAGGTCGTACCTTGGTCTAATCTTTATGAAATTTGTCATGAATGTTGACATTGACATGTAGATGGGAATGAGTCATTTTGGGGTCATTTGGCCAAAAAACATGGCTGCTGGCAGCCATCTTGGATTTCAAGTTTCAATCCATTGGCGCGGGCTACAGGTCGTACTGTTCGTCTGATCATCATGAAATTTGTCATGGATGTTAATAATGACATGTAGATGGGAACGAGTGATTTTGGGGTTGTTCGGCCAAAAAACATGGCCGCCAGCAGCCATCTTGGATTTTACTCTTTGCATGACTAAATCCTTTTCCGCGGGCTACAGGTTGTACCTTGGTCTAATCTTTATGAAATTTGTCATGGATGTTAATAATGACATGTAGATGGGAACGAGTGATTTTGGGGTCGTTGGGCCAAAAAACATGGCCACCAGCAGCTATCTTGGATTTTACTCTTTGCATGACTAAATCCTTTGGTGCGGGCTACAGGTCGTAGCTTTGGTCAGATGGTCATGAAATTTGTCTTGGATGATAACAATGACATGTAGATGAGAACGAGTCGTTTTGGGGTCATTCTGTCCAAAAACATGGCCACCAGCAGCCATCTTGGATTTTACTCTTTGCATGACTAAATCCTTTCGCGCGGGCCATTTTGGATTTAAAAATTCAATCCATTGGCGCGGTCTACAGGTCGTACTGTTCGTCTGATCATCATGAAGTTTGTAGGTCGTAGCTTTGGTCAGATCTTCATAAAATTTGTCATGGATGTTAACAATGACATGTAGATGGGAACGAGTCCTTTTGGGGTCAATTGGCCAAAAAACATGGCCGCCAGCAGCTATCTTGTATTTTACTCTTTGCATCACTAAATCCTTTGGCCCAGGTTAGACATTTCAATTAGCACCTTTCCTATTCCTCCATTTACTGTCAACCATTAAATTATTCCCCTACCTAAGTTGAGCTACAGTGTCATTGACACTTTCATTCTAGGGTAGGTAGGGAAACCCTAAACATAGGTATTTTTTTTTTTTTTTTACCTAAATGACCTGTGACTTATGATAACAAACTAATTCCAAAGCCAAGTGTGAATCTGACAGTTAGGCCATTATTAGCTCAACTTACTTTGTAAGTTTGAGCTATTGCCATGGGTTGGCGTCCGTCGTCTGTGTGTCCGTGTGTCCGTCAACAATTTGTCATGGATGTTAACATGAATGTAGATGGGAACGAGTCATTTTGGGGTCATTCGGCCAAATAACATGGCCGCTGGTGGCCATCTTGGATTTCAAAATTGAATCCATTGGCGCGGTCTACAGGTCGTACTGTTCGTCTGATCATCATGAAAAAAACATGGCCGCCAGCAGCCATCTTGGATTTTACTCTTTGCATGACTAAATCCTTTGGCGCGAGCTACAAGTCGTAGCTTTTGTCAGATCTTCATGAAATTTGTCATGGATGTTAACAATGACATGTAGATGGGAACGAGTCGTGACTAAATTCTTCGGCGCAGGCTACAGGTCGTACCTTTGGTATGATCTTTATGAAATTTGTCATGAATGTTAACAATGACATGTAGATGGGAACGAGACGTTTTGGGGTCATTCGGCCAAAAAACATGGCCGCCAGCAGCCATCTTGGATTTTACTCTTTGCATGACTAAATCCTTTGGCGCGGTCTACAAGTCGTAGCTTTGGTCAAATCTTCATGAAATTTGTCATGGATGTTAACAATGACATGTAGATGGGAACGAGTCATTTTGGGATTATTCGGCAAAAAAACATGGCTGACAGCAGCCATCTTGGAATTTACTCTTTGCATGACTAAATCCTTTTGCGCGGGCTACAGGTCGTAGCTTTGGTCGGATCTTCATGAAATTTGTCATGGATGTTAACAATGACATGTAGATAGGAACGAGTCCTTTTGGGGTCATTCGGCCAAAAAACATGGCTGCCGGTGGCCATTTTAGAATTTATTCTTTGCATCACTAAATCCTTTGGCACACCATACTCACCACATCCCTGATCCGATCATTATTAAACTTGTCATGAATGTTGATATTGACACGTACATCTTGTCTTACTTAAACGTTTCACCTTTCCTATTCCTCCATTTACTGTCAACCATTAAATTATTCCCCTACCTAAGTTGAGCTGCAGTGTCATTGACACTTTCATATATGGTTGGCATGTACGAGAAACATGTGCAGCAGTGCTAAAATGTCATCGTTGTTGCCATGGCAACCATAAGTAATCAACCATGAGCCAAATGTTTGTCATTTGTGTTACTGTCAACCAAGGGTGTAATGTTCTATAAACAGAAAAGTTATTCTGACCAAAACTCATCATGCTTAACAGGTAGGTCATACCTACTGACATCCACATATGAGACATATGGAGAATGATCTACATATTAAGATATGGTCTGTTATCGCTGTTATATGATAAAATGTTATAAATTTGGTATTTGTTTGTTTTTGCAAATAATGTGGTCATTAATAATTTCCCAATCAAACTATAGGTAGGAGATAAAGTCTATTTGTCTCTAACTGTGGCAGAAAAATGAGAGCAACAATCCTCACTGGTTTTCTTAGGAGATGCATTTTTATACGCCCTTTTGAAAAAAAGGCCGTATTATAGTATTAGTCCGTCCGTTAACCTGTTGTCCGGATGATAACTTTAGTTAGAGTCAACCAAATTTAATAAAATTTGGTATGTGGGTTTATTAGCAGAAAAGTAAGTTCAAGTTCGAATTTGGGTTCCGCCCGCCAATTTTCACCGGAGTTATGCCCCTTATTTGACGTTTTTTGACTTAGAAAATCCTTGAAATTTGTTGTCCGGATGATAACTTTAGTATAGTTTATCGGAATGAATCCAAATTTGGTATATTACTTTCTCCCACCAAAACACAGGTCAAGTTCGAACTTGGGTTCTGTCCGACCATTTTTGGCAGAGTTATGCCCCTTTTTTGACTCAGAAAATTCAGTTTTTCTTATGTTTTTTGGTTTCCGGATGATAACTCGATTTTGGAATGTTTATACGCAAAACCCGTTTTTTTGTGGATTACATATATCGAAATACAGCTCAAGTCCGAATTTCGTTTTAATCCGATAATTTTTGCGAGAGTTATGGCCCCTTTTTTTACGTAATTTGACTTAGAAAATCCCTGAAATTTGTTGTCCGGATGATAACTTTAGTTAGAGTGAACCGATTTCATTCAAATTTGGTATGTGGGTTTATTAGGAGAAAAGACAGCTCAAATTCGAATTTGGGTTCCGTCCGCCAAATTTCACCAGAGTTATGCCCGTTATTTGACGTAATTTGACTTAGAAAATCCCTGAAATTTGTTGTCCGGATGATAACTTTACTAGAGCTTATCGGATTCAATGATAATTTGGTATATTACTTTCTCCCACCAAAACACAGGTCAAGTTCAAATTTGAGTTCCGTCCGCCAATTTTTACCAGAGTTATGCCCCTTTTTAGCTCAACTTTACTTTGTAAAGTTTGAGCTATTGCCATGGCTTTGTCGTCCGTCGTCCGTGTGTGCATGTGTAAGGCGTCAACAATAGAGGCTACAGGTCGTACCTTTGATCAGATCATTATGAAATTTTACCGGAATGATTCATTTTGGGGTCATTTGGAAAAAAAACATGGCCAACAGCGGCCATCTTAGATTTCAAAATTCAATCCATTAGCACGGGCTACAGGCCGTACTGTTCGTCTGATCGTCATGAAATTTGTCATGGATGTTAATATTGACATGTAGATGGGAACGAGTAATTTTGGGGTCATTCGGCCAAAAAACATGGCCGCCAGCAGCCATCTTCGATTTTACTCTTTGCATGACTAAATCATTTAGCACGGGCTACAGGTCGTACCTTTAGTCAGATCATCATAAAAGTTTTCAAGAATGTTAATAATCACATGTAGATGGGAACGAGTCATTTTGGGGTCATTCGGGCAAAAAACATGGCCGCCAGCAGCCATCTTGGATTTTACTCTTTGTATGACTAAATCCTTTAGCACGGGCTACAGGTCGTACCTTTAGTCTGATAATCATGAAATTTGTCATGGCTGTTGAAATTGGAATGTAGATGGGAACGAGTCATTTTGGGGTCATTCGGACATTTCATACAGGTCGTACCTTTAGTCTGATAATCATGAAATTTGTCATGGCTGTTGAAATTGGAATGTAGATGGGAACGAGTCATTTTGGGGTCATTCGGACATTTCAAAATTTAATCCATTAGCACGGGCCACAGGTCGTACTGTTTGTCTGATCATCATGAAATTTGTCATGGATGTTAACAATGACATGTAGATTGGAAGGGGTCATTTTGGGGTCATTTGGCCAAAAAACATGGCCGCCAGCAGCCGTCTTGGATTTTACTCTTTGCATGACTAAATCCTTTAGCACGGGCTACAGGTCCTACTTTTAGTCTGATCATCATAAAATTTGTCAAGAATGTTAATAATCACATGTAGATGGGAACGAGTCATTTTGGGGTCATTTGGCCAAAAAACATGGCCGCCAGCAGCCATCTTGGATTTTACTCTTTGTATGACTAAATCCTTTAGCACGGGCTACAGGTCGTACCTTTAGTCTGATCATCATAAAATTTGTCATGGCTGTTGAAATTGGAATGTAGATGGGAATAAGTCATTTTGGGGTCATTTGGACAAAAAACATGGCCGCCAGCGGCCATCTTGGATTTCAAAATTTAATCCATTAGCACGGGCCACATGTCGTACTGTTTGTCTGATCATCATGAAATTTTTCATGGATGATAATATTGACATGTAGATGGGAACGAGTAATTTTGGGGTCATTCGGCCAAAAAACATGGTCGTCAGCAGGCCATCTTGGATTTTACTCTTTGTATGACTAAATCCTTTAGCACGGGCTACAGGTCGTACATTTAGTCTGATCATCATAAAATTTGTCATGGCTGTTGAAATTGGAATGTAGATGGGAACGAGTCATTTTGGGGTCATTCAGACAAAAAACATGGCCGCCAGCAGCCATCTTGGATTTCAAAATTTAATCCATTAGCACGGGCCACAGGTCGTACTGTTCGTCTGATCATCATGAAATTTGTCATGGATGTTAATATTGACATGTAGATGGGAACGAGTAATTTTGGGGTCATTTGGCGAAAAACATGGCCGCCAGCAGCCATCTTGGATTTTACTCTTTGTATGACTAAATTCTTTAGCACGGGCTACAGGTCGTACCTTTAGTCTGATCATTATAAAAAATTTCATGAATGTTAATAATGACATGTAGATGGGAACGAGTCATTTTGGGGTCATTTGGCCAAAAAACATGGCCGCCAGCAGCCAACTTGGATTTTACTCTTTGTATGACTAAATCCTTTACCACGGGCTACAGGTCGTACCTTTAGTCTGATCATCATAAAATTTGTCATGGCTGTTGAAATTGGAATGTAAATGGGAACAAGTCATTTTGGGGTCATTCGGACAAAAACATGGCCGCCAGTGGCCATCTCGGATTTCAAAATTTAATCCATTAGCACGGGCCACAGGTCGTACCTTGAGTCTGATCGTCATAAAATTTGTCATCTTGGATTTTACTTTTCTCTTCATGTCTATAAACTATTATTAGACATTCAACTTTCCACATTCCTAATCGCTCCATTGACTGTAATATATTAAATTATTCCCTTTCCAAGTTGAGCTACAGTGTCATTGACACTTTCATTTACCAGTTTCCGCCGACCCAAGAGAGGGCGTATATTGCACGCCCAGCGTAGCTCTTGTATTACGGTAACGCCAATGACATGAGGGTAACAACACCAATGACATTTTTGGATTTTCCTTTAGAAATCATTCTCCTTTCCTTTAAAAAATACAATAGGGCGATTCCAAGGTAATGGACGTACCGTACCATTCAGAATGGTTTTGGAGATAACAAAATTCACATTTTTCTATCCTTTTAATTTATATAATGTCTTCAAAAGGGACAATGTCAGAAAAAAGTACAATTCTTTTAAAAATTTAGCATTTTTTTCTCTCCAACATGGAATTCCCCAATATTTCAAACAGATAACAAGATACATAACATTTAAAAGGGAAATAATAGTACCACAGATGTGTGAACACTAAAAATTGGCTATTGGCTATACATGTGTTGCATCAAGCAGTATGAATGCAATATAATCAGATTTATACAGTTGGAAAATTCATTCCTGACACATTACGCCTGTAGTTGGAAATTTCACACCAACAATAGGTTTAAATTGTACTCGGAGTTTGATTTTCCAACAATTTATTAGTGGGGAATTAGCTGTATTTAGACCAAACTTTGCCTATTTTTCTAGTTTTTTTCTCAAAATTTTGGACTGACATAGCCATCGGTTCACATTCGGTTGGAAATTGTCCAACCTCAGGGGTGGTGTCAGGTTGGAAATTTCAAACAATGGAAAGATTGATGACAGTCTATATATGCTAGGATTTTGCAATTTCCATCATGTTCAGATTTCAAAATGTTCTCCCACCGGCCAACCCATGGCCCGGAGTGTCTCCTGCTCCCTACCATGCAGCCAGTGAACAACTTCAAATTAATTTAAGAAAAACAAATTGGGGTGTACGTGAATTCACCTGCCGTTAGACCACTTTATGTTAGGATTTTGCAATTTCCTAGATCAGATCTCAAAATTGTCTCATACTACAGTAGCCCAGTGGATTATGTTCCTCCCCTGACTAATGTCCACAAGACTACTGATCCATTTAGAATATGCTACTGTCCAGGCTTGTGAGGGAACAGTTAACAGTTGGGGGGAAAATCAAAGAACCCAAGTGGGGGAGGAGGTGCAAATGCAAACGAAACTACACAAACTTGTGAGTTTGGTTTAGTTCAATGGGGTGGGGGAAATTCCAAGGTGAACACCCCTCCCTAACTGAGATTAAGCCATGTCCCGTGGACATTAACACATTAATTGTCTTGTCACTTTATAATTTAACTTTAACAACCAAGCTCATAACCATACCATAATGAGACATCCAGGCTCATATCGATAACCTACTTTGACAAACAGACAACCAGGCTCATAACCATGGCCTAATGAGACATCCAGGACCATAACCATTGCCTAATGAGACATCCAGACTCATTGCCTAATGAGACATCCAGACCCATAACCATAGTCTAATGAGACATCAAGGCTCATAACCATAGCCTAATGGCTAATGAGACATCCAGGCCCATAGGCATAGCCATAGCCTAATGAGACATCCAGACTAATAACCATAGCCTATTGAGACATCCAAGCACATAACCATAGCCTAGTGAGACATCCAGGCTCATAACATAATCACAAATGTATATATATGGGGGTCAAATTTGAGAAAAGATTGCAAATTATCAACTCCGAGCATAAAATTCAATAATTTTCTGTTTGTTGAAATATATATACGCATTTTATTACGTGTATGTAGGATATTTAGCAGCGAACCAGTTAATAGGCCTCATCTTCTGGGAAGTATATATAGTATCAAATTAACATTGTTGTATAGTTACATTTCCCTTCTAGGAAGTTTATATATCCCCTAATTTTCAGAAGATAAATTCATAATTGAGGTGCCCAATGGGTGAGCATCACCAACTTCAACTGGGGAACTTCAATCTTATCCTAGGTCTGCCATAGCAGTTGAGGGCCTTATCAGAATGAGGTCCCCAGAGGGTGAATTAATGATGCTAGCCCACTGTGCAGGATAGCATCACTAAATTCACCCTCTGGGGACCTCATTCTGCAAATGACAGACACACTATCACACTATTTCAAGGCTTGAATGTATAATACATTGTGTTGCTTGAGGCCAGGCATGCACAATGTAGGAACAGACACGCTTTTTGTGATGCTATCCTGCACAGCGGGCTAGCGTCACCAAATTCACCCTCTGGAGACCTCATTCTGCTTAGGCCTCATCTTCTGGGAAGTATCTATAGTATCAAATTTACATTGTTGTTAGTTAAATTTCCCTTCTATGAAGTTTCTATATCCCCTAATTTGCAGAAGATAAAATTCATAATTGAGGTGCCCAATGGGTGAATATCACCAACTTCAACTGGAGAACTTCAATCTTATCCTTATCAGATTTGTGAAAATGGGATCACAAAGTCAAATAAGGGCAGAGCCAGAGACTAACTATTTCACTACATAGTAATTCTTTAAATATGTTTGCAAGAACTAGTTGGCTTATATAGCATGGAATGTTCTTCCTTGACTGCAATTCAGATTTTTTTAAATGGGGTCACAAGTACCATCAGGTCTATTTTACTGATATATATGTATGAAGGGTTCTTTGGTGTCTGGGATTCAAATTTATTCAGATGGGGTCACCAGGTTAAATAGGGTGGGACCAGGGACATGACTATATGTCTCTATAGTAATTCTTAAAATGTCTTCTCAAGAGAGGTTGGACTATTTAGCTTACATATATAGTATGGAGGTATCAGGAGGATCCTTTAGTGACTGAGATTCAGATTTGTTAAAAGGTCTGACTGATTAGTCTGACATACATGTATTGTGTTTTGGGTCCATGGATAATTGGGCTTCAAACATGTCTAAAATGGTTTTATAAAAAGGTGCTTGTGAGATTGGAAATTTCCAACAATTGAGAAAGTTTGAGGTGTCGGTTGTGAAATTCCAACCTAAGACTTGGGAGTCTCGAGCCCGGTCGGGAGGGGACTTGTTGAGCTGGAGGAGGGGGTGATCAGTAGTGTACAGTTGGTAATTTCAAGGTGGATTTTCGTCAATCTACATACGGTACTTGAAGTCTCTCTAGCCACATATCCTGTTTAAATCTACTTCTTTTAAAGTGATTATGAAAAGTTCTGACTGTTGTGGTCTCCAGAGTCCCAGTCTTATCAGTCTTTGCAGTCTGGTGAATGACCCCACAGTCATTGACTGTCTTGTTCATGTTTTTTAGACAATCGGTGGCTTCCTTTCTGTTGTCTCATCCGACAGTTTTGGATTTTCAGGAAATTTGTGCGATTGTTGATTATTTTGGGATATTCCCATGAAAAATTCTTCAGTACAATCATGTGGTAATTTGCTTTCGCTTGATTTGCTCTCATAGAGTATTTTATAAAAATCTCTAGCTTCGGCTATTATTTTTCCTTGGTCTGTGATTATATCACCTTCTTCATTTCCATCCGCATTAAAGCTCTATTTAAATAGTGTCGTTTCTCTAAATTTAGAAAGTATCTCGTTGGTTTTTCACCATCTCCAAGCCATCTTTGCTCGGGATCGCACAAGTACTCCTTCCAGTTTCTTTTTTCTAATTTCTTCTAATTCGTTTTTCATATTTTGTAACATGTTCAACTTTTTATCTGTTTCAAGCCTCGAATTTTCTAAAGATTCAATTTTAATTTGGAGTTCTCAGGCCCTTACCAAAATGTCCTAGGATATCCAAGGAATTCCTAGGATATCCTAGGAATAAAAGCTTGGAAAAGTTAGGAAAATTCCTTGGAATTCCTAGGATATCCTAGGATTAGAGACCTTGGAAAAGCTGGGAAATCCTTGGGGCGGTATTGGCCCGTTTCAAGTTCGGAAAACCTTGGAATACCTCAGCAAATTAAATCGAGCTTATCCAAGGATTTCCAAGCTTTACAAAATCTTAATCATAACTTTACCAAGCTTTACCAAGGTTTCCAATCTAGCTTTACCAAGGTTTACCAAGGTTCCAGCCTAACTTTACCTAGCTTTACCAAGGTTCCAGCCTAGCTTTACCTAGCTTTACCAAGCTTTACCAAGGTTCCAGCCTAGCTTTACCAAGGTTCCAGCCTAGCTTTACCAAGCTTTACCAAGGTTCCAGCTCAGCTTTTCCAAGCTTTACCAAGGTTCCAGCCTAGCTTTTCCAAGCTTTACCAAGCTTTCCAACCTAACTTTACCAAGCTTTACCAAGGTTGTAAATGACCTTGGCCAAGGTTGTAACCCAGCTTTACCAAGCTTTACCAAGGTTGCAATTGTTTTGTATTTAAAAGGTGAAAATCTCTAATGACACTGCAAAGGCTTCAACTTTGACAATATTATCATCATTAATGATACAATCTCTTGAAATTTACAAGTCATGAACCATGCCATATAATCATTCATGATATTATTCATTCAAAGTTCACTTTTCAGTCAGAATTTTGTTATTCTATTTAGATTGAGATAAATGGTACCTTATACCCTGTAAAATGTATAGAATAATATTCACAGGTATATGTTTATGGATCTGAGGTATTTGGAGTGTGATAAAACAGTTAAATTAGATAAATTAGCTGAGAATATATAATGATAGAGACAATTAAGCCTTTGGAATGAAAAGGTAGATAGTGGTCCTGAAGGTTATTCTTGGAAATGGTAAAATAATTGTTAACATAATATCATAAATAAAAATATCACTACAACCATATTCTATGAGTCAAATAGAAAACATTAGTGCCACACAAACAATAACTTACCTGAAGATTGTTGTGATAAAACATGGATTTAAACTCAGTGCAACAGTTAATTCAAAATGCTGCCACAGACAACAGTGACGTCTGCATAGTCATGTGACCCAGTCATGTGACCTACAACTAAGCTTTACCAAGGATTACCAAGCTTTACTTAACTTTACCAAGGTTTGATTAGGATTTCCGAGCTTTTCCAAGCTTTTCCCACTTTATGTGCAACCTTGGTAAAGCTTGGTAAAGTTAGGTAAAATTTAGATCCAAGCTTTACTCAGCTTTACCAAGGTTTGGTCAACACTGAGTCAATGATTTCCAAGCTTTTCCAAGCTTTTCAAAGGTTTAACTTTATGTGACAACGTTGGTAAACCTTAGATCCAAGCTTTACTTAGCTTTACCAAGGTTCCAACCAAGGATTTCCAAACTTTGCTGAAGAGTACATTTTTTCATTCAAAAAGCTTGGATCAAACCTAGGAAATCCTATGAATTCCTAGGATTCCCAAACTTCTTTAAAAAAGCTTGGATTTCTTTTTGCAAGGGAGATTCAGCTTTACGCTTAGATTTATTCAATTTTTGTGCAAAGTGTACAGTGCTTTTTCTTATTTCCATAAGCAATGTTTCAAAAAATAATTGGTCATTTATTGAGAATATCGGGTATTGCTCATCAACAGGTTTTTCTGGTATAGCATATTGTTCTATAATTTGGTTAATTGTTGTGTTAACTTCATTCAGAAAATCTTTGTTTTTCAATATAGAATTATTAAATTTCCAATATCCACGCCCAGGTTGAGTGTCTGTTAATTTTAGTTTGAGGCTTATAATCGAATGGTCAGTTCTATAACCAGGTTCTATTATTGTTGATTCTACAAACGGAAGGATGCAGTCAGAAAGGAGAAAGTAGTCCAGCCTTGCTTGTTGAATGGGTGACCTTCTTTTTTTCTGTGTTATTTTGTCTCCAAATATCTGTTAATTTAATTTTATCGTTTATCATTGCCAATAATTTATCCCTCGCCTGAGAATTGTTTATATTACGATAGTTATCTGTGTCTATGGATGGGTCAAGAGATATATTAAAATCACAGCAAAGGATCAGGCTTTCCGGTTCTTTTTTGGTAATCAAGTCATGTATTTTAGTATAGAAACATGGCTGGTCCGTGTTCGGTCCATATATATTTACAATAGTAAATGGAGTTTCGTCAATATTTATATCAAGCACCAATAAATTACCATCGCTATCTCGGTAGGTATCTTTAATTTCAAATTTAAATGTGTTATTGAAGAGTATCGCAACCCCTCTACTCGCAGATGTGAATGAATCAAAAACACATGTGTAACCCCACTCCGATTCTATAGACTGTTCCTGTTCCTTGGTGAAATGTACGTCTTGTAGGCAAAATATATCGTATTTTAGGTTTCGAACATAGTTCATTACGTCTCGACGTTTATGGCGACCACCAAGGCCTCGAGAGTTCATCGACATGATCTTAACAGACATTTGCAGTAACTAATGTAAACAAATACCACAACACAATTCCTGAAAAATAGATTGCTACAACAGAAGAAAGGTACAAAGAAATAAAAGATAGAGTTATGTATAAGAGGTGACATAACGTCTTCCGATAATAGGTGTGACAGAACATTTGATGTGGTCATTTTTGTTTACCAGCACATCGCAAACAACAAAACTCGCCAGTAGAAAGAAAAATATAACTCCACAGTGGGTTAAACTTTAAGCATGAAAATTTTGCTGTTATGCCCACGTTCTGCATGGTCATTCAGTTTCGGGGGGGGGGGGGGGGGGGGGGGGGGGGGTTAGAATGATCATGCCATGAATCTCTACTCTGTTCTCTATGCTTTAGTCAAGAGTATAGAGATTCGTAACATGACATATGGGGGTCCTGCTTTATATGTATACTTTCAGCATTAACAATTTAGTAGTAAATCCATAGTCCTGTGAAAATATGAATGGAAAATTCCATGCAAATCTGCAGTGCAAAAGTTATAAATACGCGAAGCAATCATATCATTTAACTGACAATTAAGTGTGTTCATGGGCTGCTACTGTACATTAATTTTGTTTTCTGTAATTACTACTAATTATAGGCTGCATTGTTTATTTCGATAAGTTGACCATAGCCTACTTATGTTCCAACAGTGACAGTGTCGAATTTCACGATTGCATCATCAAGGTCAAGGTAACACCTGGGTCACGATGCGATTTATTCGTAGTATATTTCGTCATCTTTTTCAAAAAGATGTCTTGCTTAATTTATTCAGTTTGATATCTCAAATGCGCGATGAGAAAGTACTTTTATCGACATTAATAGCCATTCCATCGTTTTCAAATGACTTGACGACAATATTATGTCATATATGATGGGCATGATCGCCCCATCGAAATGTGCCGAGATCTATCGACCATGTAACTGGGTCAAGTACGAACATTAGGTGCATGAGGTTCTCGGAAGGGTAAACATTTTTGTCAGCGCTGATTATTTTGTTCTTGTGTGATTACTAATGTTCACATTCACTGCGCACTATCACTTAGTAGAGATGGGCGGTACTCGGTATTTACCGTGCGGTATCGGTATCAGCGTAATACCGATTTACCGTACCGAATCGAAACTAAAAATACCGATTTTTCGGTATTGAAATTATTCATGTGTTGCCAACTTGTGTGTCTTCGTATTGAGTAAAGTTTCTCAGTAAACAGTTTTGATTTAGTACTTTAATTAAAATTAATCTCAGAATTATACAAATCCATCAGACCATCACAAAGAACCCGACTGGTAAAAAGCAGCCACTTGATAAGAACTCAGCTGACCGTGTCGGTGACCTGTTATCAGTTTGACAGGCCTTGGGCGAGCAAAGGGAATACACACTCACAGATGGTTGACCTAGTTACGGGCCTAACAATCAATGCAGTTGTTAGAATAGATACACAGTGTATCAAAGAAGCTGTGATGTAACGTATTGCTACATTGTAACGTCGTCAATGCCACACTGACTGTCACTGTGTAATGCCCAGGCGGTGGCAGTCCGTATAGCACGTGGCTTTGGCGACTTCAAAGACACCGACAATGCAAGCGGCATTAACATAAATAAGGTCCGATTTCATTTGTACAGTGAATCATAATCTACTTTCACTTTCTAAAAATAGAACAGATCCATCAATTGATTAAATTCTAAGATTTATTTCGCGTTGCGGCTATTTATTGGGAGTTGTGAATTGTTATCACTGATTACTACTCACAATTCTATTCACTCGCGAAAATGTGTCGAAATTGACACGTATATATATTGTAGCCATGCAATGATGCAATCTCTTATTCTTTTCTAAAGGGATGCGACGGCGTGCTTGTAAATCATCAAACAGATGTGTGAATATCACTTAATTGAATAATTGTGTAGGTCATTGTGTTGCCTCATTTAGCTGTTGTCACGAATGTAGTAAATCCGTGGGCATATATACATGCATATTGTTCAGTTAAAAACTTGAATTACCGCAATTTACTGGGAATCTCTGCTCTGGTTTTGTAATTTAATAGCAATACCGATTACCGTACCGATACCGCGGTAAATCGACTAAAATTTACCAATACCGATACCGAGCTTGAAATTTCAATACCGCCCATCTCTATCACTTAGATAGCCTCCAGGAAATTTGCTAAATTGTGATGTGAAAAATTGAAGAATTGACTGCGTAAAACTTGTGTTATGTTTTATTTGAATTGCTTGTGTCAGTAGGCAGCGAGGCAAATTACGTGCAAGACGCACCATTTTCAAAAATAATGATTCAACGCATTTCGTTGTCTGCATTTTAAGAATTATCTTGTCAATTTTACACTGAGTGTGATTGATAAAAAAATACACTGGGAGAAATTATATTTACTGGCCATAGTTTTGAGAACAAATTTATTCTTCAATGATGAATCGAAATCCTGGCAGCACGAATTGTATTCTAGACACTGATGGTGCCAAAAAATAAGCGCAAATCAGGTGGGGGGAAGTCAGCAGAACAATACAGTTCTCAAATATTGTTTAAAGAAAGCTACCTGCGATTGAAAATCAATTATTTGAAACCAATGTGTAGTAATTATCGTAATCTTATGGCATTTATTTCACATGTTTGGTAATTTATTCAATTTTTATCAAATATATATTTGATTGTTTTTCTCACATTCACTTTGGACCAGTCTATAGCTAGTGTTGAAGGGAAACTACCTTTTTGAAACTATTCCTTTTGATGTGTTCTTCATAGCATGTAGGAGATATGTGCTGTATGTATACATTGCAAAAATAATTCAATGAACAATTTAATAACTTCGAATCAATACTTGAAACGTGTAGAGTTTTAACTCTTTTAAACAAGCTTCCACCCCCAATAAAAATGCGCTTAATACGAAGGATGCTATGGACGAATCCAAAAGTAAAGACAACACATTGAACAGGAAACAGAAACATATATAAACAAAACAACATGCTCAATTCATCGATTATCAAAACAGACATAGGCCTACATTTTCGTGAAATAAATGTTAAAGTCATCGAAAACACGCTGTATCACTTTCGGACTTTTATCGGGAAATATTCGGGAAATCAGCGTGTTATCGGAATATTTTCCGGAAATCGCGACCGCTCTATCGGGAAAGTTAGAAGATAGTTTTTGAGTTATCGTGATCTTTATCGGGATCCAGATAGTAGTTTTGAGATGACCCCTTAATACTAATTAACTATAAAATATGTTTTTTGATGTTTCAATTAACATTTAATTTAACCACAAATGACAGTCCCCATTGTGGCCCCACTCGAGCATAACATGTTTATATTAAGCTCTTTTTTTTGTCAGGCGACGTTTGTTGGCAGGTGTGTTTTTCAATAAAGCATGGGGTTTGTATTACATGGCCATTTCTTGGCATTTTTCAATCATAGTCTGGAGATTATACTTAAGAATATACACATGCCAATGCACATTAATTAATTCATTTACTTATTCATCTATCTAATGCCCGTGTCAAGACATTGGGCTAACTTTGTGTGACTTTGGGACATATCGCATTCTGCATAGAGATAAAATCTAAAATTTATATGTCTTTCCCAACAAAACTTTATTGAATGGTCAACATTTTTCACTCAATGTATACAACATTCTTTTGCACTGCGATTATAATTTCCTGTATAGATATTGCATTTGAAGTAGCCATACCTTGAATGGCCTTTGAAATGTTGATGTATTTCACATCCAGTGACTTCATCTATCTCCATCATTGAAAAAGCCGAAACCACTTGAGTAAATGGTCTGATCGCATCACTTAATTTGAACAAATAATATTCTTGTTTTTTTACACTTTCATCGCAATGCACTGCTTGTGACGCCATGTGAATGCCTCAATGATATTATGGTTGTCCCAATTGAGCATCGACGCATAATTTACAATGCATTGCTCACCATGCTTGCATTGCCGTTACATAGGCCTTTTACAATTATAGAAGGGGCCAGTTCAGGCCCACTGGTACTATAGTCACTATGGTGAAGTCGACGTTGAACTTGTATGTCTGTAATCATGACTGCTTTCAAAAGAGTGTCCAATGACATTGTTTGCATTTTCTGTTCTAGAGTTATTCTTCTTTGCATATTTAAAATTTGGTTCCCATTCTGCATGGCCATGTTTAGTTTGGCAACATGAGGGTATGCCAGCACTCTGAGGTGAAACTTCTTGTTCTACTTAAGAGTAGCCGTTATTTACTGGGCACTGGCCCAGTTCTTGTTTTCAGCTGTTCTTGGTCATTTTGGTCCAAAAACAACATGGTCATCTATGTATGTTATGGTTAAGTTGTAAATTTCTGTGC
The DNA here is from genome assembly GCA_032622095.1 of Siphonodentalium dalli. Lineage (NCBI taxonomy): Eukaryota > Metazoa > Mollusca > Scaphopoda > Gadilida > Siphonodentaliidae > Siphonodentalium > Siphonodentalium dalli. Next base: position 129,968,858 of record CP136063.1, read on the forward strand.
TTCAGTTCATTACTTTATTTCCGGCAACGCTTACTCTAACACCAATTGAGTCAAACCTTTTTCATTATAAAATCATTCAAAGTATTCTATCCTTCACCCATGAAGTTGTATCCTCACATAAGTGATTTAGCTGGACTCAAAACAAATCATTTACTAGTACATCATATAGGCCAGACAAAATAAATAGTTCCTTTCTCAGGGATTTATTTTTCCAAAGTGATGAGGGAGGCAGACATTTGTATTTATTATTTATTTGAAATTTTTTTTTGTAAGGAGGCAGGTATTTATATATCAAGGTTTTAGTCCTCAATTCAGGTTCAGAAACCTATTCTTGTTCTCCCTGACCTATATAAGGAGGGTGACACTGTCAAGTGAATATTGAATGGGAATATTCTTGCATATCTCCTAAGCTAAATTGGCAAGTGCCAGTGATTGTGGGGTGTCACTGATTTCATATTGTACTATTTAATACCTATTAGATGCTTTGTTTTGAGTTGTTAATGTTAGACGATGAGTCTGTTCTAAAATTGAAAGAAATCCTCTGTATCGAGCAGATATAACCTTGTCAGATGTCAGTATTGGAGGATCCTGATAACTCATGTGCCACTGACTGCATTTTCTTTTATCTCAGAAGAAACTCTACATTTGACTGCACACCATGACCACTATTTTTGAACAGGCATTCTATACACTTCCATATCTCTTGACAAATTTAAATTTTTTTGGTGGAAACTATATTGAATGGGGCAGACTCAAATTGTTATAATATACACATGAGCCATTCTAATATGCAATCCTCTGACGGTTCAAGGTCCCTCAGTTTGCAAGAATATATGCAACTCTTAAGTAGAATGATAAATATACTTTAAATGCTTTCTTCTATACATCTGTTTTGCTAGCTCATTATATGAATGCCCGGATTCCCACCCCCATACAAATATGACAGTTGTCGAGATTGTGTACTTTGAACGCCAAAAACTCCTTAGAATGATATGGAGATGTCCTAGGAGATGACTATATATAATTTTGGTGGATATCGGCGAATAGAACAATCGTATCAATGCTAGTGCATCTTCTCTCGCCATCCATGACCCAAAAACGACACAAAATGTTCTTTAATTCATCGTAGCATTAGAGAAGAACGTACATGAATTTGGTGGAAATAAGTGCTAAATATATTTAGCTTTGGTGCAACTCCCCTCATGCATGACTTAAACAGCGCCACTTTTGATATATATAACCATGTCCATTTGACTCATGCATGCATGATATAATGGAGATGATTATATATAAGTTTGTTGGTAATCGGCACAAACAAATTCTTATCACTTGTTACCCCCGACCCATCTCTCACCCAAACTGCCGTCTTTAACTCACATGATTATATTCCTCGTATCATGGAGAAGAATAATATATCAATTTGGTGGAAATCATCGCTAAAAATAGGTTTTAAATCAATTTTTGTGCCCCCCCCCCCCCAGTGCAACCTGACTCGAAAGGCGCCATATCATGGAGGCGATTATGTATAAGTTTGGTGGAAATTGGCGACAGAACTATTTCATAATTTTTTTGCTGCCCTTCCCTTTTCTGCCAACAGCATCACTTTAGAAAATTTAAACCGCACCATTATTTTCCTTGTAAAAAGGTACCCCTGTTTGACCGCCTTGGTGCCATCTCGATTGTACCCTGTGAAGTTATATATATAACACATACAGACAGACAGATATTCAAAAATATATCTGGGCACCAAATGTGGCGTTTTATCACGCACCATTTGGTTCCTCGTATCACTTGAGAAGATCGTGCATGAATTTGATGGTAATTGGCACCAAACATATTTTTATCAGTTTTGGTGACCCTCCCGTCCCTATTTCTGACTCAAGCGGCGCCACTTTTGACATTATTAACCCACACACTTAGACTTATTATGGAGATGAATATATATATTCAATTGGTGAAAATTAGCAAGTATACAAATTCGTATCAAATGTAGGGCCCCCATATCTCTCGCCCAAACGGCACCAATTTCGCGTATTTAAACCAGACGATTAGATTTCTCGTATCACGGAGAAGAATATCAGTGGACCCCTGACTCGATTGACGCCACTTTTGACAGTTGTAAGCCACACCATTGGACTCCTCATACCATATGTTTGGTGGCAATCGGCGACTAAACCAATTCTTATCAAATTTAGTGCCCACCCACCACCCCCCAATCTCTCATCCAAACGACACCAAGTTGGCGTCTTTAAATCACACAATTAGATTCCTTGTATCATGGATAAGAATGTGTATCAATTTGGTGGAAATCGGCAACAAAAACTATTGTCAATTTCTATAGAACACAGATATTCGCAAATATAGATATAGATTTATGGAAAGTCATGATGCGGCGATCACTGAGAAACAAACTATTTTGTTTGTCTGGCCTTACCATTCCCTTTATATCTTATTATAATTACCTTCCATTTAATGGCACCATTATAAGTGAAGTACAAATCTGCACTTGCCTGTCAACACCTCCTTGGTCAACAGCTCCTAATATATATAGCCATAGCGCATCAAGGGACAATGATCTGTGTTTGTTCATCTTTACTTCTTGAACTTCAGTAATTGACTTTTCTAATGCTCAAAGGTCTCGGTCAAAGAAGAGCTCACGTCGCAGTCGTTCGAGAAGTAGAAGTCGTTCTAAACATAAGAAAAGCCGTCGACACAGCAGAAGTAGATCTCGAGACAGAAGCAGGGAAAGAAGGCGGAGAAGGTCTCGATCCCGTGACAGACGCAGGTCTCGATCGAGATCAAATAATAGAGCACGGTCTGGATCCAGAGAGAAAAGAATAACACGCTCTAGATCACACTCTGCTGAATTGATTAAATCACTCTCAGTCGAACCAAGGAAATCACCTGACAATGGGTATAGGTATGTAATATATTTTATCTCTAGATTTTATGTTTACCCATACCATAGTATGGTACACATAGTGTCAACGTCCGGATTCACCACTCGTTGTTTGTCCATCCATCCATCTGTCTGTCCATAGATACTTTATGCATGGTTGTGAAAACCCAAACATTTTCTATCCGATCAGAACCAAATTTTGTAAATTAATTTCTCAGCCCAAAATATAGATCGAGTTTGAATATAGGTTTGATCTGATTATTTATTTTAACAGAGTTTTTTGGCCCTTTTTTTTGTTGAATTTTTACGGAGTTACATGGCCCTTTTTCTAGTTAGAATTCACGCATGCTGCAACAACTCAAACATTTTTATCACAACTTTACTTGTAAAGTTTGAGCTATTGCCATGGCTTGGTATCCGCCGTCCGTGTGTGCGTCGTGCGTGGAGATATCCGTCAACAAATTCCATTAGCACGGGCCACAGGTCTTACCTTTTGTCGGATCATTATGACATTTGTTGTTATTTTTGACATTGCAATGTAGATGGGAACAAGTCATTTTGGGGTCATTCGGCAAATAAACATGGCCGCCAGTGGCCATGTTTGCATGACTAAATCCTTGGGCACAACCTACAGACCACATCCCTCATCCGATCAACACCAAACTTCATATGGATCATTGGGGTGACCTCTAGATGCGAGCCATAAAATTGTTCACAATTTCATTTAATAAATACATAGCCGCCAGCTGCCATCTTGGATTTTACTCTTTGTATAACTAAATCCTTTGTACACCCTACAGACGACACCCTACTTGTCTCGTTAAAAAAACATGACAACGGCAGCCATTTTGGATTTTACTCTTTGCATGACTAAATCAGTTAGGGAGCATGTCAAAACCTCTTTCGCATATGCGAAAATATTGTCGATAATGTCGAAAAAAGTTTTGACGTAATTGACGTAAATGTGCAAAAACAAAATGTCAGAAATGATGAAAAATAATGCGATAACGTCGAAAGCGACTGGCCATAAAAGTGCGATAACGTCGAAACCACAACAGACCAAAATTTCCGTAAAATGTCGAAACTTTCTACAACGCGAAAGTCGCGATGTCGAAACATTGATCGATATTCGCAAACGATGAAAAGTTAAAACATCCATGTTGTCGCACTTCATAAATCCGCGCATTTATTTTTGCCTTCTGCGTAATCAGATGCCAGCTGAATTTTTATTGGCTGTCAACCAAAGTCCATACAAACAACTCTATGCGGTTAACACACAAGTACAATGACTTGACAGTTCGACTGTTTTGATAGCTATGAGTTCGCACAAGGCCTAATTAAACAATATGTGTGAAGGGGTGACATTTAGCAAAAGGCTATACAAACATATAGGTCTACTGACATATAATGACGTATATACCGGTCCCTCACAACTATGCGTGAACTATGCGACAGTTTTGTTGTTGTCGTGATGTCTTCTCAATTAGTGAACAATGGTTTAACTCGTTGGACAAAAGCAACACATCTGATATATAAAATTTCAAAATGAAGCGACTTGATGTCATAATATCAGTTCGATCATGGCTAGAAACAGTGATGAAATCGAATAGATCTATCGGTAGCGGACATATACGCAGTTGGGAAAATATTAGACCAGCAGTTTACACAGGTCGACAGTATGAAGAAGTTAGGGTTTTCACAACCCCAGGTATCACACATCTAACAGAAAAAAGATGAAATCACACAGAAATTTGAAACCAGCTGCACCCACCCACAACGGGAGCGACAACCGTCCATCCACATGATCCAGCATTTGAAGCAATAGGCCCGATATAGAACAAGCCCTCATCACATTGTATCAACGCCAGACATATAGGATTGGCCTGGGAAATTAGTGCTAAAAATAGCACAACATAACATGATTGTGCAATTCGGGGAAATTCCAAACTATTATATAATATGTTTTGTATTAACTTAACTTTGTCGCATCTGATCGCTGATATATATTGAATAAAATGTGTAGATTTGAAATAAAAGTATAAAAGTCGCCGACGAATTAATCATGATGACGCTGCGCTTCCGATATCTAACAATGATTTCATACTTATATTGCGAAAATTAAAGCATTGTTTACGACTGTCCGACGATGCCGTAAACACCCTGATTTGTGTCCACATTAAAATATGTGTCTGGTCTAGAAAGACAGATTGAAACTGTAGAAATTAACTCTACGTGGCATACAGAAAGTATACTATAAATCGGGGTTGTGGAATAATTTATTGTCGTCCTCGGCTGTATTCTTTTATTCATAATAGTTCGCACAATTAAATGGTGACGGTTTACCCAAAGTGAAGACAAGTTACATAATCACACACAAATACGATTTTCGAAAATCAAAATTTGCATTGTTTACGGTACCACTCTGCAGTATTAATGCGACGGTGTAGCAATTATTGCTCGCGATTTAGGGGGACTTCAACCTGTACTGTAATATTTACTGTAAACCAGTGATGCAATATCACTGCTATAAACCCACGGATTTGCGGGCACCGTGTGACATCAAAACGTAGGAAATGATTGTGTTGGCCTATCCTATTATATAAATTGGGTCTGGGAATAATTTATTTGGGACTTTAAATAATCTTCTATTAATAATAGTTTATTATTAAACGAAGTTTGAATTGTCCGATATTAACCAAATCGGAGATTTCAGTAGATCGGAGAAATTTACTAATAGGCCTACATTTATAAACTCCGATCAAATCGGAAATGTTTTCATATCGGAGAATACTCCGATTAAATCAATGGAATTCTTATGATAAAAACTCCGATCTGAGAAATTTCAGCATGGACACCGACGTCTTCCCGTTCGCGACACATCAGTATAAAACTGCGACTATGGAGTATTTATTGAACACAAACTGTCCTGCCAATCATATCGACACAACAGCAATATTGATGGATATAATGCTGCGATCTTGACGAAAACAAACACTGCGAAAATATGTCGAAACAGAACAGCGAACATTTGAGCAAAACTGCGAAACAAAACTGCGATAATTGCGAAAACATCGAACCAAGACAGCGAAAATGACGAAAAATTGACTAAAACGTACACGTTACAGCGTGCGATAATGACGAAAAAACGACGTCAATGACGTCACATTTTTCGCATTTTTTTCGCATATGCGAAAGAGGTTTTGACATGCTCCCTTAGCACACCCTACTGTTAGGGGTGTAACGATACATCGATGTATCGATGCGACCGCGATACAGCACTGACGATACGGTCATTGATGCGGGCGTTCAAAGGATACATATCTCGATACACAAATTGCATGTTGTTATTACCTATGCAGGTAAGTAAGCAGTGCCAGTGGTCGCCACAAACGAGAATGTTGAATCAGTATCTAACTAAAAATTAAGGTAATCCCCCACAATAAGTAATAAAAAAGATAAGCATTCCCTTATTTATCACGGAGTAACAGCGAGGCCAACAGAGCTAATTGTATCAATTTGCACGTGAAGACAATCCGATGCCATCTTCTTGAAACACATGCATTGTATTAATAGAACAATCAGTCGCTAGTGATCCACTGATCAAAGCACAGACCTGACCTGAGTGACCTCAATTTTAATGACCTATTTCAATAGTACACGTCATGCAGCAAGTGACCGACTTTGTCAATAACATGTCGTTTTCAGCCGGCGGCAAACCTTTGATGCATGCTATTGCTACAATTTTATTTCACTGTTAACCAGAGTGATGCAGCTGCTGTAGTCTCAACCTATATCATATCAATCTACATGTATGTCTTTCCCGTGGCACGTGAACAATGCATGGACACTGCACTCTGTACATGTGGGTTGCTGAGCAATTGTTAAACTTCCCGGATTAAACTTGTCAACAGACAATGTACTCCCCCCAGTATCCGTTATAAAGTTGACAACTTGACATGAATAATTAATATAAAGCCCCTCCCATTTAACTGTCAATCTCGTGACACTGACTGAGAGATTTTCAGAGACGACGTTCCTCATTGGTCAACAGGTAGTGTTTGTGCTCTCTAATTAAATTTATTCAGACAACGCAGTGCAACAATCTTTTTATTATGGGCTCAATGTCGGCATCTTTATGCTTCCCGGTCCGATGGGATATCACTGATAGTCGATACATCGACGAGGCTTTATTTTTTTTTTTTTACAATACAATACAAGTTGCAACAACAAACATTTTAGATGAACATCTAGTACACACATTTTAGCTCATGTAGTTCATGTAGGCCTACCTATAGCCATGCAAGCACATACCCGCCTGTCGTTATTGCTATATATCAGTGTATATACAGTCCGTATGAAGACTCAGCAATATCGCTATAATTTTAGGTAAGTAAAATCGCGATACGTATCGTGACCTCTGTATCGCGATAAACATCGATACACCCTATACCCCATATCGTTACACCCCTACCTACAGTCCACTTCCCTCATCCGATCATCACCAAACTTCATATTGATCTTGATATTGATCTACTAGATGGGAGCTATTTTACTTTATATATATCCAGGGTTTCCGCTAGGGGTAGGGGAATGGGGCCGGTAGCCGTCAAGGGGAAAAATCCAGGTAAAAGTAGCCTGTTTTACTTTTAGCACTGGTTGAACTACTTTCGTTATATCGGCCAATAGAATCGTGTGAGAGTAGAAACGGCAGATTGTTTTGTTCCATTTCTGCCCAAGTGCCAAGCTATCAAACCTTATACATGTACCTGTAACTTTAAAACTAGTAAATTTATTAGATATATATTAATTTACGAAGTACATGTACAGAAAACCAGTAATTTTAATCCCGAGTTATTAAAACGTGCTCGTTAATGTTAAAAGACTCACTGTGGAAGACACAGCAGATGTTTCGGATGCATAACGTAATCGGAATATATTAAGGCTGATTACATACAACCGCAACGTAACTAACCGACCTCAAAGGCATAGCTCCTAGCGATGTCAGTTCTGATCACTTCCTGTTTCAATTTAACAACGCGTTTAGAGTGTACACTCACAAGATATAAAATAAATTCACCTTTTAAAATTCCTTAGTACTATTCCAACAAAATTCAGAAGTTTTAAACATCTTTATACCTTTATAGACATGCAGTATGTCCTGGGGTATGGCAGGAGGGGAAAACTTGGCGAGGGGAACGGGGCCGTCAAGGGGACCCTGTGCAGGTATAGCGGAAACCCTCATATATCTCTTCATGTTGATACATCTAGTATTATACCAGTGTTTCCGCCAGGGGGATTTTAATGAGTCCGTATTGGGGAAACATATAACTCGACGGGAAGACCATGGTTCATCCCGTTGGGCGAAAAAAAAAAAAAAATTGTCACTGAAAAGTAGCCATTTCCTTGCACCTGAGACAATCACAAAGCAATCCAAAGCTAAGTACATGTATGTTACGCAAGTCGATCATTTCCGTGGGTTCATTAATTGTGTTGATGGTATCCAGATCATTAATCATGTAATTACGCACGTAAGGTTTTATCAGGGTTTATCTACAGGGGATATTTATAGCGGCGTAATGTGAATTTCAAACGAAATCGAAATGCGTAGCTTGTTCGATAGTCTGCATTAGTCCAATAACTATAGTGACGACCGCTGCTATAGAACAGAGTTTTAGCCAATGTGTTATAAAATATAATTGAATTTTGGCAGGAAATGTAAACTTGTGTGTCGTTGTAAAATCAAAATGAAATCGCAGAATATGAACTCCGCAGAGGGACCCATTAATTATATAGTACCATAGCACGGGATCTTGGAGCATCAGTAGTTTCATCCATGGAAATCCCATGCACAAAAATCTCCTGACTCAGCAATTCGACATTCTTTGATTAAATTATGTAATCGTACCATAGCAAGGGATCTCAGAGCGCGAGTAGTTTCATCCATGGAAATCCAGCGTACAAAAATATCCGTACTCAGCACTCCGACATTCTTTGATGTCACCGCGACATGTATTACACTGTGTACATGTACATAACATCACTATTTCAATGCACACCAACCATTACGTTGTAGTTTTGGTGCTTTTATTTCAAAGGGTTATACCTTTACCGGTAACAAACTGTGCGCAATTGTCCCGCTTTTTCACCAGTATTCTGTTAACCCCCCCCCCCCCGAACTCCCGTTGCAGCCGGATTTTTTCGGAATATTGCTATTGACTTTTGGTACATGTATGAATCAAACAGATCATCTGCGAGGGAAATGAGGCTGTCCTACGGACGCTGAGCCGTACTAACGGAAACCCTGATTATACTTAGACATTTTAAATTTCCGCATTCCAAATTGCTCCATTGACAAACATATCAAATTATCCCCTCTCCAAGTTGAGCTACAGTGTCATGGACACTTTCATTTCAAATTCTCTTTAAAAATATGGTTGCCATCGATAATTTCAATTTTTCTCTTTGTTTATTATTATTGAGATTATTGCCATCAAAAAGACGCACACAAAAGTTGAAATTGATATGAGTGCTGTCAATCACACATCAATTACCAGTGATCAAGTGGTGTCATGAATTCATCGCTTTTGATTGGCTAGTGAACAGTGTACACATTGATCAACTGATCGATTAACTGCCAGAGCAGGTATTCCAGAAATATTTTGCATGTAGTGTGACACGAGTTGTTAAGTTTCTAAAACTACATATCTTTGCAAATGTTAGCTTGATCGAGTCTTGTTGATTTTTCTGGGTACTTATGCACCTAAATACTGATGGGTAATGAGCAGTAAATGTAATGGCAAAGCAATACTAGCTGAAGGAATGTGTATGCAGCTTCGGAATCCCCCTTTATATCGCAAAAAGTATCGAATAGTGTCCGTGTACATTTTAGACATGCATTTTTTAGGCGTGGTCATTTGGCACGATGCTGCTATGAGTGCTGTATTATCAATAGCAGAAGTAATCAAGAAATTTAGGTTATCGAAGTAACTTTAATGGCTAAATGTGTGACAACCAGTGGTTTTATAATATTCTGTGGATTGACCGCGTATGATTAAATTATTTGGCGATAACATTGCATGTCCTGCCATCGGACATAACGGTATGTGCATACATTTAAGACGTTTACTATGTTATTATAATAAATTTTCTTTTCTGGTAATAGCATTGTGGCCCATAGAAATCATGGAAATGCACCTGTCACCAAAGATTCGACGAATACCGAATCATGGTAGTCGATTTTGAATCAAATCGAATCAGACAAACGATTCCGAATCGCATCGAATTGAATCGATTAGCAGGGCCCTACACATAGGCATCTTGAAAATCATGAAACTTTGAAAGAAGCTATATTATCATGTTACATGACATTTAAAAACACAGTCCATTCTCATCGGAAGCCAATTTAGTACTGAATATGTAGTGAGATTTAGATGGCTTGTGGTGCCTTGTAACCGTAACCATGTAGCCTATAGGTGGGTGGTACCTATGGATAGGTCCATTACAGGCATCATGGTATTCATTCCCAGAGCCAGCATTATTTACACATGTTGCTGCCAAGATAATTAAGCTGTCTCCACTGCATAGATACCTGAGTAATATAATGCTACTATTATTTCTATATATTTGGCATTAATCTCATGCATGCTATAAGACCTAGTATATAAATTGTTCATATAGGGTCATTGTTTAGTGAATTTTAGGGACCACTGAGGGGTCGAAGAATAACATTGAGGGCTATGGGGCTTTCATAGATTTCATCTCGAGAACAGAAATCAATGCTTTTCTATGTATGAAAAAAATCTAATGATTACTTTATAGCATTTAAGGCTTTTATCACTTCATCATGTCAGGGGCTTCAGGAGGTTCCAGACAGGATGCAACAAAAGGCTCAGATAACACTTAAATCAAATAAGTACTTCAAAAAATATTTTCTCCAGTCCAAAGATGGCAGATGTTGTTAATACTTGGTGTGGATTATTGCCATGAACTATAGTTTCTAATTTGTTCATATTGTCATGGTTGCCACAGAGTGCATAGAAGGTTATGAATTTTAGCATCCAAGCTACTTTTAAGACATTGTAATGTGTGAAACAATTTTATTCGGTTATCATTTGTTCAGTTATCTCTTGTTCAGTTATCTCAGGTTAGGGGTCCTAGGGTATTCCAATGTTAAATTGACACTACTAGTGCAAAATTGGCACTGGGACCAATAAATTCCAATAATTTGAGAATTTGTGTTATTATGAACATTTGTCTATGCATGCATCTTTAGTACATAATATTCAGTATACTCTTATAATTCATCATCAAAACTCTAGATTATGATTCCAATCATAGCTATTTACTATCACCAAGGGATAGGTTAAACATCGGCACAAGAACCTTCTCCTGTTCGTGAATCTCAGTCTGAAAATCTTGAGTTCTTACAGGATTTACCCCGCTCAATGTTCTGTGTCTACTGGATTCACTTATTGACCAATCATTAAACAGACAATTAGCTTTAAAATTGAAAATGACACTCGCAGATCGTAACTCACAGCAATACTCTGCTGACCTTCGTTTCTGGTTGATTTGCTTCATGTCTATATATTGTCGACGACACTCCTTGTGAATCACACTGCTTATGTGAATATTTCCAGTTACTAACCTTCATCACCCTTTCTTTGGCCGCTCTTATTGTCAAACCATTTCTCTGTGTTATCTCAATCACATCAGCTGCCACAACAGTGTTAATGCAGAAATGTCTGAGAACACACTGACCCGTTGCTGTCTGAGAACACACTGACCCGTTGATGTCTGAGAACACACTGTCTCGTATATGTCTGAGAACACACTGACCCATAGATGTCTGAGAACACACTGACCTGTAGATGTCTGAGAACACACTGACCCGTAGATGTCTGAGAACACACTGACCCATACATGTAGATGTCTGACAACACACTGACACGTAGATGGATCATTAAACAGACAATTAGCTTTAAAATTGAAAATGACACTCGCAGATCGTAACTCACAGCAATACTCTGCTGACCTTCGTTTCTGTTTGAAAAAAACATTCACAAAATATAATGGAATCACACTACGAATAATACTGATAAGGAAGTACTTAACTTAAGAAATGGTTGTTGATTTGCTTGCGTTCCATAGAGTAGGGATGCAAGTTGGTCTGACATTTTGTGTGGAACGCGAAAGCGTTCCACACATTAAAATGTCAGACCAACTTGCATCCATACTCTATGGAACGCAACAAAATCAACATCCATTACTTATATTTACACACAACCGAGTCAACTGACAGATTAAATGAGTTTTAAGTGCCCATTTCCAACGTTATTATCGTGGCTCGGTGCAAGTTGCATCTACACAAAAATGGATGCAAGTTGGGGTCAGCACGCGACGTCATGTGACGTAATATCGACCAACCAACGTCCTGCATTCATGTTCCACAGTACGAATGCATGTGTGAATGTAAATATTATCATATACAACTCAATTTTTGAATATCGCATATAGATTCTAGATAATGATAGACAGAATATGAAGTCGTCTAGAAATGGCCGAACTGGTGATAAAGAGCGCTGACTGAAATAGGTCACGCTGCTAAGTGTCAACCGCTCATGTATCAAATAAAGAGCAAATACTTTGAATGCCTGAACCTTTTAATAAAAAGTGTTCTAGAATGTTGCAAGGTATTACATCCTGCTGACAAACAAAATCTGTTCTACTTACCGTACATTTGCAGAATAATACACGTACTCTGATCTAGCCAGAGGTGCGAAATAGGTGGGTCAAAAAGCAATGTCTGAATAAATCTGAAAATTTTCTTCTGGTGAAAAAGGATCCCCATGTTTTGATCCAGTGAACAAGAGAAATCATATGTAGTGTTGAAACGATTAGTGAATTGCAGAGTCGACTAGTCGAGGCCCAAAAGTTGCGTTGCGTCGACTAGCCGGTACCCGATATCAAAACTTTCAAACATAACATGGTACGGAAAATTCATCGTACATGGCGTACACTGATGACTGATGCAATGACGGTCTATTGCGTTGCGCATTTCCATTTGGGAAATAACACTGTAAACATCTTGATATTTATAATTGATAAATATAATTAGACATGTGGTGGATAATGATTAGAAACACGATCATTTATACAGGTTTTAAATTTAATATCAGAGTTCGAGATTTTGTTTAGTCACGTGATCACCAATAAACTGGTGCCGAGGGGTGTCACTATAAAATGTTAATGTTCTGACTAAATATGCCCTATAGTATAGGCTATGTTGCAGAATACGATAGCCAGTTCTTAACTGGTTCGCTGCTAAATATCCTACATACACGTAATAAAATGCGTATATATATTTCAACAAACAGAAAATTATTGAATTTTATGCTCGCAGTTGATAATTTGCACTCTTTTCTCAAATTTGACCCCCATATATATCCATTTGTGATTATGTTATGAGCCTGGATGTCTCACTAGGCTATGGTTATGAGCTTGGATATCTCAATAGGCTATGGTTATGAGTCTGGATGTCTCTCATTAGGCTATGGCTATGCCTATGGGCCTGGATGTCTCATTAGCCATTAGGCTATGGTTATGAGCCTTGATCTCTCATTAGACTGTGGTTATGGGTCTGGATGTCTCATTGGGCAATGATTATGAGTCTGGATGTCTCATTAGGCAATGGTTATGAGCCTGGATGTCTCATTAGGCTATGGTTATGAGCCTGGTTGTCTGTTTGTCAAAGTAGGTTATCGATATGAGCCTGGATGTCTGATTAGGTTATGGTTATGAGCTTGGTTGTCGGCCGCCCTTAGGGCAAAACATTTGTAATTTTTCTCAAACTTTTCGCGATATAAGTACCTTTTCTGACAATTTTATTGGTCGGCATCCATTCAAACTTCACAATGTCCCAATTTAATTATATATGTAACAATATTTCTGAAATATTACCTGACAAACGCTATTTAAATGATTAAACTAAACAAGAGTTGACTAAACAAGACAGTGTCATTGCCAAAGCCCATATCTGGGCTTCCAGCACTTTTACATAGGGTCCAAATATGGGCTTTCAGCACTTAACCAGTTAATGTCAGTATCATTTATATACGGTAGCACCAATGAAGTCACCTTAAGCGACCTTCACCCAGTGTCGCATCATAACCCGACGGTGAAATATACACAGTGTCTATATCAAAGCAGTCTCCAACAAACGACAAAACCACGTCAATCATTGCCATCATGTCGCAGTGATGTCTTTGACCTCAAACGAAGAGTGAGACATTGTGTTGTCCATTTCATTCTTTCAATTAATAGTCGGGTCACCGTGTGTGTCTATACTAGTAACACTGTCAATTCCAGGTGCCATCAAATGTTATACTTACCGTAACTTACTTAACATGTCGGAATCGATCTTGAAAACGTTTTACTTGAAACTAATACACTATGTTCCGACTAGTCGACGGCAAAATTCAGAGTCGACGTTCTGACATTTCAGCGTCGTCTACGACTAGTTGAATAATCGTTTCAACCCTAATCATATGTGGTTATTTTTATGTGAAATATTAGTAGGTTTTGTCCAACAATACCACACGATATGCCCAATAGCTAACCCTACTCCATCTAGAAAATCGTGCAATTTTCTATTTAACCATCCTGCCATCTTGTTGGATCAACCCGGTTGTTGGATCTCAATGAAATTTGGGATGGATTTTCACCGCTATGATGGATGACATTCAGTTGAGTATTCAATCATTTTGTTTGGGTTTTCCATTCTAGAGTTATGTATCTTTGTTTATCTGGAATGTAGATTTTTTTATCTATCTGCCATCCATCTGAGCAGATATCTCAACAATAGGTTGTCGGATTTCAATGAAATTTGGTATGGATGTTCACCACTATGAGGACATTCAACTGAGTGTTCCATCGTTTTGTTTGGGTTTTCCGTTCTAGATTTATTTATCTTTGTTTATCAGGAAATGTTGAATTTTTTGTCTCTGTCTGAGCAACTCATCCATAGGTTATAGATGAAATCTGGCATGTATATTCACTATCACAATAGCTTTGTAACATGAACTATGAAATCGATAACCAATGGCTGACACTTCGAAATGCCTTAAAAATTAAATAATAGTGTAATTGAAAACAAGATTTTTCAGGCACAAAGTACACCCCGAGCTTAACAATGACTGGACAACACACAAAAGAAATCAATTACCCGGTACCTGAGCGGCAGACACTTATACAATATATGTACAATTTCAGTACACCGATCATTTTTACTTTCCAATCATATTCCCCGAGAACGTCAATAGATATGCCGGTTTGCTTAACAATACCACAATTTTTTTTCAGCCACAGTCCGAAACATCAAGAGAGCGTTGTGTATTTTCCCCGATTGCTGTCGAACCAATAATTACAACAACTACAATATTTGCAATACAGTTGCAATATGTTAGATTGTCTATTTATATTGTTTTTTGGTAAATTCAGAATGTAAAAATATTTAAAACTACACATAGTGTTTGGAACTTTGATTATACAAACTTTAAATACTACATGTAACCAAATATTTTGAAGAAAAAACAAAACAAAACCAAAAAAAAATTTTATGTTATCAGCAAAATAGAGCCCATTTTCTGGAGAAAAATAAATTATACCAGCGTAGCCTAAAATTTACTTTTAACCTGAACACTCTTTGTTAAAATTATCCAAACACACTGAGTGACTTTAAATATTTTTGAATTATATGTTAGAAAGTAGGCCAGGGCATGGCAGGGACCAGCCGAGAGGGCGACTTCTTCGCCCTAGCGCCGTCCACTTCGCCTTATTTTTGCAGTCGGGCGAAGTTCAAGTCGCCCTGAAAATTCCAAAGTTGACTGACGAAAATCGGCAAAATTCCCCAAATAATTTATGATAATTTACAGCTGTCAACAGTGATTGCACACAATACTCCACTATCAGGGTGTTGTAAAACAATTAACACCTGTATTGCTCCAATCTGGAAGCATGTTGACAACGGAGTCTGATTACTGGCAGCTGTTAAAACATCGTCGGGCCTCAAGTGTTAATCTGGTTGTTGTGATTTTTAGATTACCGTGATTACCACACCTTGCAATGAAGATTACAACTCACAGCTCTCACAATGTGTCAGTTCATCACTCCCTCTATGGAGTTTGGTTAAAGAAATTTTAAAACAAATTCATTTGTGAAGCATATTCAATTTTCAAACGGGATTACTAATAGAGCGCAGTGAAAGTGTTCATGATTTCGTTTTGTTTCGGTTTGATAAATATTGTTGGCATTTTTAAAAACCCGAAAAATATGAAATAAAATCTTGTCATTCTCCCACAATTACGATATAAAATGCTGCTATCCTCTCACAATTATGTTTGGGTATTATTAATAGTTATTAGGGTCATGAAGTGAACATAAAGACTCCATATTTCAACCATTGTTTCATAAGTTTAATTGACATATTACATCTCTCCTATTTTCGTTCTATAGCGACTCCTGTCGTAGTACTGTTCAATTTAAGTTTTGTAGACTCACTTCGCCCTATAGAACGGCCACTTCGCCTTATTTTGATAGTAGGGCGAAGTCATTTCGCCCTGAAAATATGGTCTAGGCTGGTCCCTGGGGCATGGTAGAGTCTCACTCTTCCAAGCCTTGGATTGAGAGAATGAATGTCTGTGAATTTTTGTCTTTCTTCCTTTGTCATTCTTTCTGCTAAATAAAAAATAATAAAAACAAAAAAAACAATAGCTTTCAATGAAGTGTCAACCAGTGTTGTTTGCATTTTCTATTCCAGTTGTTCTCCTTCGTTTATCTGTAAATGTTGATTTTTTTTTCGTCACAGTCACAGGTTATCAGATCTCAATGAAATTTGGTATGAATGTTCACCATAATGAGTTTTGTTTTCATTCTTCATTCTAGGGTTATTCTCTTTGTTTATATAGAAATGTTGATATTTTGTCTGTCCGCATGAATGTCTGTCTCGATCATGGGTTATCAATTCTCAGTCATGAGTTGTCTGATCTCAATGTAATTGAAAGAAAAAAAGTAATCTGTTGATATGATTGAAAACGGTCACGGTCCTGTGACTTAGGGTATGCCCACCCTAGCCGGTGTGCCACATGGGGCTATGCATGGGGCTATGCTCCATGCAATATCCCAGCTCTTGTTTAAATTTTGTTTCCGTCCTGCTCATGTTTCAATTTGGCACATGGGGTAATGCCAGCGCCCAAGGCTTAACTTATTGTTTGGTTAGGTTTGCTTCAGACAACTTAGGGTCACTGGTCTTGGGAGACCCTGGGGGTTGGTAAGGAAAGGAAGTACGATAGATTTTACGGTGATTCACGGTTTTATAAAATGTCGCTGACAAATGTACCTCACGTATAGTAGTTTCATACTATGTGTACTGATTTAATTTGTCGTTTGTTCGGCGAACACTTTGAACCGGATTATAACAGCTGGTGTCTGATTAGATAACTGTATGCTTATTTCACACATTTAGTGATCATTGTTTTTACATCAATCATTGCACTGAGGGACTTATTTTTACCACCACTTACCAAACTAAACACTAATTCGCCTAAAAGTACACGATGGTAGTGTATTGTCACCAATCATCATCAGCCTGTCACAATGAATGAGCCATCACGAAAACAACTTCTCAGAGTTGAATGTAGACCATAAATTAAAACTTATCCAGCAAAGGATAAAGGATCCCCAGTCCACACCAAAGCCAAGAATTGCTCAGCATCAAGTATGTAAAATCTACCTGACGTGCGTTGGGGTTGGTAATTCTTTCCGCATTTGGATTTCGGAGGTAAAAATATATTGGTTCACTTATGGACTAGAAAAGCCGTCCGATGTTCGGAATAGAGAGGTTCCTGTTTACAGAGGTCATTTTTAGTGCGCTCGGGTGAATTCAAAACTGGACAGTTTGTTCGGTATGGAGAGGGATTCGGTTTATAGAGATTATACTGTACAGAAAATAAATGAGTTGAATTATCTCTGGAAGCTATGGACTGACTGACAAATCTTTTTATTGCCGTACAGTTCAATTTGTTAAGGTGAATTTACTTAATTTGAGGTGATTATGTGGCCAGTGAAAGAGTTGCATAGCTTTCATTCATCAATTGACACTATATATTTCTTTCTTTGCAGTGAAGATGTTGAAGTGAGATGATGGCTAGATATCACATCACACGAGTATCATGCAGTTCCCTTGTCTTGGTATACATTTTGAATTGTATATAATAATCTCCTTTAAAGCCTTTCTTGAGAAAATTGAGCTACTGATAGTTTAGCACCAGTCTTCTGAAAGCATGAATTGGTGGAAATCCTACTCATATTAACCTGATAAGTTGTCAGAACAGCAGTAACATTGTGTGTCGATCACAGTAGTGAATGACATGTATACCAGGGGAGTTTGTCCAGATGAATATATAAACCAAGGAAATGAAAATCTGACAAGAAGAACTTGGCAGTCCTCAAGACACTTTTTGTTGCATAATAAAATAGTTTGTTTCTTAGGGATTGACATTTCCTGACATACCCTGTGCCTCTGACATAGCTAATACATACCCACTGTCATATTCTCATAATAGCGATAATTGCTAAACCATCTTAGCACAATTGTTGCTCTATATTTGCTTCCGACATGTGATTAATTCATAAAGGGGTTTACCCATTGAATTGATTTGTGATGGACTATTAAACTGAAAATACTGCCCATGAACTCTTTGACAATTACCCAAAATCTCCATCACATGAACATTGTTGGCGGTTGTTGTCCCCTGAAAAAATGAATTATTGGGGTACTAAAAATCTGTCTGTGTGTCTGTCATACATTATACGTACCTTCATTGTGTAATCAACTCTCCCACAGTTTCGAATGTAGAGATTTTAAACTTTACGATATTGTTACCAATATTGCTTATGTGCAACATGCAGACCTGTTTACTTTCCCGATTTCGGCGGGAGTCTCCCGATTTTGTGTCATTTCTACTGTGCTCCTGATCGGGAAACGAAATCTCCCGATTCAAAAGATAAAACTAAAAATTAGCCTACGGCTGTAGCAAGCGATAAGCCATGCATGCTATAGTGTTACAAATTAATTATGAATATATCGCCTGCGAGTCAAACAGTGACAAAATGTTGACACAAGGTCGACTCTTTTGTTTAACAGCGTTGAATATTTAAATGCGGTCTTCAATGTCCAGACAAGGATTATAATATATCAAACAAGAAGCCTTCCTTTTTGGCCACACTTAATAAAGTGTTGGTTTCTGCTCGTCCCGATCAACTGCTTTAAAACCGCCGACTCAAATTATTATTATATTGACGATTTAAACTTTTTGTTTGTTTTAGTTCCGTTTCCGTCTTTGTGGTATTCCGTGTTTTGTATACGCAATAACAGAACGCGAATCGAACGGACCTCAAACAATTCTGTCAATACATACTCTCTTTAAATTCACCGATGTTACTGAATATATTTGGCGACAAAATTATCCGAGAGCACCACTTTATAGTGTGCAAATAAAGTTTTAATCGTTGTATTGCCTTGTTCGAAATAAAACGTGATCCATATTAAACCAGAAAATCATAATTTTATTCCCAATGATTCAGTGATTTTAGAGACACTCGGTAGTAGATGTCAAGGCCGTTAATTCTGGCAGTATTTCTGAGGACAAATCTCCATATTTCCAATTTTGAAAGTAAACAGGTTTGGCAACATGTACCGAATATGGACAACGGAAAAAAATTTGGACCATTTTGAGTTTGTTTACCTTCATTGTGTAAACAACTACTCCCACAAATTTCAATATAGAGAACTGAAACCTTAATATATTGTTACCCATATTTTGCTAATGTGCAACATGTATATGGATGACAGAATAAAACAAGACACTCAATGACTGTGGGTGGTTCACCAGACTGTAAAGACTGAGAAGACTGGGACTCTGAATACCATAAGAGTTAGTTAGTATAATAAAAGCAAGTAGTTCTAAACAAGAACATCACTAGAGGGTCTTATTGAAATTTTCAACTGCACGCCCCGGATACCTCCCATCCCATGTAGTCCATAGCCTGGCTGTGCCCTCCCAACTTAAGCAAGCACACTCCCAAGTTCATAAAAATTCCTTTGCACATGTTGGAATTTTACAACTGATAGCTCAAGCTTTCCCAACCTGACAAAGTTCCAACCTGACATTCCCCCATTTTTAATGGCTGACTCCATTCAAACATATTAGAATCCAAACTCTCTATGGACCCTACACACCAAATGCCATTTTAACCTATTTTAACAAATATGTAACCCAGTATCCCGAGGTCCCTCCATACTATATATAGGCTATTTTAAATAGGCCTAATGACTCTTGAGGAGAAGATGTTTTAAGAATTAGCATGGGGGAAAGAGTTATGTCCCTGGTCTAACCCCTATTTGACCTGGTCACCCAAGGACCCTCCTTACCAAATTTAAGCTGAATAGGTCTGATGGTTCTTGAGAAGAAGATGTTCAAAAGTGTGAATTCCACTATAAAAAGACACATGGACCTCATAAACACAGATGCAGATGGCACTAAATAAATCTGCCGAGTTTTGAAAACATTTACTGAAAAATGAAGGAATATACGCTTTTGCTTTGACAAAGTTACATCCATGGTAGTCCATGAGATAGAACTGTGTAAATGCATAAATAAAATTTTGGCTGCACCCCAAGGGGGGCAAAGGTTTTATTGCTTAATATGATAGTAAGATATGTTCTGATCAAAATCTTCTCACTTGTTGGCCCTTGATTTAGGTGTCCGTTTAAAAAAAAAATTAGAATTAATGACCCAAAATATTTGCGATTTTGTCACATTGCTAATAGGGTAGGGATGTTCATGAAAATTTCAAATTGGTCTAATCTTTTCAATTTTGTAGATCTCACCATGCTGGTCACAGAACCGTTAACCATTTTAAGATTCATCAAATATTTTTGAGTTATGGACATTTCTGTACCCAAAAATGGGTTGTTTTTCAGATATCGGAGCCCCAATTTTCGGCGTATTTTCAAAATAAGCTAAAGAGCAGATTTTAGGATCAATTATTTGTTAAAATACATAATAATTTTGTGTTTTTTTACTAATTAAGTGGTTAACCTACTAGTTAGAGCACATAAATCAAATTTTTCATACATTTATGGTAAAGAATGAGAAAAAATATGCCGATGAAATGTGCATTCCATTTTTGAGGTCTTGTAACTCAGTAAATTTATCTCCATACATCTTGATGTTTTCACAACATATTTAATATGTTAGTTTAACTATATTGTAAAGAAATTTTGGTTATTGCATGTAAAATATTTTCGTTATGACCCATGGCTTATTGAAATCCTCTTATTTTCGAAAATGTAATTTTTTTGGCATTTTTCTTGATTTTTTGTTTATAAAAAATAAACAGGTGAGGATTAATTGGTAAAACTAGTTGAACTTTCAGCTGAAAACATTTTTTAATTCAAATGAATCCATTTTGTCGATTATACTAAGGTATGTTTAATGATTTCACCTTTTTTTGTTGTCAATGGAGCACAAATTTGGCAGTCAGTTTTGAGGTAGGCCAAATCACACAAATAAACCATATCACCAAAGTATACATATTGGAGACAAAGGGCTGAGGGTATGTGCACAAAGCAAGTGGCTATATGACCATTGGTAAGGTGGATATGTATACCTGGAGTGACCCTATGGTCATTGTTGTGGTATTTACATGTATGTATATCTTGAATGTCTATTTGACCATGGGTGTGTATAATAGGTATATAGGGGGTGACCGTATGGCCAATGGTGAAGTGAATGGGTATACAGGGATTGACTTATGTTCATGAATGTGGTGAATATGTATACAGGGAGTGAATATATGTCCTATATGGTTATGAGTCATGTGTAGGATCATACCCTGTGTGCATGTATTGTAACTCGTGGCTGTATTGTCATTTGTGGTGTGTACGGGTATAACCAAGTATGGCTGTATGGTCATGGGTCAGGTGTACGTGTATATGGTGGGTGACTATATTGTCATTTGTGTGGTGATTATGTATATATGGAGTTACTGTGTGGTAATGGGTGGCTATCGCTTTCGTTCATTGTACATAAAGACCATCAAGATGGAGAACTTTAACATTACTTCTCTAATGATTAACATATCCTTGAGCTATTTTGGAAAGCGATAGACACCCAAGGTTTCACATGTACAACCCACATATTACCTCACAGTCACTCCATATGTACAGAAACACCACACAAATGACAATATAGTCACCCACTTTATACACGTACACCTGACCCATGACCATACAGCCATACTTGGTTATACCGTACACACAACAAATGACCATACAGTCACGAGTCACCATGCATGCACACCAGGTATACTCCTATATCTGACATATGACCAGCATATCGTCACTCTCTGTATACATATTCACTTCATTCAGGATCATAAAGTCACTCCTTGTATACCTATTCACCTCACCATTGACCATACATTCACTACCTGTATACATATTCGGCACCTCCATAGTCATATAACCACTCAATAAATACATATTCAGCCCACCCATGACCATAGATTCAATCCAGGTATACATATACACATCGCCAATGGCCATTCAGCCCTTCCCAATATACCAATACCAGCACCCATGACCACTCATACCTTCCATACTTGCATATACACCTCACACATGACAATTCAGCAACTCACTGTATACTCATGCACGCCATCCATCATCACACAGATACTGCCTACACACCCACCAATGATAATCCATCCACGACATATATAACAAGAAAACCAATGTCAGAAATGGTAACGCGCTCAAGATCATATATTATAAACCCATGAATGTAATTGTAGAATATAAAATATATTGGTTTTGCGAATGACCTACTCAGAATTCCGTTAAAATAACAATAACAACCAGCACCTAATTAACGAACCGGCGGCCGACTCGACCGTCTCCGACCACAACCCCCAGTGGGCTGCAGAAATTTCTTTTATTTGTAATTGACATATAGTTTATCACAAACCAAAAATCAACATTATTACCACTTTAGAGGGCGTTCTCTAGTAGATTAACAGTATTTTACCCGAACGGTAAAAAGCCATAACGCCCGGCATCAAACCGGATGCGGGCCGTTAACGATATTAACGGCCCGCATCCGGTTTGCGATTTGCTAGAAATCCAATCGAACGCAACCTTATTTCGGATTTCGGAATTTCTGTTAAAACAAGTTTATAGTATATTATTACGAATAAAACTGAAATTTTACTGTAGTAGATGTAAATGATGTAATAACAGACCAACAACAAGTAAGTGTTACCTAACAAGTGGAATAAATTAGATTTCTGACTGAATTTTCGTTAGATATGTCCCTATTTTCGTGGTAAATAATATAATTAGTCACGTGACAATTTGTTTGACAATGAACAGACGACACATGGTTTGAATTGTGATCGTTTTGAAAAAAAGAGTTATTACATGTATTTCATTTGACATATTGTTGCCTACTCACTCATCTATGTTCTAGTTGGGTTTCATTTCAGAAAGTGGCAATAATAGTAATAACTTGATTTTGTCGGGCGTTATGGTTTATTAATGGCCCTCCAGAAATGATTAACAGCCCTCGGGCCATTAAAGGCCCTCGACTTCGTCTCGGGCCTTTAATGAACCCTCGGGCTGTTAATAATTTCTGGAGGGCCGTTAATAAACCATAACGCCCTCCAAAATCAAGTTATTGGTATATTAATCAACGTTGATTAACGACAATAAACGAAATTGAAATTCCCCAACTACACCTTTTACCGGACTCTGCCTACAGCTCGCAGATTGACTTTTAATCATCCCAAAAATTCCCACCATATCAATGGACATACAGCCACATCGGGTACACCCACACTGGGTACATACAACCATACACCATACAGTCACTCCATGCATACCGTTTCACCTCACACATGATCATGATCACTCCTTGCATACCTACACATCTTACCATGGACACCCCACTCATAACCATATAGTCACTCCTTGTATACCTATTCACCTCACCAATGATCAAACAGTAACTCCCTGGCTGTCATCTTGGCATCCACCCTGTACCCAGTTGATAAATTTTTATCATAATGGGCCAGAATAGCTACATATTATGTTTTATGTCAGTTCCGTCGCAAAGTTCTGCCCATTTCCTTTCGATAATATGGCCAGAATCACAAAAGAGGTTCTCGAAAAGAAATGAATTTTATTACCAAATTTGGTTTCCATTTTGGAAGCCATCTTGAGAAAATGGTTTATAAATGCCGTAGTGTGACACAATTATGAAAGACCAAAACAATGATCACCTTTCATACCAAAGATAGTTACATTTCACTTGGAACAAATGATCCAGACCTGAAAAGTGAATTTTTGCCGATATTTTTTGTCGATATTTTTATGTCAAGTTTGTGAGAAAAAACTCCAATATTTCTGGTAATGTCAGTGTCAATAGTAACAATAAACCATGGTGCATCAGACACATTAGTATTCAATGTATAGAAGACAGAATAGCCAATTGTATACATCAACCACAACTTGTAAGCGATTGCAGGGCATGCTGAGGCAGTATCTACCATTTCCCGTATTTTGACGGTCTTTTTGGCAGCCATTTTGAGCCAAAGTAACAATTTTGGTTCCAATGAGTTGGAATATTCATAGGTAATGATATGCCTCACTTACATTACAAAGTTCTGTTCATTTCTTGTAGAAATATGACTAGAATCCCAATTGTGATTTTTTGGTGAAATTTAATACCGCATTCTGTAATATCGAATTTTTGAGGGATCGGACGGGGCTAGGACTCCAGTAATTGCATATTTTATTGCTCCAATGATCAGTTAATATATAAAATACAAAATAAAGTCTCATTTCTCAACCATTTCCAAACAATAGAAACTGATCTAGAAGATGTAAGTGAAAAAATGTCCTATTTTCAACTTTTGGCGGCCATTTTGGATTGGGAGTTTCAATTTTGCCCTATCGAAGTGTCATTATGTCCTAGCTTCACGAAAATATATACATTTGTACACATTTTACTAGAGTTTCCAGCTATAATTTGCATCAAACTGGTCTGAAAAATGGCGGCCATCATGGCCGCCATCTTGTCTGGAGTCTATACGGCCAGTTTTTAGCTCAACTTACTTTGCCATGGTTTGGCGTCTGTCGTGCGTGTGTCCGTCAACAATTTCCTTTGGTGCGGGCTACAGATCATACCTTTGACCTGATCTTTATGAGATTTGTCATGAATGTTGACATTGACATGTAGATGGGAACGAGTCATTTTGGTGTCATTCGGCCAAAAAACATGGCCGCTGACAGCCATCTTGGATTTCAAAATTCAATCCATTGGCGCGGGCTACAGGTCGTACTGTTTGTCTGATCATCACGAAATTTGTCATGGATGTTAATATTGACATGTAGATGGGAACGAGTGATTTTGGGGTCGTTCGGCCGAAAAACATTGCCGCCAGCAGCCATCTTGGATTTTACTCTTTGCATGACTAAATCCTTTGGCGCGGGCTACAGGTTGTAGCTTTTGTCGGAACTTCATGAAATTTGTCATGGATGTTAACAATGACATGTAGATGGGAACGAGTCATTTTGGTGTCGTTCGGCAAAAAAACATGGCCGCCAGCAGCCATCTTGGATTTTACTCTTTGCATGACTAAATCCTTTGGCGCGGGCTACAGGTCGTACCTTTGGTCCGATGTTTATGAAGTTTGTAATGAATGTTGCCATTGACATGTAAATGGGAACGAGTCATTTTGGGGTCATTCGGCAAAAAAACATGGCTGCTGGCAGCCATCTTGGATTTCAAAATTCAATACATTGGCGCGGGCTACAGGTCGTACTGTTCGTCTGATTATCATGAAATTTGTCATGGATGTTAGTATTGACATGTAGATGGGAACGATTGATTTTGGGGTCGTTCGGCCAAAAAACATGGCCGCCAGCAGCCATCTTGAATTTTACTCTTTGCATGACTAAATCCTTTGGTGCAGGTTGTAGCTTTGGTCGGAACTTCATGAAATTTGTCATGGATGTTAACAATGACATGTACATGGGAAACAAGTCATTTTGGGGTCATTTGGCCGAAAAACATGGCCGCTGGCGGCCATCTTGGATTTCAAAATTCAATCCAATGGCACGGGCTACAGGTCGTACTGTTCGTCTGATCATCATGAAATATGTCATAGATGTTAGTATTGACATGTAGATGGGAACGAGTGATTTTGGGGTCGTTCGGCCAAAATACATGGCCGCCAGCAGCCATCTTGGATTTAACTCTTTGCATGACTAAATCCTTTGGCACGGGCTACAGGTTGTAGCTTTGGTCGGAACTTCATGAAATTTGTCATGGATGTTAACAATGACATGTAAATCGGAACAAAAGCACAAAATCCCAACAACTCGCAACATATAAAATCATAAAACGTTCTTTATTTACAGCATTTGACTCCCAAAGACACACAGTCTTTTCCTATCTATGATATTTCCTATTTTGGCGGGAATTTTGGTGTCCATCTTGGATTACGCCCCCCCCCTAGCGGCCAAACGGACACTTTTTGTCAAGGCCAACAAGTCAAATTTTGTTCCTGGTGCTATAAGCTTTCCATAGACACCAAAAAACCTTTGCCCCCCTCCCCTGGGGTGCAACGAAAGTCAATTTTCCATTTTCTGTCTCATGGACTATGGATGGACAAGCTGATTCCAGTTTACCCCCATAACTGGAAGATCACCAGACCATGTTTAAAATGAACAAAAAGTTCAGAATACAAAGTATTAAAGACGTGTGGAAATGCATATGTTCAAGACTCAGGCCTTATAAATGCCCCCGACTTGAAGTCGGCGGGTATATAGTCGATGTCTCCGTCCGTCCGTATGTCCGTCCGTACAAACATTTTGCATTGTAGTTCAGCAACCGCTGGGCAGATTTAGCTGATATTTGGTATGGTGATAGAGCAGCATGGGGGAACAGCTACATGCATAGCGCGGGTTTCGTCCACCAATTTTCACCAGAGTTATGGCCGTTTTTTTTACTTAGAAAATTCAATTTATCTCTTGTTTTTTTGGTTTCCAGATGATAGCGTGAGCTTTGGTGGTACGATTGCAAATCCCGTATTTTTGTGGATCAGTTATATGAAAATACATGTCAACTGCGAATTTGGGTATGATCTGATGATTTTTGCCAGAGTTATGGCCCTTTTTTCAACTTAGAAAATTTGAATTTTAGCTTGTTTTTGGGTTTCCTGATCACTTATTTTTGGGTTTCCGGAATTTCTAGAAGTGATGATTGTACGAACTTCTTTTGGAATGGTCATATAGACCTCCTCGGATATCCGCAGTTTCGTCCATGCTTAATCCGAATTGCTACAGTCGGGGGCAAATGCCACGCGACAGCGTACCTCTTGTTAGGAATATGCATATGCCTGTAAAACATTAATAACTTTAAAAAAAGCAGAAAGATATAATTGAGTAAATAGTTACGTGATTGCAGAAAGAGACAAAGAGTTTCAATTTCACAAAATGGAAGCGTAATATTCTGAAAAGTGAGTAAATTTTTCGCACATCTCTCAATGAAGGAGATGATGTTTATAAAAATTTAGTTGTTTGCCGTACCCAATGTCACAGCACAAAATCCATATAGACAGAATTATTTGTCCGCAATATAGTATATATAGCTATAATCATCACTCGTTGTCTGTCCATCCGTCCATCAACAATTCTTTAAACATCTCCAGAACCAGAAGACCGAATGTGTTCATATTTGGTGTGGATGTTCAGATTTGTTAAAATGAGGTCCCTAAGTCAAGGGCCTTACTCTTCCCTCCATAGTAATTCTTAAAACGACTTCTTCTCAAGAACGATCAGGCCTATTTAGCTTATATTTGGTATGGAGGGTCTTACTGGGGTTCATATTTGTTAAAATGGGGTCACTGGGGCAAACATGGGCATAGCCAGTGTCATATCTTTAGAATAAAAATAGATTGTTTTTAATTAAAATTAAACTTTTAGATTTAAAAATATATTTTTATAAAACTAACCACGTTATATAACATCCGCCAGGGTACACCGATTTATCCCACCAAATTTAGTTGAAATCGGACCAGGGGTCACAAGAGACCAAGCCAATTTCCCAAAACTTTTGATATTCTGTGGATTGCTCACTCCAATCTGGAGTTTATGACAATTCCCATTGTTACATAATGTTTTCATTGGGAAACTCTTCTTGTTTTTTCAGTGTAATTTTCACATATGCCACAATGTTATCAAATTGTGGGAATGATGTAAACTAATATGTCAATTTTAATAAGAGAGCCGAATTCTGCAGATGTGTTATTAGTTGTCACTGCTAAAGTTTATGGTCAGAAAACTAAGATTAGTCTTTGGCCCAAAAGTATGTCCCATCAGTCACAAATTATGCAATGAAAGTATTGTACATAAAAAATGTTTCATCTTCCCCAACCAAATCATGTTTTCATATCCCTACCAACTTGTCATAGCATGTTTGCACCAACAACAGTTGCTGTAATATCTTAGGTTTTTATGTTCAGCTCATGCAAACATGTCCCATCAGTCACAAAATAGATGGCATTTCCATGATACAGCAAAACTAAAATGGCCCTTAATTGTTTTAGAAATCACCTATATACATCGAGAACAAACTTTATTGTCCATAATATTGACTGTCGGTATCATATTGAGTACCAGTAGTTTATATTAGCTGTCTGAATTTGTCACTATTAAATAATCATTGTATAATTTTGTGAACAATGACAAAATCAACACTCTGATAGAGATTAATCAGATTGAATTCAGTTTAACATTTAATTATTGCAGATCATAATCAAGTGTTAATTAGTGACTGTCCTGGAACTAGAATCGTTTGCTACATGTGAAGCTGTCTGACACTGATGTTACTGTTAAACGTGGACATTTCCATTTGTTAATAACAGCATCGCTAGGGTGTGGCAAATACACCCTTTAGCCATATCGAATTGTACTACCGCAAAATAAAATAATACATTTTTTCCTGGCCCTGTAAATTTGTTCCTAGGAGTCATTTTTCATCAAAATAATGGGACAAAAGGTTTTGAGAATGCTTCTATTATGTAATAGGTATGCACTTAACTCTTGGTAAGGGGTTTGAGTTCACCATCAGTTAATTAATAATGAGGGATGACACCAAGGGGTAGTAAAATGGTCAGCTTGCTAAATGTTTTCATCAAGGATCTATCAATGCACATTGACATGGAAAGAGATTTAAATAGTTCTATTAAAAATCATTTATTCAACCTGATGTAAATGAAAACATAACACAATAATAGATTCTTCAAATAAATGTAAACTCTTCACTTAAAGGTACGATTCGATGGTCCCCATATCATCAGATTCCAACAACAACAATTTTTTTTTGAAATGCCGCTTCAGTCAGCTGCTTCAGTTATCAGAATCGAGTAATTGCCCAAAAATAATGTTAACTATAGTATAAACAGTCAACTATAGTATAAAATTGCCCAAAAACTGTTATTTATCAAATATCTGACACAAAAAAGCCACTTGTTTTTAGAGTTATCCATCGTCATCCGCAATTTGGTCAGAGAAGTCTTCTCGTCGACTATTTACTGGGCCACTTTAAATTAAAATAATAGACTTCAAACATCGAGATATGATCACTCTGAGCTCCGATGGGTGGGTTCCTCGACTCGAATCAAATATCTTTTACCGCCGATGCCAAGGAAATAGTAATTTGCGAGTGACATTTCGGATTGAGTACCTTTAACTCTTCAAATAGAAATAGACTATTAAAAAACCGTAATAAAATAAAACAAAGGTGTTAAAACAAACTTTGACCGATTTCAACGATATTCGGAATATGGGTCGAAGACCACCTCTAGATCGGAGCTGTCAAATTTGAATGATTTTTGATGAAAAATATGGCCGCTGGCAGCCATCTTGGATTTTACTCTTTGCATCACTAAATCCTTTAACACACCCTGCAGAGCTTATCCCTCATCCGATCATCACCAACCTTTATATGGATCTTCGTTGTGACCTCTCGATGGATGCCTTCCATTTTTTCACAAATTTTGTAAAAAAAATGGCTGCCATTTGACCATCTTGAATTTAACTCTTTGTATGACCAAAACCTTTAGCACACCTTACAGGTCACATATTTCTCATCCAATCGTCACCAAACTTCATATGGATCTTCGAAGTGACCTCCAAATGGGAGCCTCCATTTTTCCCTAAAATTTGTTTAAAACAAACATGGCCACCAGCAGCCATCTTGGATTTAAAATGTCAATCGATCAGCATACCTACAGCCCACATTTATTGGAGAATTGTTTTGAAAATTTACAGTGTTGGTAAATAAAAGTAGGAATGCTTCTATAATCATGATCTGGAACATTGATCGGAAAAGATCAGGAAAACTGAGTAAAATAGTCATTTGAAGCAGTTTGGAGGGGGTGGGTCCCTATCCCAGAATCGGAAAACATAAAAATTAGTTGGTGGTGGGTACCCAGAGGGCGGAAAAAATAAAAAAGCGCCTAGTGTCTGGAAATTTGTAACAATAAAAACAATATAAATGCTAACAAGCAGCGAAGTCGCAAAGATGGTGAGAATTTCTTCAAATATTTATATTACTGTCTGTGCACCGGTACCAATTTGTCGCCAATTTTCATCTGTATTAACTGATGCCAGCATTGGTACAGGTGCTTTTTCTTCTAAACTATAAACCCAACATGTACATACTAATCAACATGATCGCCTGTAAGCATGTTCTTATCTTCAGCCAAACACAACCTAAAAAAACCTAGCATATTAGTTCCAAATAAATTATTTTATTATTAGAACTGTTTGAATTAAACTCTCATTGTGATTGTTGCCAAGATTCAAAACTATGATGATTAAAAGTCAGCAATGACTTCCTGTCCAAAATACTGCAAACAAAACATGCAGAAGTCGATATGCGTCCCATCAGTCACGACGAAAATAATGTCCCATCAGTCACGCCAACTACCACTCTGTGGTTTTGAATTAGCATGGTCATGGAAACATAAACCATATTAGGGGGAAGAAAAATGCAATAGTTACATATTGAGACAATTAGACCTGAGTGTAACATTATTTGTTATATGTTGTGCTCCTTTGCTTGAGGGTACTCAAAAGATGTGTACGAACAGTGTCCCATCAGTCACACAACGAACATTCAAACTATTTGTCCATGTTATTCTTCCTCATTGAGGCGCTACTAAAGAGTGTTAGAGAGTGATTCACACTCTTCAAGAAACACATATATAATTGTACCAAGCAACACTCAAATTTAAATAACAGGGCATCCAAAAAGCAGATTTTCTAGCTTGTCCCATCAGTCACAAGTGGAAATGACCATTTACATTTGGTTCAAATAGGTGTAGAGATAGGAGAGTTCACACTCCCGCACCCACCCTATCTATGCTATGAATTCATGTTTGGTATTTGTATATAGATTCCTATATTATATGTGATATACATAATTTTGATATATACATGTACCGGTATTATCAGTAAGGTTTTGATAAATTTCCAACAGTTGGAGATCTTGTTTGGTCCAGTTGGGAGGTAATGGGCAATGATCTATTGGGGAGGGGTAGGGTGTGCAGTTAGAAATTTCAAGGTGGACACCCCCATATCCCCTCCCACCGTTCAACGAAGACACTCTATGAAGCATGGTCCATGTTTAGAACTACTTGTTTAAAGTGATTTTACAAGTACTGACTATTGTAGTCTTCAGAATCCAAGTCGTCTCAGTCTTTACAGTCATTGACTGTCTTGTTTTGTGTACACTTCGGTGTGACATACAACCCGAAATTCTGATCTGATCACCACAAAATGTTCTTATATCTACATGCAGATGAGAGCTACAAATGTTTTTCAACTTCAAATACATTTAA
Organism: Siphonodentalium dalli; assembly: GCA_032622095.1. NCBI lineage: Eukaryota > Metazoa > Mollusca > Scaphopoda > Gadilida > Siphonodentaliidae > Siphonodentalium > Siphonodentalium dalli. Next base: position 130,000,788 of record CP136063.1, read on the forward strand.
ATGTCCAACATGAAATACATATTGTCACACTGCATTGAAACTTGCATATTGTTTGAAGTGACATCAAGATGTGAAATATTTACTGAAGTATACTGGAATCCTGTATTTTATAGCCATTTCAATAACTGAAAAGCCTGTAGTAACATACATGTAAAATATACTGTCTGTGGGTAATACATTTCAGATACCAGTCTGCATTTGCATTTTATTGTAGTTGGCTGGAAGAAGAATTTTTAATGACACTGTTGCCAGGGGCACTGGAGCAGGGCAGCAGATGGCCCTCAGTCAAGGGGGCACACTTGCCCTTTGCCAAGACTCCAACCTGTTTGTGTATAAGCTTATAAATGCCACAATTTCACTTCCTCTCTAATTTTGCATGCTTCCGGTGCTCCTAACTATTGATTGCTTCTGTAGTTGAGGCGTCCCATTCAATATGCAGTTCCCTGAGAAACAAACTATTTGTATATGACCTGATATATGGAAAGTGAAACACTCAGACTAATGTTGACTGGATTCATGGTATATTAGGCTATCACTGAGCAGATTTATTGAGACTCCTTTTTGGGAATCATCACCTTGTGAATATGCATGTATGTCTTGTTTGTTTGTTCATATTTTTTATAGTTGTAAAAATTACTCTTGCTCTGAAAAAAGATAACTTGGATGTTTCCATTGATTTCCTTGCCAACAGTGTTTGGGTCAGTATGCTACCTGTACTCATGTTTAGGTCATGATGATAGTAGTTTTTGTGCAAAGGCGATTTTATTGTATCTTGTGTATCATTTACCATTCTGAGGAATCTCAAAATTATGAAGAGCTATATGGTGATAAATGAGCACTTAGTCCGGGAGCTAATAGGGGTACCCTTGCACCCCCCCCCCCCCCCCCCGTGGGACTTAACTTCACCCCACTCATTTTGTTGCTTATTATGTCCAACTTTTAAGCAATGTTAACAAGAAAAAAAAGTGGCCGTGTAGACTCCAGACGAGATGGCGTCCATCATGGCCGCCGTTTTTCAGACCAGACCCTAAGTCAGTTTTATGCAAATTATAGCAGGAAAATATAGTAAAATGTATACAAATGTATATATTTTCATGAAGCTAAGACATAATGACACTTTTTTGGGGTAAAATTGAAACACGCCATTCAAGATGGCCACCAAAATGGCCGCCGGAAGTTGAAAATATGACGTTTTTTCACAAATATCTTCTAGATCAATTCATGCTGTTTGGAACTGGTTGAGTAATATGACTTTAGTTTGTGTTTTGTATATTAACTGATATTGGAACAATTAAATATGCAATTATTGGGGTCCTAGCCCCTTCCGATCCCTCAAAAATTCAATTTTACAGAACGCGGTATAAAATTTCACAAAAAATCACAATTGGGATTCTAGTCATATTTCAACAAGAAATGAACAGAACTTTGTAATGTAAGTGAGGCATATCATTACCTATGGATATTCCAACTCACTGGAACCAAATTCTTACTTTGGCTCAAAATATGGAAAATGGTAAATATTGCCCCAGGGTGTCCTGCAATCGCTTACAAGTTGTGGTTGATGTATAAAAGCTATTGCCATGGCTTGGTATCCGTCGTGCGTGTGTGTGTGCGTGATTCGTCAACAATTTCCTTTAGCACGGGTTACAGTTCGTACCTTTGGTCCGATTATTATGAAATTTGTCATGGATGTTGACATTGACATGTAGATGGGAACGAGTCATTTTGGGGTCATTCGAAAAAAAACATGGCCACCAGTGGCCATCTTGGATTTCAAAATTCAATCCATTAGCACGGGCTACAGGCCATACTGTTCGTCTTATTTTCATGAAATTTGTCATGGATGTTAATATTGACATGTAGATGGGAACGATTAATTTTGGGGTCATTCGGCCAAAAAACATGGCCGCTGGCAGCCATCTTAGATTTTACTCTTTGCATGACTAAATCCTTTAGTACGGGCTACAGGTCGTACCTTTGGTCAGATCATCATGAAATTTGTCATGGATGTTAAACAATGACATCTAATGGGAACGAGTCATTTTGGGGCCATTCGGCCAAAAAACATGGCCGCCACAGCCATCTTGGATTTTACTCTTTGTATGACTAAATCCTTTAGCACAGGCTACAGGTCGTACCTTTAGTCTGATCATCATAAAATTTGTCATGGATGTTGAAATTGGAATATAGATGGGAACGAGTCATTTTGGGGTCATTCGGACAAAAAACATGGCCACCAGCAGCTATTTTGGATTTTACTCTTTGCATGACTAAATCCTTTGGCACGGGCTACAGGTCGTACCTTTGGTCGGATCATTATGAAATTTGTCTTGACTTTTGACATTGACATGTAGATGGAATGAGTCATTTTGGGGTTATTCGGCATTAAAACATGGCTGCCAGTGGCCATCTTGGATTCTACTCTTGCATGACTAAAGCTATCAAATGTTTTTGAATTGTTGGAAAACATAGCCGCCAGCAACCATCTTAGATTTTACTTTTATATACATGTATATATATCTCTTCATGTTGATAAACTAGTATTAGACATTCAACTTTCCACATTCCTGATCACTCCATCGACAGTAACACATTAAATTATTCCCTTTCCAAGTTGAGCTACAGTGTCATTGACACTTTCATTTCAAGTGAAATGCAACTATCTTTGGCAACAAAGGTGTTCGTTGTTTTGGTCTATCTTGAATGTATCACACTACAGTGTTTATAGACCAAATTGCTCAAGATGGCTTCCAAAATGGCAACCAAATTTGTAAAAAGTTTTTTTTTTTTTTACATATATCCCGAACATTATTCTCTGCGTTATCCGAAAAGGTAGAAAATTGTGACTCAATTGGTTATTATATGTGTTAGTTAATTATCTGACAACTACGTTCTATTCTGTTTGTCCCACTTCCGTATGGGGCATGACAAATTCATTATAAAGTTGTCAGTATGGAATTTTGCGGAGAACCTCTTTTGTGATTCTGGCCATATTATTGAAAGGAAATGGGCAGAACTTTGAGACGGAACTGAAATGAACCATGATATGTGGCTATTCTGGCCCATTATGATAATAATTGATCAACTGGATACAGGGTGGATGCCAAGATGGCAGCCAGGGAGTTATTCTATGATCATAGGTGAGGTGAATATGTATACAGGGAATTATTGTATGGTCATGAATGATGCGAATAGGTATACAAGGAGTGGGGTGTCCATGGTGATATGTATAGGAATATAAGAAGTGGCTGTATGGTGATGTGAATCGGTATACAATTATACATGTAGTGACTGTACAGTGTATGGTTGTGTGTGGCTGTATGGGCAATGATGTGGTGGATGGATATCACGCGAGTAGCTACATGGTCATCCGTGTGTTGTTTATGTATATATGGAGTGAATGTAAGGTCGTGGGTGGGATGTATATGTGTACCGTGTGTGGCTGTATTGTGACAGGTGGGTGTATATGTATATACTAGGGGATTGCCCGTCAAAATGACGGGTATATAAATGTACTTCGTTACTTCCTGGTCTCCGCGGTCATGAACACATTATCATTTCTATATTAGCAATGGATTGGTCATACTTCTCTTTCACCGGAGGCGCGTGGGAACACTTTATTGAAATAAAACTACTCCCACCCTACCCCACATACATGCATGCACATTTGGAACGCAACAAAATCAACATGTTATTTTATTACTGTATTTACTAACTGAAATAGACTCCATTTGGGAGCATTTATTCGGCGGCGAAAGGGTCCCTTTGTGCGCTATAGCCCTATATGAGCCTCTATGGCTCGGGAACACTTTTTTCACACAAAAAAAAAACTGTAGATTCCACTATCACCCACATATAAGCACGCGCATATGGAATGCAACAAAATCAACTTATAGTTCTTTATTACTATTATATATATTCCAGTAACTGAAACAAAGCCTTTATTCAGCAACCGAGTGGTCTGTAGTCCCTATGTGCGCTTCGCGCACATGCATTATGATCTTAAACAGGCTCCCTTCGGGAGCTTTTATTCAGAAGCGTATAGACCTAAGGCCATGGGCCCTTGTACTGCGGCCCATTTGCCCACTTAGCGTCCATCTTTATATTGTATAAAACGTTATCTATCAATTTGCCGTCTTTGATTCCACACACAATGCACAAAGCACCCACTTTCAACGACGGTATAGAACGTTCTAGTCTCGACTCTACAACCCATGCACTTCCACGACAAAAGCAACATGCATTAATTATATTCACAATCAACCTGATCTGACAATTAAATTATAGAGCGCATGGTAGAGCGCATGGAAATTTCGTCAATACAATAGCAACGCAAGTTTGGGTTTGCGTATGACGTCATTTCGACAAACGTCATAAGAAATGGTATCTACTTGAGTGCAAATACTGCATTTGGGGACCATGTTAGATCTCAGGTTTGCTTTGACCAATCGGCGTGAAATTTGGTGAGTCACCTTTTACGGCAGACTGTAGGTCGTGGTACAAATTTGGGCCACATTGGACGCATGGTTGAAAAGTTATAAACGCGCCAAAAGCGTGACCGAGTTATACACACACACAGATACACACACACATACACACACAGACGACGGGTTTTATATATATAGATGTGCTGTCTGTATCATGGGTGGAGTGATATCATAAATAGGTCATATGATCATGGGTGGAGTGTGTTGATAAATAGGGAGTGATTTTATTGTTATGGGTAATGTGTATATGTGTACATGGGATGATTGTACGGTCATGATTGATGTGCATATGCATACCTGGAGTAAGCTGGATGGTCATTGGCGAGCGTGTTGGTATATATGGAGTGTCCTTTTGGTAACGGGTGGGACGTATATTTATATATGTTGTGGATGTATTATCATTGTTGGTTTATAGATGTATGATTATGGATGGTATGTATGAGTATACAGTGAGTTGCTGAATTGTCATGTGTGAGGTGTATATGCAAGTATGGAACTTGTGAGTGTCGTATGTGCGGGTATTGGTATATCTGGAAGGGCTCACCATTGGTGAGGTGTATATTTATACATGAATTGACTCTATGGTCATGGGTATGGCGAATAGATATCCATGTAGTGTCTGTATGGTCCACGGTGAGGTGAATAGGTATACAATGAGTGACTGATCGTGAATGTGGTGAATATGTATACATAGAGTGACTATATGGTCATGTGTCAGGTGTAGGAGTATACCTGGTGTTCATGCATGGTGACTCGTGGTTGTGACTCGTCATTTGTGGCATGTACGGGTATGACCAAGTATGGCTGTATTGTCAGGTGTATAAATTGGATGACTATGTTGTCATTTGTGTGGTGTTTATGTACATATGGAGTGACTGAGGTAATGGACGGGTTTATACATGTGTACCTTGGGTGGCTATCGCTTTCCACAATAACTCAAGGATATGTTAATCAATAGAGAGATGTCAGAGAGTTCTCCATCTTGATGGTGTTTATGTACAGGTGGGAAACGTTAAACGTGGAAAGTGATAGCCACCCATTATCACAGTCATTCCATATATACATAAACACCACAGACATAACAATATATTGACCCACTGTATACAGGTAAAAACCTGACCCATGACCATGATTGACAATACAGCCATGAGTCACAATGCAGGCACACCGGGTATACTCCTAAACATGACCCATAACCATATAGTCATGTATACCCATTCACCCCACCATTGGCCATAAGGTCATCCCCTCGATGTATACCTATTCTCCACAAACATGGTCAAATAGACATTCAATATATACATCAACGCCACAACACAACAATGGTCATAGCGTCACTCCGGGTATACATATGCACCCCACCAATGGCCATATAGCCACTCGCTTCATACACATACCCTCACCCATGGCACTTGGTACACTCCTTCACCTGACCTATGGTCATATAGTCACCACGCGTGTACCTATTCAAAACATTCATACATGATCATGGTCAATCGTTGTATACATATTCAACTCAACATTGGCCATGTCACTCCCTGTATCCTTATTGGTCACACTCACACCATAGCCGAATAGCCACTCAAGATATACTAATATACCCCAGCCATGTCAGTATAGTCACTCCATGTATGCATATGCACCTCATCCATTGTCATATAGCCACTCGCTATATACACATACCCCTCGACCATGACCATATAGCAACACGTGTGTTTACCCGTATAATCTACATATAACGTATACGTATACACCATTCAGCCCTTCCTGATACAAAAAACCTGCACACACGACCACTCATACTAGCATATACACCTCACACATGACAATTCAGCAACTCACTGTATAATCCTACACGCCATCCATGATGATACAGCTAATCCCTATACACCCACCAATGTTAATACATCCACGGGATATATAAATATACATCCCACCCATTAACACAAGGACACCTATATATCCACACGCTCAATAATGTCCACCAGCTTACTCCAGGTATGCATATACACTTCAATCATGACCGTTCAGTCATTCCATGTATACACATTACCCGTAACCATAAAATCACTCCATATTTATCCACACACCCCATCCATGATCATACAGACAACACATGTACATCCCACCCATGACCTTACAGTCACTTTATTTATACATATTCAACACATAGATGACCATGTAGCTATATCCATATGCCACATCAATGCCCATACAGGAACATCTGGTGCACCCATACTGGATACACACAACCATACACCATACAGTCACTCCATGCATACCGATTCACCTCACACCTGACCATGACCTATCCCTGTATACCTATATATCTTACCATGGACAACCCACTCATAACCATATAGCCACTCATTGTATACCTATTCACATCAGTCATGACATACAATAAATCCCTGTATACCTATTCACCTCACTTATGATAATAGAGTAACTCCCTGGCTACCATCTTGGCATCCACCCTGTATCCAGTTGATATTTTTAGCTCACCTGAGACGAAGTCTCCGGTGGAGCTATAGTCATCACTTAGTTGCGAAAGCAGGGCCATAACTATATTCCTCCTTGGCAATTCTTATAACGACTTCTTGTCTAGAACCATTGGGCCGATTTAGCTTATATTTGGTATGGAGGGTCCTTGAATGACTGGGGTTCAGATTTGTTCAAATGGGGTCACTGGGTCAAATAGGGGTGGACCCAGGGACATAACTCCAAAAAAAAAATTTAAATTCAGATTGAACTCCTTGATCAATTTAACATTTTAACATTTTAAAAAATTAGAAAAACTGACACCGTTGTAACATCCGCAGAGTTATGAAAATCTTTAATGAGATCATGGAAACTTTCCCTTTCCATCACCCCCCCCCCCACATATGACCCAGACCACCACCCTGCCCCCAACCAACAGCATCCCACCCCATCTCATCTAACTCACAGGATCTCTCCCACCACCAGATTCAGTCAATTGTATTAGCTACAGACAGAGAGAGAGAGTTAATATAAATACACAGTCATCAATTGAGATGTTATCAGGCTGACAGGTGTGAACAACTGCTTAGCCAGCACTGATGCCAGTGTGTGTCATTAAAATCAAATCAAAACAAATTATTGTTCTCAAACCTCAATTTAGTGTGTCTGACATTTGCAGAATGAGGTCCCCAGAGGGTGAATTTAGTTAACCTACCCTGCACAGTAGGCTAGCATCACCAAATACACTAGCCAGGGTCCTCATTCTGCTTAGGCCTCATCTTCTGGGAAGTATATAGGGTCTTAAATTGACATTTTTACTTACTTTTTCCCTTCTGTTTAGTTTCTATATCCCCTAATTTGTAAAAGATAAAATGCATAAATGAGGTGCCCAATGGGTGCACATCTCCAACATTAACCGGAGAACTTCAATCTGATGCTATGTCTCCCATAGCAGTTGAGGCCTAAACAGAATGAGGTCCCCTGAGGGTGAATTTGGTGATGCTAGCCTGCATTGCAGGATTGCGTCATTACATTCACCCTTTGGGGACCTCATTCTGCAAATGTCAGACACTATGTTCAGACTTGGCTGTTCGAATATTATTTTCTTAACCACCAGTATCCAGTTCAACTCATTATACCCTGATTTTGCAAAGAAAAATTGAGGGGGGTATATTGAATTGAATTTTTCTGTCTCTATGTCAGACTGTTCTCACATCCATCCATCTGTCATTATGTCTCTATCCATCCATCAATTGTTTTCTTCTCCAGATATATATTAAAGACCAAATAGGTTTATATATTTTAGTGTGGATGTCCCCTAGATGACTCACATTCAGATTTGTTCAAATGAGTTCATCAGGTCAAATAGGTGAGAAGCCAGGGCCATAACTCTTTCCTTCCATTCTTAAAACAATTTCTTCTCAAGAACCATCGGGCCTATTTAGCTTATGTTTTGAATGGAGGGTCCTTCAGTGACTGGGATTTAGATTTGTTCAGATTTGGGGTTATTTTAGGAAATTTGAGGAAAATCAGTTAAAATCTACCGTCTGAAATTATCAAATGAATGGATCTCATAGATGGGGATTCACATCTGTTCACATAGGGGCGGAGATAAGAGATTTAATTATCAACCAGCCACCCTACCGGTGCTTTTTAGCTCACCTGAGACGAAGTCTCCGGTGGAGCTATAGTCATCACTCCTCATCCGTCCATCCATCCATCGTCCTTCAACAATTCTTTAAACATCTTCTCCTCTGAAATCATCAGATCGATTGGGTTAAAATTTGGTGTGGATGTTCCCTAGGTGACTCTTATTCAGATTTGTTCAAATGAGGTCACCAAGTCAATAGTTTTGATGTCAGGACCATAACTATTTTGCACATAGTAATTCTTTAAACGACTTCTTTTCTGAAGTTGTCGGGCCGAATGAGTTTATATTTGGTATGAGGGTACCTTGGGTGACTGGTTCAGATTTGTTCAAATGAGGTCACTGGGTCAAATGTGGGTGGGGCTATGGACATAAATCTGAAGAATTTTTTTTTTTAGATTTAACTTATTGCTCAATTTAACCAAAAAAAAAACAATTATATATATTTTATTTTTAATAAATAATTTTTTTTTATTAAATAAAATATTTTTTATTTAAATAAAATAAAACAATATAATTAAAAAATTTGAAGAACTTATGACATTACATCTTCGGGGGGCGGGGTAGGTACCTCTAGTCACCCCACTAAATTTTGTTGAAATCAGGGGTTTGGGAGAAAACATGAACAGACAGATGTACAGAAATGTTCAGTAAATTCCTTTTAATATCTGCATTCCCATTACAAGCCAACTCTGCTCTGAACTGCCTAGGCTGATAGAGATGACACATGTTGTTTATAATCAGGGCCAGATAGATAGATAAGAGAACTTCTGTAGCTATAGCAGAGTCCCCAGGGAGTGTATTCATGTCATTCATAATTTAACCCTTATTCCAACGTATCGTCTTTTGACGTCTTTTGTTGTAGCGTCCGTATCGTCTTTTGACGTCTTTTGTTGTAGCGTCCGTATCGTCTTTTTGCGTCCGTAACGTCTTTTTGCGTTTTCAACACTCGGATTTGAGACTCGAATAAAGAGTAATAATGACGATTTACATTGATTGTGTTTTGTTCTTCTGGTGGTTAAGATCATGAAGGGCACATATTAAATCCTTTCTTCCTTTGCTAGGATTTAGATTTGCAAAATGTTTACTTAGAATACTGTTTTGGCCGACAAAATGAAAACAAACGAAATAGAAACACGTGGTTTCGACGAAAACGAAAGTTGTTGTCAGAGACGCTTCCTTGTTGATTGCGTTATGCGTGGCCGCGAGGGTAATCTATGTAAAATATGACAACTTGAAATTGATATTTATATTGGATTATGTATTATTTCTTAAGTGGTGATTTTATATTTCCAAATAGTGCAATATGAACATTTTCCCCAGCCGTAATTAAATCGGCCACAGCTAAGCAAAATATCAGCGTGACAGTTGCGGAACTGGCCATTGGGATGTTTTTCCTGTCGAGTTCCATTATGATTGTCACTTCACCCGTGAAAAAAGATTTTTATAATAATATTTTTTTTAATGGACTAACATCATAATGCATCACGTATTTCCACCTTGCCTTCCTAAATATTAAAAAATGTTGACATAGAGTATGTTCTCAGTCTCGTATTGGCTGACAAAATGAAAAAAAAACGAAACAGAAACACGTGGTTCACTGGTAGCGAATTATCGACGAAGACGAAATTTGATCAATATTTAATGTAGGTGAACTTCTCCACAAACCAAATGTTGGGAAACATATTCATTTAGTGTCACAATTGTTGTTTAATTTGAGAACTCGAACATTGAAATTCCAAATTGATGACTCAAAGTGGATCTTTCTGCTTTTATTGCACAAATTTACTCTGCGAAATCAGGTTATGTCGGAGCATCGGAATATTATTTCCGGTTGTAATGTAACTACGGTCGCGGCCGTTGTTGTGCTATCGGCGGGATTCTGAACACATAATTAAAACTTTAAAAAATATATTATCTACAAATTTAGTATAATAAATTGATGAGATATTACTTTTATATATCCATCTGTTCAAGATTTCAAATATACCGCGCAAAAGACCATCGACCCTGATCGATCGAGAAAGAAATCAATAAAAAAAAGTCAATATCTCCTGGTTTGACATCAAGTCAGCCCAATGCGGGTGCTTCTAAATAAAGGCGAGTTTACAGTTGACATGCAGATATCTCAAATTCATCTTGGGAAACTTCTTTGCGTGTATGCATATATAATTACCGAGTATAAAGTAATAAGGTACTTATATCAACGCAATGTCGATAAAACAAAGAATATCCCAAGCGACACATTCGAGCACCTGCTGGCGACGTCTCAAGTTAGCCCACTGCCATTTCGAACAATTCGCGCTCGTTTTCTGTCATCTAATTAGCATCAATGTGGAAACTCCACCCCTAAACTTGAGCCAATGAAATCAGTTCAAACTTCTAATCATTGATGTCATTGGTTGTCAATGAAAACATTCTTAGAATCAACAAAAAGTGACCTTTGAACATGTGGTTTTTGCACGAAAATTTACAAACTTTCACAAAGCAACGTGACGTAATTGCTAATAATTTGCGCTTTTATCGGAAGTCTTTTTACAACTTTTGTCAAATCATGGTTTATATGATTAATGCACATCAAATATAAAGACATTTGGTTTAATTATTTTATTTATAATACGCTTTTTTGTTTTCAAAAATCATGAATAATTTTTTTTTCAATCAGGACACGAATCCGTGGGTAAACAAACTTAAAGGACATACTTGCATAGGCATACCGTAAATTTGCATAAAATGTCATTTTTGACTCACATGTGTGATAAAATGAAGATAAACGGTTGTTTATATGCACAATATTTAATTCGTCTATTGGTTTATGTTTCCATTATCTTATTCACAGATGACACTTATTATATAAAGTGAAAGCTTGTTTGTTGTTGCATATCGGATGTTACACATGGCACATATACCTGTGGCCAGTATTGGGAAACACCCAATGATATTATAACGTCAAATTCCTGTTGGCTAACGTAATTACCTTCATACCTGGTGACGTTGGCTATATGACGTGGTTTAACTACATGTGCTGTTGGGAAAAGGGTTAAATGAGATTAATAGTGTTGTACATTTGTTTTCTAAAGTTGTCAATATAGCACCATCATTGTTTACAATACAATGGTCATTAATATCAGATTAAATTCCTTTTCTCAGAGCTTTAAGTGTGTCTGGCATTTGTAGAATGAGGTTCCCAGAGGGTGAATTTAATTATGCTACCCTGCACGGCAGGCTAGCATCGCCAAATACACCCTATGAGGACCTCATTCTGATTAGGCTTCATCTTCTGGGAAGTATCTAGAGTCACAAATTGACATTTTTAGCAGCTCTTCTCCCTTCTGTTCAGATTCTAAAATGCATAATTGAGGTGTCAAATAGGTGCGCATACTGTCATGTGTCAGTAATGTCACCAACTTCAGCTGGAGAACTTTTGTCTGTCCCTAGGTCTCCCATAGCAGTTGAGGACTAAGTAAAATTGGGTTCCCAGATGGTGAATTTGGTGATGCTAGCCCACCTTACAGAATAGCATCACTACATTCACCCTTTTGGGACCTCAGACACACTAAATTCACGCTTGGCTGTTCCAATATTATTTTCTTAACCACTAATCTATGTGAACTCATTATACCTTATTATGGACAAAAAAGTGGGGGGGTATATTGGATTAAAACTGTTGGTCTGTCGGAGTGTCCTTCCATCCATTGTTCTGTCCATCCATCCATCAAAAATTGTTTTCTTCTCGTGATCTATATGAATTCCCTACCTGTATGTGACTCACATTCAGATTTGTTCAAATAAGTTCATTAAGGTCAAATAGGAGGGATGCCAGGGCCATAACGTTTTCCCTCCGTAGTAATTCTAACAACTATTACTTCTCAAGAACCATCAAGTCTATTTAGCTTATATTTGTGTATGCAGGGTCCTTGGGTGGCATGTTTAGATCTGTTCCAATGGGGTCTTTTTTGGAAAATCAATTAACTTCCTTCTCTTAAAAGCGAGTGTTTAAAATTATAAGATGAATAGATATCAGAGATGGGGATTCATGTTTGTTCAAATAGGGGCAGAGGTAAGAGATTTAGCTCTGCCCCACCCACACTACCTGTATCTATGCTGTACGCTACTGGTATAATAAGATAATGTCATATTCTTGCAGGGATGTCCCCACAGTGTTGGGGAGGTGATTTACAGATTTGTTCAATGAAATGTAATTTTTTAGCTCACCTGAGACGAAGCTATAGTCATCACTTCTCATCTGTCACCTGTTCAACTGTCTGTCCGTCCGTCCATCAATCTGTCAACAATTCTGTGAACATCTTCTCTAGATCATAAGACTGAATGGGTTCATATTTGGTGTGGATTTTCCCTAGGTGACTCACATTGAGATTTGTTCAAATGAGGTCACTCTTTCAAATGGTTGTGAAGCCAGGGCCATAACTCTTGCCCTCCATAGTAATTCTTAAAAACGACTTCTTCTCATCTACCATCAGGTTGAATGGATTCATATTTGGTATGAAGGGTCCTTGGGTGACTGGAGTTCAGATTTATTCAAATGGGGTCACTTGTTTTAAATGGGGTTTCAAATTTATTCAGATGGGGTCACCAGATTAAATAGGGTGGGACCAGAGACATACATGTAACTGTATGTCTCTATAGTAATACTTAAAATGTCTTCTCAAGAGAGGTTGGACTATTTAGCTTACATATAGTATGGAGGATCCTTTAGTGACCGAGATTCAGATTTGTTAGCATGAGGCAACCTGTTAAGAAATGACGGGGCTATGGGGAGTTAACAATTTTGTGTCTAATAAAATCATTAAATTACAAAATTCATTAAAACATCCACCTTGGAACTACCTGACTGATTAATCTGACATACATATATGGTGTTTTTGGGTCCATGGATAATTGGGCTTCAAACATGTCTATTCCAACAATTGAGAAAGTTTGAGATGTCGGTCGTGAAATTCCAATCTAAGACTTGGGAGTCTGGAGCCTGGTTGGGAAGGGACATGAGCTGGAGGAGGGAGGGGGGTGATCAGTAGCATACAGATGGTAATTTAAAAGTAGATATTCGCCGATCTACATACATGAAGCCTCTCTATCCACATATCCTGTTTAGATCTACTTTTAAAGTGATTATGAAAAGTTTTAACTGTTATGGTCTCCAAAGTCCCATTCTTCTTTGCAGTCTGGTGAGCGACCCCACAGTCTTTGACTGTCTTGTTGATACTGGTATAATAATGTATAGATTCCTCTTGATTCCTAAGCTGCCTGGGTGGGGGGCAATTTGATCAAAATTTTCGAACAGTTAGAAATTTCATGCCTGATAGTGTTACATTTGATTTTTCAGCCAGTAACAGACCATATTTTCCTACTTTGGGTTAAACTGTAGGACCGAAATGGCCACAAATTTTAACTTTATGGGGGGATGTCAGGTTGGAAATTTCGGAAGCTTGAAGTACTGGTAACAGTTGGAAAATTTCATTTTCTAAGAGGGATGTGCAAAAGGAATTTTGTGAACTTAGGACTGTGGTCTGGTTGTCTTGTTTAAAAATGGTAAGGGGTTTGATATTTGTCAGTGGTGTGCAATTAAAAATTTCAAGGTGAAGAGCCTTGCTCATCTGAGAACCATCAGCTATGTCCCTGTTTAGAATTACTTGTCTTAAGTGATTTGGACAACTACTGACTGTTGTAGTCTTCAGAGTCCCAGTCTTCTCAGTCTTTACAGTCAGGTGAGCGACCCCCACAGTCATTGTCTGTCTTGTTTTTATCATAATGGACCAGAATAGCCACAGATTATGGTTCATCTGAGTTCCGTCTCAAACTTCTGCCCATTTCCATTCAATAAATATGGCCAGAATCACAAAAGAGGTTCTCCGCAAAAATTCCATACTGCAACTTTAACCCTTTACCTAATAAAACGCCCAAATAAAGCTTCAAGAGCTTAAAATATCTTTGGTCTGTCTCAATAACACCATATAAATATGGATATCATTGGAACCTGTTCATTGACCACATTGTGATGGTTACAGTTATGCCCTGTGCCAATGCATTCTCTTATATATGCGAGTCGACCATAGGTTGCCTCGCATATATAAGAGAATGCATTGGCCTAAAAAAAATCTTTTTTAACACTTTTTACCATTTTTTCTTACATTCTTTAACAATTTTATAATTTTTTCTTACATTTTTAACAATTTTTATAATATTTTTCTACATTCTTTGACAATTTTATCATTTTTAATATGTGTTAAGCCAATGCATTCTCTTATATATGCGAGGTGACATATGGTCGACTCGCATATATAAGATAATGCATTGGCACAGGGCCGTTCTGTTGGGTAAAGGGTTAAAATGAATTTGTCATGCCCCATACAGAAGTGGGACAAACAGAATAGAACGTAGTTGTCAGTTAATTAACTAACACGTATAATAACCAAGTGAGTCACAATTTGCTACCTTTTCGGATAATGCAGATAATAATGTTCGAGATATATGTAAAAAAATAACTTTTTACAAATTTGGTTGCCATTTTGGAAGCCATCTTGAGCAATTTGGTCTATAAACACCGTAGTGTGACACATTTAAGATAGATCAAAACAATAAACACCTTTGATACCAAAGATAGTTGCATTTTACTTGAAAAAATGGTCTAACCCTGAAAAGTGAATTTTTGTCGATATTTATGTCAAGTTTGTGAGAGAAAAATCCAATATTTCTGGTGATGTCAGTGGTGACAATAGTAACAATGACCCATGGTGCATCAGACATGTTAGTATTCAATGTATAGAATACAGAATAGTCAATTTTATACATCAACACAACTTGTAAGCGTTTTACCAATTTTCCATATTTTGGTGGCCATTTTGAGGCAAAGTAAGAATTTGTTTCCAGTGAGTTGGAATATTGATAGGTAATGATATGCCTCACTTACGTTACAAAGTTCTGTTCATTTCTTGCTTGTTGAAATATGACAATAATCCCAATTGTGATTGTTTGTGAAATTTTATACCGCGTTCTGTAAAATCGAATTTTTGAGGGATCGGAAGGGGCTAGGACCCAATAATTGCATATTTAATTGCTCTAATGATCAGTTAATATACAAAACACAAAATAAAGTCATATTACTCAACCAGTTCCTAATAGCATGAACTGATCTAGAAGATATTTGTGAAAAAACGTCATATTTTCAACCTCCGGCGGCCATTTTGGTGGCCATCTTGGATGGTGAGTTTCAATTTTACCCCCAAAAAAGTGTCATTATGTCTTAGCTTCACGAAAATATATACATTTGTATACATTTTACCAGATTTTCCCACTATAATTTGCATAAAACTGACTTAGGGTCTGGTCTGAAAAACGGTGGCCATGATGGACGCCATCTTGTCTGGAGTCTACACGGCCACTTTTTATGTTTACCCATACCATGTATGGTAAACATAGTGTCGTTGTCCGGATTGACCACTCGTCGTTCGTCCATCCGTCCGTCCGTCTGTCCGTCCGTCTGTCCGTCCGTCTGTCCGTCCGTAGACACTTTACGTGTAATGCGATAACTCAAACATTTTTTACCTGATCAAAACCAAATTTTGTATATGGGGTTTTCAGCCCAAAATACAGATCGAGTTCGAATATGGGTTTGATCCGATTAATTTTAAAGGAGTTATGACCCTTTTTCGAAAAAAAAATGAAAAATTGAATCGATTTTTTTTTAAATTTATTTTTAACTTTTATAATAATAATAAAAAAAATGTCATTGACATTGTCATTTGTTTTCATTTAGATATTGATGATTATGATAAAAAGATTTCCAATGTGTCCCTTTAATTTTTTTAAATAAGTTAAAAAAAATTGAAAAACTAACACCATTATAACTCTGCCAAGGGTACCCCGAATCACCACACCAAATTTGATTAAATCGGTCCAAAATCTTGTGTTATGTACTGGTAAATCTGTTTGGAGCAACATTAAATCCAATTCACCAATTGCCTTTGGACTTATGCCAATGTGCAAATAATCTGATACATAAGGCTATGGCATCTAATTTAAAATAAAGATTCAACAATAAACATCACATGCTATTAACAGTAGACATGGACATCTGTGCTGCTATATAATTGATATTAATGGGTCAGTGGTGAGGTTGCTTATCTGTATACTAGGACACATTATTATTGTAAACTTAAATTGGACTCTCTTAACCCAAGTATTCCATGTCCAGGTCACACCTACACATTTAACCCATGGGCTTGCTGGCTGTGGCGGTTTAGCATTACAGATTCTGTACCAGTGCATTCTCTTATATAAATGCCAGTGACCCATAAATTCCAATAATTTGTGTTATGTACATTTGTCTATAATAGTACATAACAGTATACTCTATAATTCAACACCAAAACTCTCATTTATCCGATCATATTAAATTTTTATCGCCAAGGGATGGGTTAACATCTGCCGATCGTGATCGGCCTCTCGTTTTTCTTGTTAACATTTCTTAAAAGTTGAAGGACATAATAAGGAACAGAATGAGTGGGGTGAAGTTAAATCCAAAGGGGGGTGCAAGCCTTGAGGGTACCCCTATTAGCTCCCGGACTATATGGGTATTCTTATCATAAGAACAGGTGGGATGTGTAGAATCGCTTGCCTGGTTTTTGTCACTTTTTATTCAATGTCACTTGATATTGCACTATGATCAACCTTCTAATTTGCACTATTATCTAACTTCATAATTTCCATATAAACTAATAATTTATTAAAACGATCAACTCACATCCAAAAATCAATACTAGTGTCAAGTGATATTGTCACGCATGTCTCAAAGTGCACATGAAATTTTTACGCCTATCCAATAGGCTTTTATACTGCTTAAAAAGCAATATGAAAATTGCTTCAGGTGAAGTATGCTCGTTAGACCTGGAATAAATAGGTTAAAAAGCCGTTTCGTTCTCAAAATGCGCGGACCGCTTTGCTGAACAACATACATGTCGAGTTAACTGTGACTAAATCCAGAGCCATCTGAACCGCACTGGGTTATTGCATACCGGCCGCTAGCGTTAGTTAATTAGACAGCGCTGTCTAATTAACTAACGCTGACGGCCGGTATGCCGGTAATCACAGTGACAACACAGCTTGTATGTTTACCCTTTAAGGCTTGTTATACTAATTAATTTGCAGTCAGCTGCTTAGATATGTCTTCATAAGCAATGTATATCACGTTTCAAATTAAATTTTTTTAATTTTAAAATTTTATTTTTTATTTTTTTTATTTTTACATTTTTAGATCCTCAGTCCAGCCTAATATACACCATAAAACTGTCTTTTTCATTGCAAGTTTATAATTTTAAATTTTAAATTCAAAGTTTAACTTTAAAACAATTTTAATTTAATTTTTATGATTTTTTTAAAAACCTGAATCTGAAATGATAAATAAACGAAATTCAAAGTTTTAAAACCTAACTTACATTTAAAAAGGAAGACAGGTAGCAAGACACTCTTTTTAGGTATGGTAACTGGTAGCAAACTAATCTTCCGAAAATTTTCTGAGTTTTCTCTGCCTAAACTCAGCTATAATATTTTGGTCGGCATCTATGAACCGACTAAATAGGAACCAAACAAATATACCGTGCCAGTATAAGAAGTATTAAATAGTTTGCTGATGACTGAGAATATCCCAACTGCACCCACACCCAGGTCTGGTAAATTGAAAATGAATCAATGTTCCCGTGGATATATTTTCAATTGGAAAACGGGTGTCTGTTGTATAGAATCATATGCTGTGACTTAATATTTCAAGATATAACGGTTTCAAAGTGAAACGTTCTGACAGCCGAGCGAGCCTTGTGTATAAGAAGTAGCAAATAGTTTGCTGATGACTGAGAATATCCCAACCGCACCCACACCCAGGTCTGGTAAATTGAAAATGAATCAAAGCTCCCGTGGATATATTTTCGATTGGAAAACGGGTATCTGTCTGGGAAAAATAACTCTACAATATCCAATAAATAGAATCATATGCTGTGACTTAATATTTCAAGATATAACGGTTTCAAAGTGAAACGTTCTGACAGCCGCGCGAGCCTTTTGTATAAGAAGTATTAAATAGTTCGCCGATGACTGTGAATATCCCAACCGCACCCACACCCAGGTCTGGTAAATTGAAAATAAATCAAAGTTCCCGTGGATATATTTTCGATTCGAAAACGGCTATATGTCGGGAGAATATAGCTCTATAATATCCAATAAATTGAAAATAAATCAAAGTTCCCGTGGATATATTTTCGATTCGAAAACGGCTATATGTCGGGAGAATATAGCTCTATAATATCCAATAAATAGAATCATATGCTGTGACTTAATATTTCAAGATATAACGGTTTCAAAGTGAAACGTTCTGACAGCCGCGCAAGCCTTGTGTATAAGAAGTATTAAATAGTTTGCCGATGACTGTGAATATCCCAACCACACCCAGGTCTGGTAAATTGAAAATAAATCAAAGTTCTCGTGGATATATTTTCGATTGGAAAACGGCTATATGTCGGGAGAATATAGCTCTATAATATCCAATAAGATATTCATATGGGCTGACTAAATATTTCACGATATAGCGGTTTCGGAGTGAAGCATTCTGGGCAGCCGCGCGAGCCTTTGGTATAATAAGTCTGTCCGCACCCACACCCAGCATTTCGTTCTCGCTCCATTAAAAAAGAAGTCTGTGTGACAGGCTAATTACCTTACGCCATGTTAAAAATAGCTTTACCAGGCCCAGTCCGTCGGCGGTAGATCAAAGGTTATGTCGCTGCTGTCTGGCATGTGGGTAAGTTACGTAATCATGTGACACATCGAAAAATAAGCTGATACTATATATGGCATTTTTTTTATTTCATTAAACTTCAGCTTTTGACAAAAACGAAATGTACCAAGTGTATAATTGGAATCCGCGGTTGTGGTTTGAGACTTCAATGGCTCGAATCCGTTGATAAATATGGAAATTACCCATGTGCATGTATAAATAAAAATATAATCCACACCCTAAATTAGAAAGAACTGAATTCATACAATTAGCGATAAAAACATGTTCATGCATGATCGTTTGCGCATTGTTTATAGGAAATACATGGTTTTGGGTTCCGTTTGCATTGAACGAACTAAAGCGTTAAATTGTCGTTTTGGAAACTAATTCAATTATATTTTGCTGATTTTCTAAAAAATATAATTCGTTTGATAACTTTGTTTTGTTGCGTCATATTTGTTTTTATCGTTTTATTGGCTAATTGCAATTCTGTTTTTCCTTTAACCCTTTGGAGAGTATCTGTAACGTCATATACATGACGTCATGAGTAAATTTAACGTCAACGTCATAGCAATAATTATTAACAAGTTTGGGTCAAAAGGGTCAATAATTCGTTTTAATTTATGTGCATTTTTTGTTAACGTGTGTTATCATAATCGATTGTACTTATACATTTGGGACATTATATTAATCAAAATAACTCCTATACAAATCATTTATAAATCAGATGATTTATTGAAGTTATGTCTACGTAAAATAACACTTCCTGAAACGACATATATGTCGTTCTACTCCTCAACCGATAGACGACATATATGTCGTTCTACTCGCCAAAGGGTTAAAAATAACAATACAATTTAACATTTTATACATCGAATAATAAACGGTGATTAATTTGCCAGGGTGCCCTGCCCATGCTCCCACAGGCTGAGATATGAAAGGAATATGGAGAGCTAATTAATTACTGGTTGTATGCTGGAGTCACCGTATGGTATAAAGCCAGTGCGGTTCACACCCAGGCATTAGTGCTGGGAGTATATTTTAGTCACATAACTCGACATGCTGAAATCTGCTTTGGAGTAAATTCCCAATTCAACATGCCATCAAAAATGGCAGTTGGTATTAGAAATTGCTGAATTTCTGTTGTAGGTGCACCAATTAAAGCCAAATGTTTAATATATTGAAACATACGCTAAGTCGTAAAATATATACGTAGAATGTCTGTCACGCAGTAATATAATTTGCTCAATTTTGATTTCGAGTACTTTGATTAGTGCACCTAGCTGACAAACTGACAAAAAATTTCCTAAAAGTTTTGGATCTGATGACAGTTTCAGTTCTTAATCGCTCCTAAAGATACATGTGTATATTAAACACAATAGCGATGGATTTACACCATGCATGATCAATGCTTTGTCACGAGGTGTGTTTATATGCTCCAAATAATTGTTCTCAGTGAGATTGATATAGACATCATTGGAATAAACTTGAAATAAGTAAAATCACAACCACATATTAGGCATCTGACTTCATAACAAAATCAACACTTGGCTGAAGGTTGTGTTGGCATAAATAATTCAGGATGTTTGGTCATGGTGTCACTCCGTGCAGTGTTAATAACAGGGGGCGTACTTTCGTGCACCTTCAGTGTATAGTTTTTACACAAGTATTTAGATTTGTTCAAATGAGTTCACTTGGTGAAATAGTTGCAAAGCCAGGGCCATAACTCTTTCCCTCCATAGTAATTCTTAAAATGACTTCTTCTCAAATACCATCAGGCCATATGGGTTCATATTTGGTATGAAGGATCCTTGGGTGACTGGGGTTCAGATTTGTTCAAATCAGGTCACTGGGTCAAATGTGGGCGGGGCCAGGGACATAACTCCAAAATATATTTTTGTTTAGATTTAACTCTTTAGGCGACACCAATTTTTAAGTCTGGTTTACGAACACCTCCTACAATTTTTTTTCCATTTCATGAAAAAAAATAAAACTTTTTTCTCCCGAATTTTTTTACACGCGTACTGATTTTCATGTGCTGTCGCATCCGGTTCTGCTTATGATCATTTACAGATCCATATTTTTAGCTCAACTTTACTTTGTAAAGTTTGAGCTATTGCCATGGCTTTGTCGTCCGTCGTCCGTGTGTGCGTGTGTACGTAAGGCGTCAACAATGCAGGCTACAGGTCGTACCTTTGGTCGGATCATTATGAAATTTGTCATAGCTGTTGACATCAACATTTAGACCAGAATGATTAATTTTGGGGTCATTCGGAAAAAAACATGGCCGCCAGCGGCCATCTTGGATTTAAAAATTTAATCCATTAGCACAGGCCACAGGTCGTACTGTTCGTCTGATCATCATGAAATTTGTCATGGATGATAATTATGAAAGGTAGATGGGAACAAGTAATTTTGGGGTCATTCGGCCAAAAAACATGGCCGCCAGCAGCCATATTGGATTTTACTCTTTGTATGACTAAATTCTTTAGCACAGGCTGCAGGTCGTACCTTTAGTCTGATCAGCATAAAATTTGTCATGGATGTTAACAATGACATGTAGATGGGAACGATTAATTTTGGGGTCATTCGGCCAAAAAACATGGTCGGCAGCAGCCATCTTGGATTTTACTCTTTGTATGACTAAATCCTTTAGCACGGGCTACAGGTTGAACCTTTAGTCTGATCATCTTAAAATTTGTCACGAATGTTAATAATGACATGTAGATGGGAACGAGTCATTTTGGGGTCATTCGGCCAAAAAACATGGCCGCCAGCAGCCATATTGGATTTTACTCTTTGTATGACTAAATTCTTTAGCACAGGCTGCAGGTCGTACCTTTAGTCTGATCAGCATAAAATTTGTCATGGATGTTAACAATGACATGTAGATGGGAACGATTAATTTTGGGGTCATTCGGCCAAAAAACATGGTCGGCAGCAGCCATCTTGGATTTTACTCTTTGTATGACTAAATCCTTTAGCACGGGCTACAGGTTGAACCTTTAGTCTGATCATCTTAAAATTTGTCACGAATGTTAATAATGACATGTAGATGGGAACGAGTCATTTTGGGGTCATTTGGCCAAAAAACATGGCCACCAGCAGCCATCTTTGATTTTACTCTTTGTATGACTAAATCCTTTAGCACGGGCTACAGGTCGTACCTTTTGTCTGATCATCATAAAATTTGTCATGGCTGTTGAAATTGGAATGTAGATGGGAACGAGTCATTTTGGGGTCATTCGGACAAAAAACATTGCCGCCAGCGGCCATCTTTGATTTCAAAATTTAATCCATTAGCACAGGCCACAGGTCGTACTGTTCGTCTGATCATCATGAAATTTGTCATGGATGTTAATATTGACATGTAGATGGGAACGAGTAATTTTGGGGTCATTTGGCCAAAAAACATGGCCACCAGCAGCCATCTTGGATTTTACTCTTTGTATGACTAAATTCTTTAGCATGGGCTACAGGTCGTACCTTTAGTCTGATCGTCATAAAATTTGTCATGGATGTTAACGATGACATGTAGATGGGAACGACTCATTTTGGGGTCATTCGGCCGAAAACATGGCCGCCAGCAGCCATCTTGGATTTTACTTTTCTCTTCATGTCCACATTCCTAATCGCTCCATTGACTGTAATACATTAAATTATTCCCTTTCCAAGTTGAGCTACGGTGTCATTGACACTTTCATCATGTATTTCATGACAAGAAATGTCTTGTTTGGTTCAGAATTTCATTCAAAAACATTTTTTCACAATTTTTGTAAAATTCCACGATTTACTTAATATAAATTGGGGGACATTTTTTTTATTTTTATTTTTTTCCCTCCTGCGTCTACTTTTTTTCTCCCCACAGGTTCGTAAACCAGACTTAAAAATTGTATATTAAAAAAAAAAAAATTTAAATGTGAATTATTTTTTTTATTCAAATATTTAAAAAAAAGAAAAAATATGTAATTAACTCCATGATCAATTATATATATATATATATATATATATTAATATATATATATATATTGTTTAACATTTTTTGAAAATTGAAAAACTAATGCCATTACACTCAAGTCCACTGCTCCTGCCACCCTGGTCCAAAAAATAATATTTACTCAAATTCTTGACAGAATCATTAATAAGAAGCATTTACTTTGGCTCTAACTGTATGCGGGGTATGCCTACACATGTCAAGTGAAATCTGACATTTTTATAAACATTCCCTGGAGATCTGCTAGAGGTAATTAATTCCCAATTACAACAATAATCTATCATATGTATTGTTAAAACTTTCAACAGGACATTTAACACTCCCACATCCACCACCTCACTAGAACATATTTGGCAAACTTGAAAAGTGTCCTTTGAAAGAACCACCCGCTCTATTTAGCTCATATATAATATTGAGGCTCCTTTGGTTATTGGGATTCAGATTTGTTCAATCAGGGTCACCAGGTCAAGTAGGTGCAATGTCAGCTACATTACTCTTTCTCTCCATAGTCATTCATGGCCTATTTTGCTTATATTGGTATGAAATTACCTTGGGTGACAGATTTGTGAAAATGGGATCACAAAGTCAAATAAGGACAGAGCCAGAGACATAACTATTTCACTCCATAGTAATTCATAAAATATGTTTGCAAGAATTAGTTGGCTTATTTAGCATGGAATGTTCTTGTTTGACTGCAATTCAGATTTTTTTTTAATGGGATCACCTGGTCAAATAGGGGCCAAGTGAAGGACAGTTTCCCTCTTAATATATATGCTTCCTTCACAAGGACCATCGGGTCTATTTTACTGATATTTGATATATTAATAGTATGAAGGGTTCTTTAGTGGGTGGGGATTCAAATTTATTCAGATGGGGTCACCAGGTTAAATAGGGTGGGACCAGGGACATAACTATATGTCTCTATAGTAATTCTTAAAATGTCTTCTCAAGAGAGGTTGGACTATTTAGCTTACATATAGTGTGGAGGATCCTTTAGTGACTGAGATTCAGATTTGTTAAAATGAGGTCAACCTGTCAATAAATGGCGGGGCTATGGGGAGTTAACACTTTTGTGTCTAATAACATCATTGAAATACCAAATTCATTAAAACATCTACCTTGGAATCCCCTGACTGATTAATCTGACATACATGTATGGTTTTTGGGTCCATGGATAATTGGGCTTCAAACATGTCTAAATGGTTTTATAAAAAGGCGCTTGTGAGATTGAAATTTCCAACAATTGAGAAAGTTTGAGGTGTCGGTTGTGAAAATCCAACCTAAGACTTGGGAGTCTGGAGCCCGGTCGGTAGGGGACTTGTTGAGCTGGAGGAGGGGGGTGATCAGTAGTGTACAGTTGTTAATTTCAAGGTGGATTTTCACCAATCTACATACGTGAAGTCTCTCTAGCCACATATCCTGTTTAGATCTACTTCTTTTAAAGTGATTATGAAAAGTTCTGACTGTTGTGGTCTCCAGAATCCCAGTCTTATCAGTCTTTGCAGTCTGGTGAGCGACCCCACAGTCATTGACTGTCTTGTTTTAAATCTTATAAAATTAAGTTTGTAGATGCATTCGTATTCCCCATCAAATAAGATTCAACTTAATTATTAAAAATTACACTCGGACACAGGAGTTCATCGAAAGAATGTGGCCTAGCTAGCAATTTCTTGTATAAATTAGGTCAATCCGGGCATTTGAGATATCCGAGATTCACAATGCAAACACTACAGACAAATCTGTCACCCAAATCTGTCACCTCATAGACTTAAAACCTTTAAAAAGCCATTCCTTTTGTACAAATTATTATAGAATATAAACTCCCAACATCAAACTGAAAGTTTTTTAAAGTGAAAATAGTTGGTTGCAATATTCGCGCTGGACCGAAAAATATTGTGGCCAAAAGTTTAGCCAAATGAAATTTTATTAGCCAAATGAAAAAAACTTTGACCAAATGTTTTTAGGCCAAATTAAAAAAACTTTGGCCAAATTAAATCCTCATTTTCTCAGCACTTCACAATTAATGACTAAAATATTTGTTTTAAACTTTATTTGTTACTCAGAATAAAATCGTAACTAAAACAACTTTAAAAACAATATTATATGAACATAAGTTTGCGTTATATCGCACAGACAGATCAATTAATGTAAAGCATTAATACAAAATACAGCAAGATTTCACATCCGACCATATACGAAAAATTTTCATCGCAGAGACGATGGACTGTTCCGCTTTGGCGATGGTTGTTACTTATATTTCCTTCATGTTTTTACTCTCCTCAACATTTGTTCAGATGCACTATGGGAGTTGTTACATGAAACGAAATTTGCAAACATGAAACTAAAATTCTATATAATTATAATCACATAAATCCGCTAAACCAATTGTAACATAGGTCTGATTCCATGTAATCAGATATACTTCCATGGTATTCCCATTCCATGCGTGTGTTCTGCTTATAGGTGTGTTACTCTTCATGTGAATGTATACTGGTGCTTTATGACATGATGGTCGACTCGAATTGATATTTCTAAATTAGATATATATTCCAAACGTTTGTCATTTGGTTTGACCCAGCATGGATTGTTAAATGACAGTCTCATACATCATGGTCCAGACCAATTGAGCCACCGTTCACCCCAGCCAAACATTCGGCTTTATTCGGTATGGATACATTCTAGGGCTAAATTTTTTTATTGGATAATTCTTTGTTTCGCATTCAGAATCTTTTAGAAGTTTTATTGGTGGTGGAAAGACTGCTTAGTTAATTACAACTATATGTATCTCTGTGCGTCATTGCTAGACAGTCGTTAGCGTCTTTGTAATAGAGAGATAACTGAAATCGAGATATAACTCTATCACTGTAGATAACGTTAGCTAAGTGCTTACCCGTCTGCTCTAAAACTTAGAAAATCGCACTAATGTTGTCAGTATATACTACCAAACACATGCATTGTTCAAGATATAAAACACTAGATTCGTGGCTTTCCATTTTTTTCCATTTTACGAGTTTCGGTGGAATTTGCCACAATCCTTGACACTCCCTTGGGCGTACCAGGTTGCAATCATAGTAGAGCGGTGAAACTTTTGGAGCATAACTTTGGTATATCGTGTACCTGCTCATGGTTGAGCCTTGATCCTTAATAAGCTTATTTGAATTGGGCGTCAAGAAGAGTGGGTTTGAAGTTGAGTAATATATATCACGGGTTAACAACGATACACGCTACCAGGAGTAAACCGTCCACTTTAAAATTTTGGTGGGTACCCGAGGCCGGAAACAGTTTTTGACCACTTTTTTTTTCATTGACATATTTTCAACTGTTTTAAACATATTTCTTTATATGTTGTGATTTGTTGCAATATGAGAAGCACTAATACATTCAATATTGTTATAATTACCCCCATAAGTTGATATAAAATGGAAAAATAGTGAATATTGTGGGGGTGGGTCCCAAAATTTTCATTGATTTTTTTTGCGCGCAAATTTTTTTTATTGTGTCTGTTTCAGCTTGCTTGGCAGATTTTATAATGAAAATTGTCTAGTTCACGGTGTAGTTCAATAAAAAAAAATACTTCAGATAGCTCTAGGGTAGGGTGAACTCAAGTTAATGCAGTCTGACAATATCAGCTAACAACTCATGACAGAATATTAATTACAATAATTCTTATACTCTTTATTCATACAGTTAGTTGATGCATGAGTGTAATGTATGAAATAAGTATTTTCCCATTTGTTCATATTTTCATGGTTGATTGAATTTTAGGGGCCACAGAGCACTTAGAAGATTAACATTGAAGGTTGTGTCTTTTAGTGTCCAAGCTACTTGTAAAACATTGTAATGTGTGAAACCATTTAATTGAGGGCTAACTTACTTACTTTTATATGAACAATTTAGTGGTCATAGGGGCCAGCATCCTCATCATATTATGTCTGTATATTAACATTATATAGATAATACTTTTGAATTGTATAAACTACATATATTATTGAAAACCATACACCCCTGTTATGAAACACTTAATCTTATTTAATACACAGGTCAGATCTGATCTTATATCTGTCCATGTTTGATAAACAAATAACTGGGGAGAATGGGGAGGGGGGGGGGTAATTAAAGTACCATTCAAATATGAGATGGAATCCCCTACATGTATGTCGTTCTAAGCAGTCTGGCTTGTCAACAAATTATAATTTCTCTTCAGAAGTGAATAAATTTTGAATATCTGGCATGTCAAAAGTGGCAAAGATCTGCAAAGATGGGGATTTATCACATTTGCTTCCAATGAGTTAACTTAAACTCCTAAACATGTCCTCCGAAATCACTAAACCATTGGATCTCACAGTGAGAGGTCCTTGGGTGAATAGGGACAGAGTTATGAGATTTAAAACTACTCCTCTTCACCCCAAATACCTTAACCCTTTCTTAAGACAAATTATTTGAGCTTTTGATTTCAAGTTGGGTACTGATATATGGATTAATTCCTGTGATCATATCTTTGACATATTATCAGTTATGGCTAATCGCTATCGCCAAGGTATGGGTTAAACATCTGCCGATCGTGATCGGCCTCTCGTTTCAGATAAAGGGAGATAACTCTGCAGGGGAAACGCGGACAATATGCGTTATATGACAATTAGTTAGAACTCATTAGCCCCAACCTACGTACCAACTTTTAGTGTGCTACTGCTTATACTTTCCGAAATATAGTGATTGTAAAGGTGTGGAGTATTTTAATAATAATAATAATAATAGAGAAAAAATTAAAAAAAATTTATTTCAATCCGCGATGAAGCGCTGGGCCGAACTCGCGATATCTTCAATTTCAGTATCCATTAGTTGCCTACATTCCATAGAAATTTCGCGGTCCTCCTCCCATTAGTTTCTGAATATTTCCAATTAAACAGAAAACGGTCCCAATAGAAGAACAATATACTTCCTTGGTTACACCATGGAAGTATAATAATAGCTAAAAATCTTGAGCTGAAAGAATCCCAGTTTAGGAATAAAAATGTTAAGTATTGTGATTATATGTTTCCTGGCATGTGTATTTTTATCTGAAGTGTTTGT